>JARHVA010000569.1:0-600000 GCA_037957365.1 Torreya grandis
CATAATGCATCTCAAAAATAGAATGTGAAATTAACCCATATCTATCTTAATGAAAAACATTATTACACCCAAACAAGTTAAATACATGTGTAGGAAAAATCATAAAAAAGAATTAAAAACCTACACTAATATTTTTAAACTAATAAAAGAAAAGAAAAATTAGTAGAATATTTAAGATAAAACACATAATAGTAAAAATTATATACACACAATATTACACAGTATAAAAAAATTTCATTTGGGAAACCCTTACAAGAAAAAACAAGCACAATAACCTTCTTCCTTATAGTATTAACTCAACCATTTTACACTACATTAACATACTTCTCAGTTATGCTTCTCCATGATGCATGTGAAAATATTTTTAGGTAGATCAATAGGAAACCATCAAAGTGGTGTGCAATTACCATTGGTAATAAAACCATGGGCTATACAAAACATGTGTTAAACTACCCAAAAAACCATTCCACATGTACAATCTAGATGAGTGTAAATTATGTAGAGTATAAAACATGAAAAATGTACAACATATTTTTAACATTCTCCCACCTTTTAAATACTTTTCATAGGGTGACCTAGAGTCATACTTTCATTGGCTAAGGGAAACCATTCCCATTGATTTTTTGCACCAAGAAAACTTCTTATTACACATAGTCTTCCTCAATGAATCAAAAAAATTCTCACACATACCTAATTTTTCTAACAATAGTCCTTTCTTCAACCATATCTCTAAAAAAGTGATAATGATAAATTGGGTTCTTTTTTAAACCTATTTTATTTTGACTATCACTGTCTATCATTAAATTTTTTTGTAAGAAATCAACAGTGAAACACAACCTTTACAACCATACTACTTCCTTACTGGAATGAGTGGATATCATTTACTCTACCTCTATAATAGATATTGCAATAATTTATTACCTTTTACTCATATAAATCATTGCTGCAACCAAAGAGTTTAAAAACATAATCACTTTTAGATCTTTGACAATTAACATCTCTAACCTAATTTGAATCCACAAAGCCTTATAGATTTAATTTTTTTTCTCGCTAGGTCTTCCTTCATAGTAGATAACATATCTAAAGTACCATGCATATATATGAAGATTATTTTCATAAAAATCCAATTTTATTTCTTAGGGTTGGACATAAATCTACTTAAAACTCCCACTACATGGGTAATGCAAGGTATAGTGCAAACCATTGCATACATCTAGCTTCCACCAATACTTGCATAAGGAATCTGAGACATGCCATCAATTTAATATTGTGGCTTAGGAAAATACTTAGTAAATATATTTTTACCAACAAGAAATGGATTATTATTAGGTTTACTTTCATGTATCCTAAATTGCTACAATATCATACCAACATGTTTTTCTTTAATTTAACCACAAATTTATGTTTATATGATCCCTTTTAATATCCATGCCCAAAATAAGTTTTGAAACACATAGAAACTTCATATTAAATTGAGATGATAACTTGGATTTAACTAGATTTATAATTTTCTCTATTACTACCAATAATCAACATGTCATCCACATACAAAATAATGATAACAAATCTATCACCTTCCTGTCTGAAATACACACATAGATCAATTTTTTTTCATACAAGCCCAAGTTATAAAAAATACGTATTTAAATTATGATTACACATCCTTGGTGATTTATTTAAGCCATAAAGAGACTTATTCAACCTACACACCAAGTCTTTCTTTCCATTCACCTTAAAACTTTTAGGTTACACCATATAGATTTCAAGCTTAAGCTCCCAATATAGACATGTTATCCATACATCCACTTACTCTAGTTTAAGATTGAAATTAGTATAAATAGAAAAAATAAATTTAATTTAAGTTAGATTATAAATAGGAGAAAAAATCTCACCAAAATCAATTCCCTCTACCTAAAATAATCTATTTGCTTCCATGCAAGCTTTCCAATTCTCATTTTTTCCTTTTGCATTGTAATTATTATTGAACATCCATTTGTAGCCAACATGTTTTATACCAAGAGGAAATTTCACCAAGTCCCACGTCTAATTTTCATCCAAATGACTCCATTTATTCCTCCATGTCATTTTTCTAAGACTTATTTTCATTTGAGCCAAGTGTGGTCTTCATCAGTAACTGATAAAACTGTTAATAAAAATGCAGAACAAAAATTAGGTGGACAAACATTTATATTATTATTTTATCTTGATATTATCTTCTTAATAAAGTTTGATATTATTTATCTTCTATTTAATCATCCTCTGCTTCATCTAAATCTTCCTCGTGCAACTCCCTTTCTAGTCCATTTTCTTGAGTCGCTTCATATTTAGACACATATTCTCCTACTTTTAATTCAACATGCACTTTTTAAAATTTCTTCCTTCGATTGTCCTTCCTATTTTATAACTCATTTAACTTATCTATATATTAAATTATGACTATAAGTAATCTTCTTTATTTTTTTGGATTCTAAACTTTATATCCTTTACACCAATATTATATCCAATAAAGATACACTTAGTTGATTTATATTTTAGCTTAGCTATTTTTTATTTAGAATATGCATATAAGCATCACATTTAAATACCTTAAGATGTTTTAAAGAGGGTTTATTATTTTTCCATGCTTACTATAGAGTTTTATTGACCAGGGCTAATGCGGGTGATTTATTGATCATGTAACAATCAATCATGACTGCTTCTCCCTAGAAATTCCTTTCTATGCTTGCAAAACTTAACATAATTCTTATCTTATCCATAAGAGTCCTACTATTTATTTTAAAAAATCCATTTTGAAGTGATGTATATGGATTCATATTTTTATTTTCTATTTCACAGTCCTTATAGAACTACTCGAGAGCATTGGAGTAGTATTTATGACCATTATCACTTCTCAAGACCTTAATATTCTTTTCCATATAGTTTTAAACAAGAGCCTTGAACTCCTTGAACATACCAAAAACCTCATATTTATGCTTGATATATTAAACACATGTTTTCTAGAGTAGGCATCTATGAAAGAAATATAATAAAATGACTTCTTAATGATGGGATTTTCATAAGTCCAAACACATTTTTATGTATTAATTACATCATCCCATCTACTCTAGTAGCACTACTAGGAAAATTTACTCAGATTTACTTTCCATCTATATAATGTTCACATAAGTCAAAATCTAAAAGAAAATAAAAACTACCTTAAACCATACCTTTCGTTTTAGCACTTGAAGGCCATTCTCTCCAATGTGACCCATCCTCTAATGCCATAACATTGTCTTTTCTAAAAGCATTATAAGAGTCCAATCCGATCCATTTTTAACCTCAAGATATCTTGATAAATTATACCCATCACTCACAATGCTTGCCTCAAGATTGAAAAATATCACCCATTATAGACCCCTATTTCTAATACAATGTCTCCACAAACCATCTTGTATATTTCCTTATTAAATATCACCTACACACCCACATTATTCATTTTGATTATATAAATTAGAATAACCAATCCTAGAATGTGTATAACACCAAGAAGGGTTTTAACCCTTTTATCTTTGAACATCAACTTGAATCTTCCTTGACCAAAAATATTGTAGGTCAATTTTTCTCCTAAGAAGACACTACCTTCATTGTTTTTCTCATATTCATAAAACCACTCCCTATGGAGAGTCATATGCAATGCAGCATCTGAGTCAATAAAATATGCATAAGCGATGCATGTGAATTTGATGTTTTTGAGAATCGATCCCCAAGTCTTCACTAGGGGCCTTCATTTCTATAGAATTAGAATCATAATTTGACTTAAACTTTTCAACCTTTTTAGATTTGTAGTCTTTCTTAAAATGCCTCATTTTACCACAGTTCTAATATTTTCTCTTATCTTTTGTTGTAGTCTTAGATTTATCTTTGCAGTTTTATTGTCTTGACCTCTTTTTATTTCTCTCTTGGGAATGACATCTCGTAAACAAACCATCATTTTTTTAATAATCCTCAATGGATTTATGCCTCATTTATATTGATAATAAGGTTGCTACTACATCCTTGAATTTTAATTTCAATGTAGTAATAGTTATTTCCATACAAAAATTATCCAAAGAGTCAAGTGAATAAAAAATCAAATTAATACATTTTTATTCTTCTTCCATTTTAATTTTGATAGAAATTCACTAACTTACCATAGTATTGAAGGATTGACACAGAGTCACCAGCATTCATTCATAATGAATACAATGTATTTTTTGAGAAATAATTTGTTCATTAGAGAATTATTTTGATACAAACCTCATATATTTTCCCATGATTTTTGAGACATTTTATCCAATGATACATTCAATAAAACTTGATCTGACTGACATAATTATGACTGACTCTTCACCTTCCTATTGATATTTTTCCCAATTTTATACCTTCAAACCTACATGTTGCATTCCTAATTTCAAAACCCATTAATCTCTATCCATAAGAAGATTTTCCATCTTAAACTTCAACAAATAAAAATGTCGACCCTTTAATTTTGATCTTTATCCTTGTGCTTCCCATCATTCTCCTTCATACAAATACTCTCACGCATGGAGATTCCACTTAATAAACATTTAAGCACCTAGAAATACCATAATGAAGATAAAAATACCTAAAAAACTATAAAAGAGAAGAAACACTAAAAAAATATTTAAGCTAAAAACAAAATAGTAAAAATGACATGCATACAATATTTTATAGTATACAAGATTTCACCTGTGAAACCCTTACAATACAAATCCAATTCAATAACTTTCTTTCTTATTTTATTAACTCAACCATTTTTAAATATAATAACACTCTTTTCAGTTATAGTTTATCCTAATGCATGTGAAAATGTTTGTAAGCACATCAATAGGAAAATGTCAAAGAAGTATTACATTACCATGGGTACCAAAACCATGAGATATATAAAACATGGGCTAAAACCACCAAAAAACTCATCCATAAAGTCTTGAATTTTTTTTGGGTGTTACATTGAACCCATTGAGGGATAACCACCCCCAACCTCATTACAAACTACGTTTATGGCCTAATTCCATTTGAATGTGGTCACTCATTTCCATTTGTACAGTTAGAAGAGTGTAAATTATGTAGAGTGTAAAACATGAAAAATAGAGAACATATTTATGACAACTATGAAGTTAAGTTTGATGCAATGTTTTGAGAAAGTTGATATGAGCCTTCTAAATTAATTCATTAGTTTTAAAGTGACTTTATCAAAGGCAAGGATCGATATATATTATCCCAATTATTCCTTAGACTTACTTCAAAGTTTTAGCATGATTGATTGAATGCTCAACCCTACTTCATTTCAATTTGGAGTTAATTTGTTAGAATAGTGTTAAAATTTTGTTGTTGATGCTACATTGTACATGTAATTGGTTAGAAACCTTCTATAATGACTCACATTAGGACATAATTATCCTTTATTATTGGAATTTTCTCTTGGTTCATGTAAGAGCACCATGAGAGCCATTAGTAGGAAACTAAGAACATCTTTTTGTACATCAGTGGCAACATTAGTTTAATATCAAGTATAATTCAGGGGATAAAATAATATTAGTAAGTTACATAGACTTAGATTATGCTATTGATATGGATGATCATAAGTTCACTATAGGATATGTTTACCACCTTAGTTTTGTAGTAACCTAAATCTGGTCACTAAATAATTGATCATGCCTATTTTACTCATTTTATTATTAGTTTATTTATCACTTAATTAATACCTATATTAATACCTCACCCAATCCTAAGCCTAAGAGAGGATTTGTTTTATATTATAATTATCATTTGTCACACACATAAATTTTATGATTGCTAAAAATACCACTATGCATCTATATGTCTTAGTCTAGACCCAAAGCCCAATGCTTTTCCTAAGGAGGAATGAATGATAGATAGGGACAACATTGACCATCGATTATGTCTATTTCCTACCAATGATCATATTTTCAAATAAAATCCTCCCTAAGGTCATTCTTCATGTTTTTAGGCTTCCTAGTATGTGGTCATCCTATTGGAACTAATATAAAGGCACATTCAAATCAATTATTATACAAATGGGTAATTTCAATTTCAAGGCTTATTGACATAAGTGCACATTGAGAAAAGGTTCATTATTCTTCCCAATTTAGGTTTTAGTACTTTAATCAGTCCTCAGCCAGGTTTCAAACCAAAGTTATGTATCCCTAATCATTCATGATCAATTAATCAAGTTGATTCTAGATGCACTCATATAATCAAAGAAGAATAATTCAACAAATCATGTAAGTGGGAGAATTACATTGGGTTTGATTTCCCTCTTTATATGTAGGTAGTGTTAAATCATCATGGGGTAATTGGAAATAACTCAAATCAATTACATTCTTCTAACCCATGTTCATAGGTCACTTAATCATTATATTCTATACTAGGGTTTTCAAATTAAAGAAGCTATTTACAGATTTGTCCCTCATTTTTAAAGATAAAATCAATGCATGTAGGACTCTATTATGCCATTGCATGTGACTATGCCCCATATATTTATTTTATACAAGAGGAAATAATTGACAGGCATAAATAATAAGCACTAATGATCCTATCCTTATCTAGTGTTCCTATCGTTATGAAAGCTTAGATTTAGCTTCTAGGAAGATTATGGGTTCAATCCTATTTTCATATTTATGCATTATTTTAATCAACATAGTCAAAGTGACGGATCAAAAATCAAAGTTAATTCTTCAATTACATAGTTTAGTCTTGTTTGTCATTATTTTGTTTCAATCATTTATCTTTAGTTTATTTCTTAAAACTATATTTTTAGCACCTACATTATCATATTCCATTTATCTAAATTAGGGTTAATTTCATCATTAGTTCCATTCAAGATACACCATTTAGTGAACCCATTTATTATTTGGACATTGTCTAAACCTAGGTCTTATTTAGGGTTCCAACCTTATAGGGATTCAAAAAATGTCTCCCAATGTTTAAAAAAATTCATTATCAATTTTATATTCTTATCATTTGTAAATAATTTCATGGCTATAGTGGATGTAACATCTCCACTAAGATTGACTTAGAATAACATGATTTAAAAAAAAAAAAAATCAACATATTCTTTATTTAGATTTTACCATGAGAATCTAATTAGTGATCTAGATAAAAAACTCTAAGTATTTTAACTATAAAATAAGCATGCAACATCTATTTTCACTAAACACTATTATCATATGAACCAAAATATAACTGAATATAGAAAGTAATTATAAATTTTCAACCATGGCTGGTACAAACATGCAACCACTACTATCATTGTACAATGAGTAATACTTACATCTCATTACTGATAATGTTTCAATGATAATAAATACAATAGAAGATATAAGCCTCCATGGAGTATGAGTTTCTCAAACTCCAGTATCTATGGTAATCTCAAGTGTAGTTTCCAAGTAAGTACTACTGTGGGGAGGCAGAACATAATCTGAACACTTTTCCACACCAACCATGAACCATCACTCCCCCACATAATTCATCATCGGGTAATGGACCTCCCTCCATGAATGAGTAGATAGTGATGGTACAAAAATCTAGAGAGACAAGCTAGTCCCTATGTTAAGTAAGATTTATAATACATGATGTGTACCATAAAGAAAATACGTTCTAACATGATATCACGTAAACATGTAAATCATACATATGAAATGACAACATCTAACTAAAAATTACTTTATCCAAAGTTTTTAATAGTTATTGATATCTAAGATTAGTCAAATTCATACACACCATTTGATCAAATTACCCTCATCTAGCATTAGTGATGCTAGTAAGCTAGTGAATTCTGTCTCACTACTTGCTTAGTACCAACAATGTAAAATTTGGTTAATATAAATATAACCAAAAAATTCATATAGATTACTTCCTACTAGTCGACATAAAACATGCTAAACACAAGAATAATCAAAACACATACATTTAGTCTATCAAATATATGAATGAATCTGCACTATATTATTTGTCACATAAATAATAAGCATAACAAGTATAGTTCATACCAACTGGGTATAATCTATATTTAGACTACATATTATAATTTTCATAAGTAAATATAGATGCAATACAATATAAGATAACAATAATATCAAATTATGATACTTTTATGTACACATTACTCAATTACAAACAACCAATCATGATAAATAAAGCCATAAATCTCATGAAAACATAATCTTTCATTTAAATAAATTTTTATGTTTATAAGAGACTGTATTCATATAATTATGGTTTCCTGACCCTCAGAATCCTTGACTTATTTTTAACAATCAACAACATTATAGATATAGGCACTCGACCCAATACACCAATATATGTTATATTCTTATAAGAATACCTAAGTCTACAGACATATATATTTCCTATATATATGCACTTGTACATATTAAATATAGTCACACTATGTATCGTATATAAGTACTCAACAATATATAAATACTATATATAAAGGTCAACAATCATTTCTTGTTCTTAACCAAAAACTTCATATGTTTTCAACAATCATTATTATATGATATTAATATTCCAAGAATATAAATAAATAGAGTATTATATTTAGTTGATTATTCATCACTAGTTAGTTATAACATTCAACACTCACATAGTTTATACATGTATTTAATCTTCATAAACTCAATTCACTATATATCCAAGTATAAGACCAATTACTCAACCCAATGATTAATTACAAGTCATATTCTCTGAGTAATACATAAGTAAGATCCCATTATATTTTAATCTAATGTTAACATGCATTTATAGCAAATGTTTTACTATTTCAATACATGTTACATGTCTACAACCAGAACTTACAACCAATACCCTTTTTGCATAGACGGTATTCAAGTGACATGCTATGTAAAACTAATTATTCCATTTCCCTATTTGACACTATATTTGACTATATGGATTTGTAATTATGATAGTCACCCTTCTAAATATACTCATTGATAATTATATAGACACTTTTATTTATAAATAATACCAAGGATTTTATATCGACCATGTTATTTCTTACTTCAACTCAGGTTTTAATTTGTCAAAAAACATAGCATGTACCTATATTTATTCATTGTTTATAAATGATAAACACACATATTGTATAAACCATATTACTATTTGGATAATAAACTATACACAATTATATATATATCTTTTCTCATTTTTAAGGATGATTGCACATAGTCGAAGACGTACTTCCAACAATCAATATGCATAATTCATCATCTAAATATATATATATATATCCTTAATCTAGTTTGAATAATACTTAATATATATCTAGGAATATATATAATATATATATCCTTAATCTAGTTCAAATAATACTTAATATATATCCAGGAAAATATATATCATATTCAACAATAGTTATCAACTAAATATCTTAGGAATAGATTATGAATAACAATAATAGATTAGGATATATATATATATATATATATATATATATATATATATATATATATATTCGTAGCATTAAGAATATATATGCCATAGCTCTGAGTATTATTTGAAAAATTAAGACATAGCTTGCTATACATCATATTTAGATCACTATGCATAATACACAATCTGATATTTTCATGGATTGAATAATAATTAATATCTGTTCATACATACATACATACATATCTATCACTATTCATATATTAATTATATACATAGTCCATGTACATTTGTATAATGTCTCAATTTATAAGACAAGAATACACACAACTCATACATTTATAAAAATAATATAGACCATTCATATATCTACACACATAATTTTCTAGATTTCACAAAATTAAAACAATAGTGCCTACCTCACAAAAATTCCCACTTGGAATCGTATGGTTCAGAGAAATATCCTTCCTTCACTTGGCTCTTAATTCTCCTCTGAACTACCTCCTTATCTCCTCTTCACACCCTTTGTCCTCCTCTCCAATTCGCCTCCCCTATCTCCTCTTATCCTACTACATCGCACCTCCTCCTTCTTCTCCTTTGCATGAATACTTATTTTTTCCATTTTTTAAAAAATTCCTAAATTGCCAGCTTTCTACTTTATTTCTTTTTTCCTCCAAAACAAAAGCTCATTATTTTTATTAACGTTAATATTTTTTCTTTACCCCTAACTTGACTCAGTAAGAAAAGCCAAAATATTTGAACCTTCTCCAAAGCAAGTTTTAATCTTTTATTTTATTAGTTTTATTTCCTTTTTGTGTTCTTTTTCACTTTTTCCATTTTTATTTTTATAACTTAATAATAATATGACTTAATAATAAATAATCACTTAACATAAATAAATAATCATAATGACTTAATAGAAATATGACTAATATAAAGTCATTTACATTCTTTTATCAAAAATGGTAAATCACACATGATCATACCAATCTAAATTATAACAACATAATCATTATTATTACTATTTTATATAGGTTATATATGTATTTTTGTTATATTTATACATATCTTAAGGCATTTAAGCCATATAATGATATTCCTGAATATCATAAAGATAGTTAGCCAATGTTCTAAAAATTACAACAATATGATGGTTAGTATACATACAGTAGTAATCTAATATTATTTATGAAAATTTACGTTCTTGTAAAATATTAATAATCATGAATATAATAACATGACATAATCACACAGTAACATTATACATATGAATCCACTTATGATATTCATAATGCAATCACACAATATTAATTCCACATAAGCATTAAACTACACTAACACATAACTAACATGCATAAATAATTATCTAGATATAGAAAATACAAAAAATGTACTTATGCTAACAATGTAAACTAGGCTTACAATGTGTAATATTTAATATGGTGTGTATATGTATTATAGATATTCCTTTGTTGTCCCCCAACGCCTCTATCTATGTCACCCTCTCTGATGATGCTCTCCCTTCATCATGCTCTGAGGGATGAATCTCTCTTGTGCCAAACTCAAAACAATAAGGTAGTTAGTCCATAACATCATGACATATATCATAAAATATTACTGTAATAATAATTCAACACGATCATGATGTAAACCATATATAATACAACTAACTCATAATAATACAATCATGAAACCAAAGTAACATACAACTATCCCATAACAGCATATAACTTATAGGTTAGTGTTGACGCAATGGATTGCACCCAAGGCAAGGAGGTTAAGCTCTTGCCTTCCACACACAACAATGGAAACTCCCCTCTCACCTGTGGGACCGGCGAAGCTAGAGGGGAGAGTCTCTAGGTAAGGGCTAGCTCCCTTTGATGCATCTGATTTGTTCCAGTAAGTGATAACATATATATATATATATATATATATATATATATATATATATATATATAAAATGGGGGGGGATGAAAAGGGAGAAAGATTGCAAAAAAAAAAAACTACTCTAAAGGAGGTGATGCACCAAAATGATCCGATCTTCTCACACTCACACTTAAAATTAGACAAACATATATATACACTTCAAACTGGCAGAAGGACCAGGCTACAAGAAACTTAGCAAGGAGGCTTTAATGGAAAATACAAAAAAATAGAGATTCACCAAAGGTGCTGTGAAAGGCACACTGTATAGTAATTTCTTCTATTTCTGCACTTCCAAATATAGCTCTCCTTGTTAGCTGCAGAAATGTCACCTTATAGACACCAGGTATGTTGGTGTTGAACCTGTGGAAGCATCAAGAAGCAATGACTAAACACAAACTAACACTCAGAATACACAGAGATATCTAACCAGGATAGAGGCAAAAAATGTGTTTATTGATTTAGGTGAAAATTTGCTAGGGCTATGCCTTACAAATGTGGAAGATGATTTCTCCAAAGACAAGTCTCCAATATATAGAGGAAGAAAAGGGGCCTTTTGGCACCCTTTTTACAAGTGACCCATGGTAGGCACTGTGTCAACCACTGAAATAACTTCTTGAATCGACACCTTCATGCGTCACTTGGATTGCTTCATTTGCTTCTGTGTGATGGCCATTCTATTGTCTGGATTTGAATTTATGAGCCATGCCATTTTCTTGCTTTGTAGTGCATATTGAAGAAAACCAGTCACGTCGACCACTGTTGTGCCTCTTTGATGACTGCATGGTAGGCACTGTGTCAACCACTGAAATAACTTCTTGAATCCTTCCTGCGTCACTTAGATTGCTTCGTCTACTTTTGCTTGATGGCCATTCTGCTGTCACGATTTGAATTTATGAGCCCCACCATCTGCCTACTCTTTGTTCTCTAGGCTCTTTATCCTTTTATGATTCTTCATCCCTCAGGGGTGATCTTCGGGTAGGTCACTGCATTCTTTGGGATCTTTCCATGGTTGGCACTCAGGCATTTAAAAACTAACAATTTTTTTTTATTGGCTTAAATTTGACGTTCATGCACCCATCACCCTTGGACTTTCCTTCGGCTTCCTGCTTTACCCCTTTCACTGAGAGTGCATCTGCCCTTGACACATGTTGTAGTCTGCTGCTTGGGCACTTAGAAGACACTTTGAAATGTGAACGTTGACATGTGGTAGCTTCTGTCAAGCTGATAATGGGATGTGGCAGCATCCACTTACCTTAGAGGGTCCTTTGAGAGTCAAGTGAAAGTTGACACGTGGTCACTTCTGTAGAGCCTTTAGCTACCTTAAAGAAACTTTTGGGCCCTTTTTTGGTTCTTTGTAGAAGCTGACACTTAGCACGCTCTGCATAGCTCCTAACAACTCATTCGAGTCCATCACAGTCTTCTTTGAAGCCAACAGGGGAAACCCATAGATGTTGCCACCTATTGACTTCTACCAAGCCCTATAGAGGACACATGGCACATTTTTCTACTCCTAAAAAAGCATGTTGAAGTCCTCCGTGGTTGCCACTTGGTGCTTTCCATGCTTTGGCTTCCTTGGTGTAAAATTTGATGCTTTTCGAGATGTCACTGTCCTTGGCAAAGTTCATCAGGCCCTTTTCTATGGCTTTTCTACTTTAGGCCCTTTGGCTGCCCTCCATAAGGGCTTTTAGATCTTAAACTACCCTTTGGCTGTAGGGCACACCCTTGAACCAAGCCATTGAACCAACCTTGTTTGCTTCTACCATTGAACCTGCACGTTGAACTAGAGGTGTTGAACCAAGTGATTGAACCAAGAGATTGAACTGGTTTAATGGTTCAATGCTGCACATCGAGCCAAGTCCTTGAAATAAATGCTAAACTTGAAGCCACTTGAACTTTTTTCTAAACTTTTCAGATGAACTAAGCACTAAACTTAGCTGATTAAATCAAAGTTGAAGAACTGCCGATTAAACCAAAGCTTGAAATGAAGTGATGGTTCAATGGTTCGAAGATGCCGACCTTCCTTGTGAATTTCTTTAGATGAAAATCCAAAGAAGCTTTGTAAAAACTTGCCATTTTCACCTAGTTCTTCAACTACCGAAAGAAAACTTGTAGAGTCTATAGAAAACTAGGCTCTGCAGAGTCGGTAAAAGTCACTAGATTCATGCAAGATAAAAAATGAATTGGCCTAGAATAGTAGGGGAAGAAGGGGACCAATTTTTGGCCTATTGGGAAAAAAATGGTCAACAAATTGGTGACTCCCAGGGGAAGTATGCCTGCTATGCTTAGAATCCAGTTGCCTTAGAAATCCACTGGGCACGGGGTCAGACTGTAACTTGAAGATCAGTAATAGCTATGATAAATCTAGAACCAATCACGTAGATTCACCTCAAAGGGAAAAGAAAAACACACACAAAGCTAAGAAAACTACTAACGTGTGTAGGAAACACTTAGGGAAAGCAGGATAAAAAATAAGGGAGAATATATACAGCTAACTAGGAATTTTTTTCCTGGGTCAAAGGGAAAGCTTCGTAAGTCCTCTTCCTAGAAAGAAGACTTATGGTGGCATGCAAGTATCTAAATGAAAAGGAGAGCTGGTGACCTGCTCCTCTTACCTGTCACCTAATTTGGCTTGTACCCAAGTGGATATTCAAACATGCTTCCAACATATATGTGCTCTATTTGTTCTTGGAAGCTTGCCTCCTATTGGTTCTTTAGGCTAGTGTATCTCATCAAGAAATCAATTGCGGCTGGCTCATCACCATAAGCCCCTTGATACGCACCCTTGACTGGCTTGCTCTCTTCTGCCTCATGCTCAGGTTCCATGGTATGACCATCCTCCTTGATGATTTTGAAGAAAGTATCTTTAGATTCACCAACCTCTTGGAGGGATAAATCTGAAAAATTGGAGCCTCTTTGCATGCTTGTTTGAACCCCAATACTACCTTCTCCACTCTTATCTAGCTCATAGCCTCCTTGAAGAATAGTGCAGCCTGCCTCAATGACTTCAAAAGAATCATTCAAAACATGAACAAGAGATTGCCCATGCTCCTCCATGTCACTTAAGGTGATCTCCTCCTCATCTGTACTCTTGAAGTCTCCCTAATTAGTCATACATTGAGCATAATCCACATCTGGCAAGGCCTAATAGCTTTCTTGGAGGTGTATGGATGGAGTGCATTTAGACATGGAATTTGCTATTTGGTCTGAAACGTCCATAACACATTCACTAGGGAAACCTGCTCTTGACTCCAATTCTGCAATCTACCTATCCATATCTTCTTGGAAAAGCCTTTCCCAAAAGTCACAATCATCATCAGGAGCAAGAGCAACCCCATCTTCTTCAAGGTTTTGAGCAAAACCTTTCTCTTCTTCCTTTTTTCCCCAAGATTCCACTATTTGCTTCCAACTCATGATCTTGGCATTGAAATCTTGTTCCTGTGAACAGGTAGCAACTTTATCCTCTTTAAGGTCATGAGATGGTTCATGATGTTCCTTTTTCTAGCTCAGAATTTAGAGATCATGTTGAAAGACTTGAGGAGGTTGGGGAAGATTTGGGAGGGTCTACTCATGTACAGGGAGAGCTGTCTAAAAAGAGGCGTGCTGAAAATCTAGGCACACGGGATTGAGGGTAGGATCGATTGATGCATCAGATGAGCTAGAAAGATCAAGTGCCATCTGATAGAAAGGATTTGGCATACAAGAGGGAGTTTCTCTAGAATAGGAGGGGGCAGACCTTGGGCTAAAATTTCTTGATTTTTGTCCCTCCACTTTACCAACATTTCATCAATATTGAAATTGGCTTGTGGATTGGTGGAAGGGGTGTCTTTTGGCATTGGCTCCTCTACAAGGTCTGAAAACTCCATCTCTCTCTCTCCAAGCAGTCTCATCTTAGCCTCTAATTCCTCAATTTGCTTAGCTATATTATCCTCATTTTGTACCTCTTGGAGCTCATAAGAGTCATTATAGAGATGGGGAGTACATGAAGGTTGCCATGAAATGCAAGAAGCCTCTAAAGGCTGGTTGGTTGAAGAACACACCAAAAACTCTTCAACTCTTTGGACACAACTTGTCCTAGTTGGTCCCACCGAGCATGCCAAAAACTGTTGACGCAGTGGATTGCACCCAGGGCAAGGAGGTTAAGCTCCTGCCTTCCACACGCAATAATGGAAACTCCCCTCTCACCTGTGGGACCGGTGAAGCTAGAGGGGAGAGTCTCTAGGTAAGGGCTATCTCCCTTTGATGCATTTGATTTGTTTTAGTAAGTGCTAACATATATATATATATATATATAAAATGGGAGGATGAAAAGGGAGAAAGATTACAAGAAAACAAACTACTCTAAAGGAGGTGATGCACCAAAATGATCCAAACTTCTCACACTCACACTTAAAATCAGACAAACACATACATACACTTCAAACTGGTAAAAGGACCAGGCTGCAAGAAACTTAGCAAGGAAGCTTTAATGGAAAATATAGAAAAATAGAGATTCACCAAAGGTGCTGTGAAAGGCACACTGTATAGTAATTTCTTTTATTTTTGCACTTCCAAATACAACTCTCCTTGTTAGCTATAGAAGTGGCACCTTATAGACACCAGGTATGTTGGTGTTGAACCTGTGGAAGCATCAAGAAGCAATGACTAAACACAAACTAACACTCAAACATACACAAAGATATCTAACTAGGATAGAGGCAAAATATGTGTTTATTGATTCAAGTGAAAATTTGCTAAGGCTAAGCCTTACAAATGTGGAAGATGATTTCTCCAAAGACAAGTCTCCAATATATAGAGGAAGAAAAAGGGCCTTTTGGCACCCTTTTTACAAGTGACCCATGGTAGGCACTATGTCAACCACTAAAATAACTTCTTGAATCGACACCTTCCTGTGTCACTTGGATCACTTCATCTACTTTTGCGTGATGGCCATTCTACTGTTAGGATTTGAATTTATGAGCCGTGCCATTTTCCTACTTTGTAGTGCATATTGAAGAAAACCAGTCACGTCAACCACTATTGTGCCTCTTTGATGACCACATGGTAGGCACTATGTCATCCATTGAAATAACTTCTTGAATCCTTCCTGCGTCACTTGGATTACTTCATCTGCTTCTGCATGATGGCCATTCTGCTATCAGGATTTGAATTTATGAGCCACACTATCTGCCTACTCTTTGTTCTCTAGGATCTTTGTCCTTTTCTACTTCTTCATCCCTCAAGGGTGATCTTCTAGTGGGTCATTACATTCTTTGGGTTCTTTCCATGGTTAGTGCTTAGGCATTTAAAACCAATGACTTTTTTTACTGGCTTAAATTTGACATTCACACACCTGTTGCCCTTGGACTCTCCTTCAGCTTCCTACTTTGCCCCTTTCACTGAGAGTGCATCTACCCTTGACACGTGTCATAATCTATGCTTGGGTACTTAGAAGACACTTTGAAATATGAACGTTGACACGTGGCAGCTTTTATCGAGTTGATAATGGGACATGGCAGCATCTGCTTACCTCAGAGGGTCCTTCGAGAGTTAGGCAAAAGTTGACACATGGTCGCTTCCATAGAGCCTTTAGCTACCTTAGAGAAACTTTTGGGCCCTATTCTAGTTCTTCATAGACACTGACACTTGGCACACTCTGCATAGCTCCTAACAACTCATTTGGGTCCACCACAGTCTTCTTTGAAGCCAATAGGGGAAACCCACAGATGTTTCCACCTATTAGCTTCTACCAAGCCCTATAGAAGACATGTGGCACATTTTGATGCTCCTAAAAAAGCATGTTGAAGTCTTCCACGGTTGCCACTTGGTGCTTTCTGCGCTCTGGCTTCCCTGGTGTAAAATTTGATGCTTTTTGGGACGTCACCATCCTTGGCAAAGTTCATAGGGCCCTTTTCTATGGATTTTCTACTTTGGGCCCTTTGGCTATGCTCTATAAGGGCTTTTAGATCTTGAACTGCCCTCTAACTATAGGGCACACCCTTGAACCAAGCCATTGAACCAACCTTGTTCGCTTCTGCCGTTGAACCTGCACGTTGAACTAGAGGCGTTGAACCAAGTGATTAAACTAGTTCAACGGCTCAATGCTACATGCTGAACCAAGTCCTTAAACTAAATGCTAAACCTGAAGCCGCTTGAAATTTTTTCTAAACTTTTTTGATGAACTAAGCACTGAACTTAGCTGATTAAACCAAAGCTGAAGAACTGTCGATTGGACCAAATCTTGAAATGAAGTGATGGTTCAATGGTTCAAAGATGCTGACCTTCCTTGTGAATTTATTTAGAAAAAAATATGAAGAAGCTTTGTAAAAACTTGCCCTTTTTGCCTAGTTCTTCAACTGCCGAAAGAAAACCTACAGAGTCCATAGAAAACCAAGCTCTACAGAGTCCATAGAAATCACCAGATTCATACAAGATAAAAAATGAATTGGCCTAGAATAGCAGGGGAAGAAGGGGACCCATTTTTAGCATGTTGGGCAAAAAATGTTCAATAGTTAGTTAATAATAATCAAATTAAATTACCAACCATAAAAATCTATGGATAATCAAGTAAATTTGCTTAGTGATAAATCGAGATGTAACAATGGATGAGTAATCTTTGTTTTAAATATCTAGTCTTTATGACATATTGTATTCCTTTAATTAACAAAATCATTCATAATCATGTAATAAAATGAATAAAATCACAAAATAAGACACAAAAATTACTAATTCCAAACTTTGAAAAGTCAAGTATAACATGGGAACAAGAGCAACCATATATTCAACATGCTATAAGGTATACTCATAACCCTTAAGATGGTGATAGTTACTTTCCCTCTAACTAGGTCCATATTATCACTATCTCACAAGGTAAGTTGATCCACCCTATAGTGTCAAATGAAGGTAACCAACATGTCTATTCTCAACCCCCTCAACCTCTAACAACTCTTCTTAATGGTGTTTATATGCATATTCAATCATATGTAGGATTTGTGCTTGTGAAGCCCTTAAGGATCAAATCATCACTATGAGAAAGTCAATAAAAGAGATGCAAAGTCAAAATCAATATATCAATTCAAAGATCATATCATTTAAACATAATAACACATATACAATGAATCTAGAGTATGTTAGTGCTAATCATGCATATATATCTTCATGTAGTTATTTTATGTCTAAAAAGACTTCATATCAAGATGGGAAGCCAAAAAAAAACACATCTACAACTAGTGATTCAAAAATGATGTGAAAGGATATTTAGAGTCCAAGTGAAATTTAAATAAAAATGCTTGGAAACAAAGTGATAAAATTACCTCTTATGCATCCTTTATGAATATTATTTGACCCTAGATTTATAGATTGGAGTTATCAAGGATTAAATGGGATAGAGAGTCTAATGTACAAGGGTGATAAACTATCTCTATAGCAGGCCAATTAGGTGCTAAATTCAGATATAAACATTTGATAAATTCATTAAACTGAGATAGGTTTAAAATAGTATATACAACTATACAAGATATGGAAATGACAATGAAGTAATGTAATTAGCTTGTTCTGATGTTAATACAATTATGGATCTGGAACAAGTAAAAATTAGACAAAAATAAGATTTTAGAATAGTCATCATATTATGGATTTGATGCTTATGGAGTCATAGACACAAGTATCAACTTGGGATGTTTGTATCGACACTACTATCTAAACCTGACATAGGTGTCATATACAAAATATTTACTAGAAAAGGATGCAACTCCTTAGATGCTTCTGGGTTTAACTTCACCTTCACTCTGGTGCATTCATATATGGGTAATGTATTATTACTCTTCATGAATTTGTAAAACCCTAGTTCTCCATCTTTATAGTGACCTTGGAAAAAATGGGTTAGTGGGCACACAATGTCAAGTTTACCCTAAAGATCCCTCTATCAATGAGTAATGTCTACATAGTCAATACTCTATAGAGGGCATTAAACTGATGTAGTTCTCCCCTATGTGTTAGATTGTGTGTGAATCATGTAATAAGTACAAAGTAAGTACAATAGTGATATATCTTATAAATTAGAAAATTAAGCTCTTAGGCTACTTCTTCAGTACTTCAGACATGTGTATGTGTTGTTCCTATGACTGATATGAAAATAGGAAAGCTTTGCTTTATTAAGTGCTTTGATAAGTTGCCTTTAATATTTTTATAGGTGAGAAATGAATGAGGGTTGACTTTGTATTTAAATCAATTTCTTTGGAGAAGTAACTCACATTAAATCACTTAGTCTAGCCGTTAGAATATGTTTTATTTAAAAAATAGATGACTTTAAGGTAGTGGACACTTGCATTCGGTTAGGAGACTAGCATCAACATAGGTGTCTCTTCTAGAATCTAGTGTTCAGGGAACATGAAAGTAGGTAAAGACTCATAACTTGTAGAGGTGAAAGATAAGTAGGTTTTAAGAATTTTGGGCAAGATAAAAGGTCTAGGTCATCAACATAAGACTAGTTGGACTAAGAGATAGTCTAAGGGGTACAAGATAGAACATATACATGAATTTAAAAAGTAGAAAATGTCTATAATTGAGAAGAACAACCAAGGTCTAAGTTTTTAAGTGTACAAGACTAAAGTGCTATCCATAAAATAGTGTCTACATTTACCCCCTTTAATTGAGTAATGAAATTAATAGTTTAAAGGAAAAATATGTGTACCTGGGTGTGTATAACACACCTTGCCTTTGCTTGAGTCCAAATTGAGTGCTTTGTTCATGAATGACCTATAACCAAGAGCATGTTATAGTACATAATAAGTGCATATAATCTAGAATTGAAAGTATTTGAAATGATTGAAATTGAGAGGGCAAGGTTGAGGAGTACACCTGTGTATTAATGTAAGTACCTTATCTATTGGCAAGTTTATTTTAAAGATGTATTATTATAAGGCTATGAAACTAAGATTAGGATAAATATATATAAATCTATAAAGTGCATATATTTTAGGAGATAGAGAGAGATATTGGAAGGCACATGCCCCCAACCTTGGATAAAAAGTGAGTTACCACTCAGCAATTGAGATTAGCTCAATCGTGCAACCTAATTATACTTGTAATTTGGTGAGCATGAGTGAACAAAGTCAAATCATACTATAAAATTGGTAAGGCTGAATGATAGAATCTAATCTAACCTAAAAACTTGTAAATATTGAGTGATTTAATCACCTCAACCATACCATAAGTGAACTGACTAATGCACTAGATTGACTCAATACAATATGTAAAAATACATCCTGGGTATTAATGCATAAAATTACATCATAGTGGGTGATGAAAGTACCTTAAAGTGTTTTGAAATTTGAAAATTATTTGGATTTTGAAATATTAGGTGCACATTGCATAACATTTTCACCTTTAGATATGTCTCATGCTGAAACTATGTATAACAATGGTACCAATATATACAATTTTGCCACAATTGAGAATCTGAATTATATAATTGTGTGTTTTAGATAATATAAAAATTGTATAAGTGTGGAGAACATGCTTCCAAAGCATGCCCACACTATATATGGACAAATTTGAAAACTGAAATAAGTACTAATGTGGAGGACATGTTTCTAAAACATACCCCCAATAAATATGGAAATGTTGAATACTAAATAAATATGGAGAATATGCTTTTAAATCGTGACCCCACTAAATCTGAAACTATAGATATGTGGAATCTATGCCTATATGACATGCCCCTATTAATTTTAAAAACTAATATAAGTACCAAATACTTAATGGGTGCAGAGAACATGTTTGCAAAGCATGCTCCCATCGAATCTAAAAATTGTGATAAATTTGAAGAACATGACTCTATGACATACCCCCACTAATATTCCACCTTTGAGGTAAGGGAATAATAGAAACTAGTAATTACCTCACCTCAAAAATATAATACAAATGTATAATTTGTGAAGGTAACCACGTAGCATATAAAAGGACATGTTTAGGTAAATTTAGCATTACCATGCATAGAACAATGTGATCACATGAAGGACTAAGATGCATGATAAGGATCATGGAAATGTCTAAATAGTAAAAATACAAGCTCAACAAGAAAATCAAGCACACACATAAGATCACTCAAAATTCAAAATAAAATTATCTAAGGAGACTATAAACAAGAGGCATATTCAAATGCCGCACAATCAAAGGGATATGACTTAGTCAAAGGTCCATAAAATCAAGAATGACATATTCAAACATCTAAGAAGGCAAACAAGGCCATATTCAAATGTCAATGAAATCACACATAGGTACGAGGGCCACAAAGGAGCATATTCAAATGCTTGAATAAACAAGACAATAATAAGGTAAGACACTCAAGAAAGTTCATAAAAAGAAGCATAAGTAACTAACATAAACACATCATAATATCACATGGATGTAATGTGTTAGAAAAAATATGAAGTGCATAAAATATCAAGTATCCTATGTAATATATAATCATAGATAAAGGTATGTGTAAGTACATATAGGAGCTTAGAACATGATAATGAAGAGTGACCATAGAATGATATAACCCAAAAGTATCATGATCATAGATGTGGATGCCCACAATATCCATATGACATGAGTAGAGGAAAGTCCCAACATCTAAAATAGGAATAGATCATGTAGTTGTGTATGCATGTATCATAATTAAGTAGAATCATGACATGTGTATGTAAATTAATTGATATTCCATCTATCAACATGGAACTAACACATAGATGCCAAGGAGCCATTAAAACATGTAGGTGCCAATTTTTTTTTTTTGTATTTTTGAATGTTTTTAATTTTTTTGGTATTTTTGGAATATATAAAGAGAAAAGATCATCCTATGATCCCATCCAAAGGATGGTCATATGTATCTCCCCACTAAAAACTTGGTGTAAATAATTTATGATATTTCCAAGGAGCATGTGTAGGTGAAATATTTATCACTGTAGTGTCTGTGATACTCTATGTATGTATAATAGGACTTTATGGTCATGAAGTGATAGTAGGAGTAGTTTAGGTTCATGAAACACATTTTTGAGTGCTATATGGTTTATTTGGAATAATAATAAGAAAATATGTAGGTGCTCTATATATCTGAACATGGTACATAGTAGATGAGGATTATATGGAATCCACTATATGTCTTTGATGTAATGTTATCTCAAGTATTGGTTGCTTAGTAAAGGTGATTACCTATTGCTTACCATTTTATAGTGGATTAACATTAGTAGGTTTGATAGTTAACTATTTGGGTATAAGTTTTTCTTATTCAAGAGGATGCTCATATGGTATTCTAAAAATTATAATTACCTGATTGACATGAATGTATTTAACACACCCATGCACTACAAAAGCTATTGTTCGAAGTGTATGGATATAAGGTCTTCCTAATAACATATCAAATATGCTCGTGGAAGGTATAACTAAAAAGGTAGTAACCACATGTGCTGGATTTATATATAAAGGTAGATCAATCTCACCAATAAATTTTTGGGAGGTTCCATAAAATGCTCTAATTGATTAGGTAGATGGATGCAAATTGTGATGAGTACAACCCATATTCATAAGTAATGTCATGGTGAAAATATTTTCACTTACACCATTATTATTCATAACATTGTGTATAGGATAGTGATCAAGGAATGCTTGAATGAATAAATAATGAAGATCAGAGTCATCATCCTTGATCTCAGTATCATCAAAAGTAATAGAAGGTCTTTGAACCATAAGAAGTCTATGTCATGTATAAGTACCAATAATCCCATCTAGTGGGCGACCATAATTTGATGGATGAAGATGTGCATTATATGACATTTTCACATATGGTTCCTTCTTAGAATGATCTTGCAAAGGATTACTAAATATTTTCTTTTTGCGGTGATCACTAGGTTGTGAACCTGATTCCTTGGAAGGATCATCAAATGTAATATTTTGGTCATCAATAAAGTCTTGGATATTATGCTTCAAGGTAAAACACATGTTTATAAAATGTCCTAGTCCTTAGTAATAATCACAATAAGCATTCACATTATATCCTTTGGATAGATGTCTATTTATATCAACCTATATAAGATGAGGGAAATATATAAGATGAAACTCTATTAACCATGGGAGTAATGAAATAGGAGACTCAGGTAAGCATGTGAATGATCTCTTTAATGCATTAGATAGGATAAGCTAATTAGGATTTCATGAAAAAATGTTAACTATGTTGGTTATTTCTTTTTTAGGCTAAGAAGGTTTTACCTTATAACTTGGTTTGATTTTAAACTTGGTACTAGATGTAGATGCAACTGGTGTGTTTGCTACATACTTGAGCTTATAAAATGAAATAAGTTTCATTTCATAGTCATGTATAACATGGAATAGGTCATCAAAATATTTTCACTTCTTGAAAATAGTAGACTCATGTAAAAGAGCAATCGAACTTTGCTTGAATATGTTTTATAAATCCTTATCTACCATAAGATTGGTCATTTTAGTTAGCATTATCTTGTACCTCAAGACATATTCATTTGTTCCTTGTTTTATTTTTACAATTTTAGCATATGAAACCTTTTCAAAAATAGTAATGTAAAAGTGTGTTAAAAATTTATTTGCAAGAGGTTTAAATGTTTCCATGGATTAGAGAGGTAAATCATAAAACCACCTCAAATCATAGTCCTTGAGGCCTTTTAGAAAAAAATTGGTCAAAAGTTTATCATTGGAAGCATAGTCAAGGCATGTTACATAAAATGTTCAAAAATACTATTTAGGATCACCTTTGCCATCATAAAATGTGAACTTAGGTGTAATAAAATTAGTTGGAAAAGGGTGCAAAGATATCTCAAGTGTAAATTGGTTATGCAATACATCTTGGGAAACAATAGCATGATGAAACTTTAAAGCATTTTGTTCACATTTAACCTTATCTTCTAAGGTGTTTATAACTTGGAGGAGTGTTTGAACTATAGACCTATTGGGATTTACAATATCAAGTTGAATAGTCACCAAAGGGGATGTATACCTAATTTGATTAATAATATGCATTGAAATTAGTATTTGAGTTTAAATTATTTTATTTAGTTTTTGCTTTTTATTTGTTTATAAAATAAAAATAGAATTAAAAGAGGGATAGAGGTTTGTAGAACCTAGATGTGGTGTGTTTCATGATCTAGGTGTTTGTAGATACTCTTCTTTAGATTGGGAAGATGACCTACAAAAAGAGAACTAGAAAAGGGTTGGTTAGTTAAGTAGGTTGGGTGGATTGCCTAACAAGCTATATCCAAGAAGTGTGATCTATCTAGGAGGTTATCAATCCACCTTTTGATACAAGTTAATGTTGAAAAGAAAGGTTGCATAATATAAAAGTACTAGATCTAAAAAAATAAATACTTTACAAATGAAATGATAATATTATAACAAAATAACATTTAAGTGAATGCTAAATTATTAAATAATGGTTCAAGTCAGATCATGTTATTATTTTTGGTCTGTGAGGTGACATGGGCCAAGAAAACAAGGTTTTGGTTGAGGTTGGTGGTTGGTTATTGCTTGCTAGTTTTTGGTCAAAAGGGTTCACATAATGACCATCGATGATTAGGCTAACCATTAGAGGTTAGAGGTAATCATTAATGGTTGGGTGACTATCGATAGTTTGATGTTCAACCATCAACGGTCAAGGTGACTATTGATATTTTGATAGCTGATTGTCAGTGGTTAGGGTGACTGTTAATGATTACTATTGACAGGTCTAGTTAAGGTAAAAAGTTAGATTATAGATAAATTATAGATAGATTAACATGTTGGTTTAGGTCTAGTTAATGGTTAGAAGGGGTTAGAAAGTGGTGTTTAAGAGGTAGCAAAGAAAAAACAAAGAAACTAATTATTAATCTTGATAAGAGACAAATTCTTAGCTTTATTGTTGAAGTTGGTGAAAATTGAAGGAATTTTGGTAGAGTAACAATGCTTATGGTTACAAAGAAATTTTGGTAAAGTGTTAGGTCTCTATTATGTTGGTTGGTTGGCTAGAAGGAAGACCTAAAAAATAAAATCTTGATGAAGAAGCCTTGTCTAAAAAGATCATAGATCCCTTTCTTGGTCCTAATCTCCTTCTTTTATAGGCAAAGAGAGATAAAGGTAGAAGGTTCTATAGGAGGTTTGGTTGATGGTTTTGATTCTTCATGATGCATTAAAAATGGAGAAGGTGGCCATCTAGATTAAATTTTACCATGTTAGATGCACATAGTTGAAGTTGTTTTTATTAGATGGGGAAGACCTGACTATCAATAGTTAGGGTGCTAATCATTAGTAATCAGAGTACTAACCATTGGTAGTCAAAGTGATTATTGACAGTCAAGGGTTAAAGGGTGAAGGATTAAGTTTGGTCAAAGTAGGTTATAAGGGGAGTTGGTCAAAGAGTGTTACAACTTATGTTTGTAATTGAAAGGGTATGAATGGTCGGTTGGGCATCCAGGGGTATTTTGTCATCTAGAACTGTAGTGTGTAGTTTTCTAGTGTCTACATTTTATCTTTTTTATTATATAGTTTGTATCAGTAAGCTTAAAAAAAAATGGATTGTGGTTCAGAGGTTCAGTTGCCTTGAGTATGGGACGAGGTGTTCCCCCTCAAATCAGGAGTCAATGAGGTGAAACAAAATTAGGTTTGGGTTTGATGAGTGGTTAAGTGGATGGAAAGGTAGGTGACAAGGGTAGTAGGTGAAGTTGGGAATTAAATAAGCACATAAAATGTGACTAAGTGTAATAGTTAAGATCGAGTATAGAATAAGTTACCAATGTTGATTTAAAATAAGTTTGGTTCTAGAAGGACAAGTGACAGGGTAATCAGGCCCCAACATTAGGCATATCTGATTGGGTTACTCTATAAGTCTCCTAGCTAAGGTTAGTGTCTCTCATGTATCTAAGGTAATAAGTGCTCCTAGGAAGACAAAAAATGGTTAGTTGTGCATGAGGTGGTGCAAATTCAAATGTTTGACATGGAAAGGTTGGTTAGTGCATTCAAAAAGGACCAAGGAAAGGTCATTACAAAATGTGAATAGTTTGGGCCAAAATGGCTAATGTCACAGTGGACATGGTTAGATGGTTGGTTGGTTGGTTGGAGAGAGTGTTCTGTAATGGTTCATGGTAGTTTTGTAGATAAAAGGTATCTCTGAATGTTTGTTAGTGGTTTCCAAATGGGTTACCCCACTTTGATGTACCACTTGGTTCGAGTTTGGGTAAAATGTTTTGTGGAAAAGGGTAATCTCTAATGGTTAAAGTTTTGTAGATAAAGGTAATCTATAAAGGTTGGGGGAGAAGGTGCCTCTCCAATGGTTGGGTGGTGTTTCAAATGGGTTCCCCCAATTTGATGTACCACTTGGTTTAGGTTTGGTAGGAGAAGGGTAATCTATAATGGTTTATGGTTAATATAAGTGTAGGTTAGAGGAGGATAATATCCAAAGGTTGGGTTTGGTTTGGTGGAGAAGCTACTCTCTAAGGTTTTATGGTTTGGTGGAGAAGGTGATCTCCAATGGGTCATGGTTAAGGTAAGGTGGTTAGAGAAAGGTAATCTTCAAAGGTTGGGTTTGGTTTGGTGGAGAAGGTGCTCTCCAATGGGTCATGGTTAAGGTAAGGTGGTTGGAGAAGGGTAATCTCTAAAGGTTAGGTTTGGTTTGGTGGAGAAAGTGCTATCCAAGGTTTGATGGTTTGGTGGAGAAGTTGCTCTCTAATGGGTCATAGTTAAGGTAAGGTGGTTGGATAAGGGTAATCTCCAAAGGATGGGTTTTATAGAGAAGGTGTTCTCAAAGGTTTGATGGTTTGGTAGAGAAGGTGATCTATAATGGGTCATGTTTAAGGTAAGGTGGGTTGGTTGGTGGTGTTCAAATGGGTTGTCCCAATTTGGTGTAACACTTGGTTTAGGTTTGGTGGAGAAGGTGCTCTCCAAGGTTTGATGGTTTGTGGATAAGGTGTTCTCCAAATGGGTGGAGAAGGTGACTCCCAAATAGGTTCATGGATTGGTTAGTTTGATGGGTTGGCTTCAATGACTCCCAAAGGAGAAGACACATCTTGTTAAGTGGACATGAAAGTATAAGGAGGAGTTTAAATGATCCTATTAACAAATACCATGATGGAAAGATGGGTAGGATTATGAACATAAACTCCTATCATGATTTTGATTTGTTGTTAGTTTGATGGTTAAAAAAAGGTAGATTTATCACATGGTGTTAAGTAAGCTAAAAAATACATTGATTTATAGAGGACAAAAGGGGAGATGGATGATAGGTAGTGGGTGATAGGTAGGGTAACCTTATTATGGGGATAACTTAACCCTTCTTTAGGTGACCTAGGAACCATGATAGACAATTTTATGTCTCAATGCTAGGTATAAACTGATCGATGTGGGAAGTCTACTAATGCTATTATAAAAGCTAATTGTTTGATTTTTTAAAATAACTTGGTGTTTGATTTTGATATAGGGTCTGTTATTGCTTAGTTTATATGTTTTAGAAGTTGATTGATGTGGGAAGCTTTAAATAATTATTTTTGAAAAAGTTGACTTAGCCATCCTTCAAGAGAGTGGTCCAAGTTTAGATTTGTTCATGTTCGATATGTTGTCCCAAAAATGACTACTATTTTTTGAATTAAAACTGTACAAATATACATATATATAGAGGCAATAATCTAATACTTCAATATTTGAAGTATTTCAGATGCTGCTTCTTGAGAGACAGTGAAAATAGTGTGTCATCTTGATAAACCAACAAGAAGACTTTTTGTCCCTAGAAATGGTGATGGGTGAATGGAGCTCTCCACTAGGAAACTGATTTTCTGTGTCTTCCTCTTAGCCTTTTCTTTTTGTTCCAAGGAAGGATGTGGTCTTCAAATGAAAAATTATCACTCGCTTTCTTGGTGATGTATTCCTTTGCCTGATTTTGATTTGTGATAGCATGATCCATCATCATAACTTGTTGTTCTGCTAGTTCAATCCAACATATGATTGGATTGTCCCCCTCAGATATCTTAGATTCTTCTTTATTTGGAAGGGAGGGTTCTCCTGCACTTATGCTGCACTCCACCAATTCTTCTACTATTTCATCCCTACCTAAAGACTTAAAAAAATTTGGGCTGCATGGGTCGCCATTTGGGTCTCGACACATTTGACATGATCAATTATGTCAAATGGTTGGATTGGACTAGGCACAAGGGATGGAAGTTCTTCTTTTTGGTTTATGGGAGGGGTGGGAGGATTGATCTACGAAGTTGAAGTAAAAGGTGCAGAGATGTTTGAGATACTTACTTTCTCAACAATCACTGGGTCCTTCAGTTGGATAGGCAGAGTGGTCCCACTCTTAGCAATCAAAATTGCAGGTTGAGGTCACTCATCTATTTCTCCTTTATCAACTTGTTGAGCTGACTGATTCTGGGACTAGGTGATCATAGCATATGATCCTTTGGATGCTACACCTTTACTTCTGGGTTCATCTTGGTAATCTAGGAAACTGATGTGGGAGTCACCAACTGACTCTTCTTGATCCTTCATGAAGAGACTAGCATCATTTTCTTGATTAAACTCAGGTTGGAAAGAGAAATCATGCTCTGTTTCCAAATACCCAACTACTGAGTTGGCTGGAGGTGCTTCAATGGCAAGGTTCCTCTATGGGGGAGGAAGATGATTGGGTTGCCCTTGATGTGCCTGATTAGGGAATGTTCTCCTTGATACATCTCTGTATGAAGGAGCAGATGACATCCCTTGTGCCATTTGTCTTGTGAGGGCCAGCACTTTATTTGCTAGCTTTTACACCATTGGATCAGTGGTGGCTATAGGTGAGTTATCAGAGAATGAGGAAGATGCGCCTCTATTTGAATCCCTTCTTATCTTTCTAGCCAAGATAAGGTCATCTTCTAACTCAGTGGCTAAGTCTTGAGTAGCTTCAAGATCTATGTAGCCAGCATGTCTCAAGAGAAAATTGACTTCAAGTAGCTGAGAATTAATGAAAAAGCATTTGAGATTCTCAGCTATAGGTCTAGTAATTACAGGGATTCTATTTCTTAGTTTGTCAAATTTAGCTATGAAGTCTCTCATAGGCTCATGAGGCTCTTTCTTCATCTGTGTAAGTTGAGTTAGAAGTGTATGTGCATCTTCTACAGGTTTAAATCTGGCTTCAAACTTAGCTTTAAGAGTATTCCAATCAGTCACATATTGAGCCTGTAGATGGTAAAACCAATCTGCAGCAACACCTTGTAGTGTTTCAACAAAAAGCTTAACTGCTACATCTTCAAATTCTACTCTGATTACTCCACAAGCTATACTGAATGCTGCAATATGTTCATCAGGATGAACTTTCCCATCACCATAGAATTTAGGGAAATTCTTCCTAGAACTATGTGGAAGTTCATGTAGAGGAGGAGTAAGATTGAGAGGACCAAAAGCATTACCCCAGGGGCCTTAAACTGCCAATATAGGATACTAAAAAGGAGGGATAACAAATCTTGAAGGGGTAATTATAAGCACAATTTTATCAACAGTAGAAGTAGATACTTCATCTGGTAATGGAGATCTAGATTTAGTAGGAGGGAAGCTATTGGTTCATTGGAGATGAGATGGTGAAGGAAATAGATCAAAATCACTTTGCTGTACTAGCTCGAACATAGGGTCAATGATACCTTTATCCCTTTGGTTTCGTGTATACCTTGGATCTGCCAGATTATAAAACAAAAGTGGAAAAGAATTGACCTTGCTTCAGTTAAATCTTGGGGCTTTAAATTGTGTGTTCTTTCCCAGTTGATGTGGAGGTGAATGGAATGAATAGACTATAAATGGATAATGGGTATTTCTTCAGCAGAGTCACCAAAAACTATAATGGATAAGGGTTACAATGATAATGGGTTATATTTTGTTAAAAAAATCTGTTGGGTTATATTCTATTAATGATAATGATGCCTCTCAATTTTACCCATTTCCAAAAAAAGAGGAGAGTTGTCTATCATTCCCTTGAGTTTTTCGTTTGTTTTGTATACATCATCTCTAAAGAAAGAGAGATGGATGTCTGGTCCTACCCCTAAGTATTATTTTCTATTTATACATATACATAGCATATCCACAGGGAACCTCCCCTTGATGAGAGGAGAGAACAGTCTCCTTCTGATGTGATAAACTTGCACATTTGGATGACTAATCTTCTTACTTTGGCTGATTAGACCTATTTTGTTTACCAGTACACCGATAGACAAAATATTCAACCAACAGTTTTTGGTGACTCCACTGGGGAATATAACCCATTATCATTATAACCCTTATCCATTACAGACTCTGGCAACTCCGTTCTGTGTCTTACCCCTTATCCATTTATAGCCTTACCATTTTCATCCATCTCTATTTTCATCCATCTCCATTATATTATTTGGTCTACAAAACTAGAGCTGCTAGGAAAGAAAGCACAGTTTGAAGCGTCAAGCTTTAAGCTAAAGTAGGTCCAGTTTCTTTTCCATTTTTGTCATATAATCTAGAAATTCCACTCAAATGTGTTATCCCAATTGTTCATAATTTGATCATGGCAGTTCAAGGCCCCTGGGGTAACTCATTTGGCCCACTTAATCTAACTCCACCCCTGCATGAGCTACCACTCAGTTCAAGGAAGAATTTCCCCAAATTCTTTAGTGATGGAAGAGTCCACCCTGATGAACACATTGCAGCCTTCACCATAGCCTGTGGTGTGATAGGGGTGGAATATGAAGACGTGGTAGTTAGGCTTTTCATGGAGACATTACAAGGTGCTTTTACAGACTAGTTTTACCATCTGTAGACTGGATCAGTGACTGGCTGGGACACTATCAAAGCCAAGTTTGAAGCAAGATTCAAACCTACAAAAGATGCTCATGTTTTGCTAGCCCAACTTACATGGATGAAAAAGGAACCTCATGAGCCCATGAGGGATTTTATTTCAAAATTCAACAAGCTGAGAAATAGGATTCCCGTAGTTGCTCAACCCACACTCGAGAACCTCAAATGCTTTTTCATTAATTCTCAGCTACCTGAAGTCAGTTTTATACTAAGACATGTTGGCTACATAGATCTTGAAGCTGCTCAAGACTTAACCATTGAGTTAGAAGATGACCTTATCTTGGCTGGAAAGATAAGAAGGGATTCAAATAGAGGTGCATCTTCCTCATCTTTTGATAACTCACCTGCAGCCACCACTGATCCAATGGTGTAGAAGCTAGCAAATGAAGTGTTGGCCCTCAAAAGACAAATGGCACAAGGGATGTCATCTAATCCTTCATACAGAGATGTACCAAGAACATTCCCTAATCAGGCACATCAAGGGCAACCCAATTGTCTTCCTCCCCCACAAAGGAACCTTGCCATTGAAGCACCTCCAGCCAACTCAATAGTTGGGTATTTGGAAATAGAGCATGATTTCTCTTTCCAACGTGAGTTTAATTAAGAAAATGACACTGGTCTGTTCACAAAAGATCAAGAAGATTCAGTTGGCAACTCCCACATCAGCTTCCTAGATTACCAGGATGAACTCAGAAGTAAAGGTGTAGCATTCGAAGGATCATATGTTGTGATCACCTAGTCCTAGAATCAGTCAGCTCAACAAGCTGATAAAGGAGAAATAGAGGAGCAACCTCAGCCTACAATTTTGATATCTAAGAGTGGGACCACTCTGCCTATCCAGCTAAAGGACCCAGTGATTGCTGAGAAAGTAAGTATTCCAAACATCTCTGCACCTTCTACTTCAACTTCACAGACCAGTCCTCCCACCCCTCCCATAATCCAAAAAGAAGAACTCCCATCCCTTGTGCCTAGTCCAATCTAGCCATTTGACATAATTGATCATGTCAAATGTGTTGAGACCCAAATGATGGCCCATGCATCCCAAATTTTATTTAAGTTTTCAGGTAGGGATGAAATAGTAGAAGAATTGGTGGAGTGTAGCATAAGTGCAGGAGAACCCTCCCTTCCAAATAAAGAAGAATCTAAGATATCTGAGGGGGACAATCCAATCATATGCTAGACTAAACTAGTAGAAAATCAAGTTATGATGGTGGATCATGCTGTTTTAAATCAAAATCAAGCAAAGGAATACATCACCAAGAAAGCAAGGAGTGATAATTTCTGGTTTGAAGACCACATCCTGACTTGGAACAAAAAGAAAAGGCTAAGAGGAAGACACAAAAAATCGGTTTCTTGGTGGAGAGCTCCATTCGCCCGTCACCATTTCTAGGGACAAAAAGTCTTCTTGCTGGTTTATCAAGATGGCACACTATTTTCATTGTCTCTCAAGAAGCAGCATCTGAAATACTTCAAATCTTGAAGTATCAGATTATTGCCTCTATATATATGTATAGTTGTACAGTTTTAATTCTATTTTGTTTTGTTTATTTTCTTTTTGATGCCTTTCATTCCTGGGTAGCATGACTTCGAATCCCAATGGTACACATGAAGACACTAGAAATTCTGGATTCTACTCCTTTCAATTCATTTTGCAATTGACAGAAGTTCCCCAACTGGAGTCAACTGTTGTCCTCCAAAAAAAAGCAGTCATTTTTGGGACAACATTTGAAATATTTTGGTCTTACAGACCAAAATTGTCTCTTCCATTTCCAAAATTTGTCTTGGACATTCAGATTCCTCATTTTCAAAGCTTCTCAAAAAATATACAGACTTTGCTAGTCAAGTTCAATGGGTTTTCATGTTGATTTCTATGGACTTTGTATCCTCAGGTTCAATGGTAGGTTCAACCAAAGGAACAGTTCAATGGCTCAGTTCAACCAAGTGGTTCAACTCTTTATTTCACTCAGTTGGTTTATTCTTTCAGTTCATCCTTTGGTTTAATGTCTACAGGTTCAACAGCAGGTTCAAAGACATTTTTCAAAGCTTTGTTTGAACCGTTAAACCAAAACTTGGTTCAAAGCCTTATTTCAATTGATTGGTTCAATGTCAAAGTTCTTGTTGGTTCAAAGGCAAGTTCATTATGTTTGGTTTAATGTTTAGTTCATCAGCTTGTTTCATTTATTAAACCATCAGCTTGAACCATTTTTGGTTCAATCGATTGGTTCAACGTCAAAGTTCAAACGGGTAGTTCAATGCAAAAGGAGACTTCTCGAAGGACAAGTGCCCTTGCAGAGGACACTTAATCAATAAAATCACCCTTTGAAAGGGTCATTTTTCAAGGAAGCCAAAAGTTAAATTCTTTTAGATTTGTTTAAGGCATTTGAAAATTGACTAAGACTTAATTCTTTCATATTTTTGTCCGAAGGAATTCCTCCAGACAAAAAACTCAAAAGAATTCTAAGTGGCTGCGGACCCCGAAGGAATTTTCAAAGAACAGTCAACATTTTTGTGGAATTTTTGTTTACAGAAATTTTCCTCAAACTTTTGTCTGTGGGAATTTTCCCCAGGCTTTTGTTCGTTGGAATTTTCCCTAGGGAAATGTTCACAAAAATTTCCCACAGGGGGAAAACACCTGGGAATTTGCCCGAAGGAAGCCTCAAATAGAAAGCCCAGGGAAATATTCATCCATGGGAACTGCCAAGGCAAAGGGCTATCGAAGGACCCCAAAGGGCAGGTGCCCTTGTGGGGGACTCTCGATGGCCAAAGTAAAGGGCTATTTTGACTCAACATAGGTCATTTTTCAAGGCCTGAAAGGGCAAGTCCAATCCAAAAAAGTACCAAGTAGAAAGCCAAAAGCTGAAAGAGGACGAAGGGGTGACGCGCCTAAAGACATCAAATTCAACACAACTAACTAGCTATTGGAAACATAGTGACGGGGGTGTGAACGTCAAATTGAAGATAATGAAATAGCCGTTGATCCTTTAAATTCACAGACCCGAATGCATTTCTAGAATTCAAGACCAAAACCAACAAAAAGTGAGGAAAGGCAGAACAATGAATGGATCCAGGACCCGATTCAATTAACCAGAAAAGGAGGAATGATGAAGACAAGATCGGACTGCCAGGTGGACATTGAAAGATGCAATCTTTTAATTGTGTGGCTTATTTATCTACATTGAGAAGATCAAATGGGTAAAATACCCCAAAGTTCTAGCCTATTTTCCTAACAGTTCCCAATGCATCATGATGTATTATTGTTCCTGAGTCCTTCTTGAAGTGGCTATATAAGGGACTTTCTTTCATTGTAAAAGGATCTCTTTTTTGACAATCCAAACGAAACTCTGCCCAAATTGAGAGGCATCATTGAGACTTTGTGCTCAGTCTATTGCTCATATTCTGTTAATGGAATAAGAAAGCAAGGAACTTTTTTAGACTTTGTGCTATGATATCTTTTTTGTTTCATTAATTTAACAAGCATGATTAGTAAAATTAGTTAAGAAGGTGTCCTAAAGAATCAACTATGGAGAGACTTTGTGCCCCCATAGCTACCTTTAGTGTGTTTTCTTTTTATTGCTATGTAAAGGACTTTGAAAAGACTTTGAGCTTTCATTACTCTTCATATATTACTCTTAAGCATTTCAGGTAGAGACTTTGTGCTCTGTCTCGATTTGCTGGTTACCATACTCTCAGTTACATTCTACTTTTATTTCTAGGAGTATTCTTGTGGCTGGCTGAATAGTTTTTTTGAAAAAAGAGGAGAGCTGTCTGTCATTCCCTTGAGTTTTTCCTTTATTTTGTATACATCATCTCTAAAGAAAGAGAGATGGATGTCTGGTCCTACCCCTGAGTATTATTTTTTATTTATACATATACATAGCATATCCACAGGGAACCTCCCATTGATGAGAGAAGAGAGCAGTCTCCTTCTGATGTGATAAACTTGCACATTTGGATGACTAATCTTCCTACTTTGGCTGATCAGACCTATTTTGTTTACCAGTACATTGATAGACAAAATATTCAACCAACACGATAGTTATCCTTCAAGGGAGAAATCTACCTTATGTTCTAACAATTTAAATTTTGGGTATCTATCCTTCAAGGGAGCAGTTTGCATGCTAGAGATATTGACCCAAGTGATAATTTGGTATCCTAAATTGTTTATATGTTGGTTTAGGCCTAAGGTTTTCTTTTATAGAGGCAAATCCATATCATAAGGAGGTTGATGATGGGTAAAAGAGGTGGTTTAAGTGACAATGACCATAGGAATCCATCCTAAAAAGGTTAGAAAGTACTATGAAGATCATCTCATAGGTAGATTCATGGTTTCATGCTTAAGATTAGGGTAATTTTGTGATGGATAATCACATGATCTTATTTTTAATTAGTTGTCCTTAAAGATAAGGAGATGAAGGTGTTTGAAAATAAGAGATGAGCTTAAATTAGACACAAGATGAGAAGGAACTTGGTTTAACCAAAGAACAAACATGCAAATAAAAAAGCATTTAAGGAGGTTTAGGTTTTGATATGCCCCATATCCATGCTTGCATAAATGATTGATGTCAATCAAGAGAGTAGATGTCCCCAAGTTACTTTTTGACACTTGATTAGACATGGAAAATATTTGGATTGATAAAAAAATGAGGTTGTTTAGGTGATAGTTTGGTGGAGAAGGGTAATCTCCAATGGTTGGGGGAGAATGTGAATCCAAAATAGGTTGGGTGGTGTTCAAATGGGTTACCCCAATTTGGTATACCACTTGGTTCAGGCTGGGGGAGAAGGTGACTCCCAAATAGGTTGGTGGAGAAGGGTAATATCTAAGGATAATTTATTGAGGTAAGGTAGTTGGTTGGATAAGTTTGGGTGATTAGTTAAATGATGCTTGGTTGAGGGTTTGATAGGTTGGTTTGGGTAAAAAATTAAAGTTTAGGTTCTGGTTTATGACAACGACCATCAACAGTCAAGGTGATCATCAGTGGTTAGGGTTTGAAGGTCAAAAAGGTAGATTTTCTAGGTTTTAGTAGAAGGTCGAGTAAGGTCAAGTTGGTTGATTGTTAGGCCAGCTATAGGTTGACACAAAAATTCCAAAAGCTAGTTTGGTCAATTGTTTAAGTCAAGGTTTGTGGTTGATAAATGGTTAAAGCCTTATAGAGGGAGAGTTCCCCTAGTTTCCTCTTTTCATGGATGCTTGAGGTGGGAAAAATATCCCAAGATAAAGGTGTTGGTTAATAAGAGGGTTTAGTAGGGGTGAATATGACTTCATCCACCTCCCAAAAGGGGTTGTTAGTTATTAGTGGTTAGTGGTTAGTTGGTTCAAGTTTGTAGGTGGAGGTTTAGGTGGTATTTTCTCTAATTGTAAAAAGGTTAAGAAAATGCTATTGGACTTGATTTTGGTGGGTTAGGGTAGGTTTTACAACACTATACCAAAATAAATGTAGGTTAGACAAGAGTGTTTGATTGTCCCAAGAAGGGAGCTTGGGTGAGGTAAGGGTAGGTTGGAAAGGTTTGTTTGATTTGATGGGTTGGTTTTAGTTTGGCTTGATAGTTGGTGAGGTTGAGTTGATGGTGGGTAAGGTTGGGTTGATGATAGGTAAAGTTAGGTTAATAGTAGGTGAGGTAGGGTTGATGGTTGTTAAGGTGGGGTTAATGGTTGGTAAGGTGAGGTTGATGATAGGTTTCACAAAATTGGTAAGTGGAAGAGGTAGGTTGGTTAGTTCCACATGGGTAAGTGGAAGAGGTTGGTAGGTTGGTTCTACATGGATAAGTGGAAGAGGTTGATTGATTGGTTCCACATGGATAGGTGGAAGAGGTTGGTTGGTTGGTTCCACATGGGTAAGCAGAAAAGGTAGTTTGGTTGGTTTACATGGGTAGAAAATGTTGATTGCTTAGTTCCACATGGGTAAGTGGAAGATGTTGACTAGTTGGTTCCACATGGGTAAGTGGAAGAGGTTGATTGGTTTCCTTGATTGTGATTTCAAAGGAAAGTTGAGAAGGTTCTAATTGGTTAATAAGTGGCGTGGTTAAGGGTTGGATTATGGTTTTCTTAGTTATAGGTTGACTAAAAACCAAATATAATGGATGGGCCTCATTATGTTGAGGGCTTTGGTTATGGTGTGTATAATAATGGGTGTAAAAATAGGTTCAATGATGGATTGCTCTTCAGTTTGTGAGCTAATCAATTAATTTGATGAGGTTAGTTGGTTTGATAGGTTTGGTTGAGTTGATAGGTTGGGTGGGTTTGATTTCTTGGGTAAGGTTAATAAGGTAGGTTATTTTGATAGGTTAGGTAAGGTTGATAAGTTGGTTTGATAGTTGTTGGTTGGTTGGCAACAAGGATAAACCAAATATCGATGTTGAGATAAAAAGGGTTGGCTCAAAGTGGGTTGGGGTAGGTGGCCCAATAGTTGATAAGGTTGGATAGGTTAAAGTTGAGGTTGGTTATCATAATTGCTAAATTGGTATTGATGGATTATTGGTTGGGTAGGATGATGGTTAAATGGTCATTGATAGGTTGTTATTTAGTTGTAATTGAGATTTGATTGGTTGTAGGTAAGGGTTGATTAGTCATGGGTAGCAAAAATAAATTACTCTACTTTGATTATCCAATCTATTAACATTGTAACCAGCTCAGGTGGTCGGTTGGTTAGTTGTAGTTGAGGTTTGATTGGTGATAGGCAGGGTTTGATTGATTATGGGTGAGGTTAGATTGGTTATTGATGAGGTTAGGTTGGTTGTAGGTCAGGTTAGGATCATAAGTGGCTCGTGATGCAAGGTATCACTTTAAGGTGATATGGTTGTTCTCCAATATCCTAGAAAATTTAGGATCTCCAGGAGAGAATATAAGTTGCTTCCCCATTGGACAAGGTAATAGAGACAAGATGGTGGAAGGTTGATTTCTTACAACTCAAAACAAAGATCAGACAAGAAAAAATTAAAAAAGACAAAACACACACTAAAGTACGTTAAATCCTAAGGGTTCTTTTTAGTCTCTCTTTTGGCTTATGGCTCAAGTTAGAAAGAATGTTAAAAGACTTGGATTGTAGAGTAGGTACTAGAAGAGACGTCTATGGTTAGTTTTAGATTAGTTATGCCTCTCAAAATCTGTATTGAAAGTTAGTACATGGCTTGATATTGGGGCCTACACCCTCAATTCACACACCATAACAATAAGGGTGTCGAGTGCTTAGCTAGTATATAATAATTTATAGAGTTTAGATTCAACTAGAGAGCTGAGTTTTGGTTTCTCTTTTTGGTAGTGAAGTTAAAGTAAGATAGCCAAAGGGTGAAGGTTTACTGTTATGTAATGAAATCCTAGTCAGGTCTTATGTCAGGTGTTAAGGTGTGTTGATTGATAAGTGATTTGGTATTGTGTGTGATAAAAAGGTGAGTCTATGATTGATTACTTTGATTTTAATTTAACTAAGAGAGCTAAACATGCAAGCAATCAATGTAAGTTAATTTTATACCCAAAATAAATTTTCAATTTCATTGTATGAGCATATAATAAAGAACAAAAGGGGACTAGATGTAACTAGGTCCCATCGAGCATGCTAGAATGTTTTACTCATATTTTGATTTTTATCTATTTATAAAATAAATATAAAACTAAAAGAGGGATAGAGGTTAGTAGAACCTAAATGTGGTGTGCAATCCGTGGTCCAGGCAGTTGTAGATACTCTTCTTTGGCTTGGGAAGATGACCTGTAATAAAAGATAACTAGAAAATGATTGTTTAGTTAAGTAGGTTGTGTGGATTGCCTAGCAAGATAGATATAAGAAGCATGAGATATCTAGGAGGTTGTTAATCCACATCTTAATACAAGTTAATGTTGAAAAGAAAGGTTGCGTAACATAAAAGTAATAGATCTAAAGAAGTAAATATTTTACAAATGAAATTCTAATGTTCTAAAAAAATAAAATTTAGGTGAATGCTAAATTATAAAATAAATGGTTCAAGTTAGGTCAGGTTGTTATTTTTGGTCTATGAGGTGACAGGGGCCAAGAAAATAGGGTTTTGGTTGATGTTGGTGGTTGGTTGTTGCTTGGTTATTTTTGGTCAAAAGGTTTCACATAGTGACCATCAGTAGTTATGCTGACCATTAATGATTAGAGATAACCATCAGTGGTTGGGTGACTATTGGTAGTTTGATAGTCGATTGTCAATGGTTAGGGTGACTCTTAACAGTTTGACATCCAGTCATTAGTGGTCAGGGTGATCATCGATGGTTACTATTGACAGGTTTGGTTAAGGTAAAAGGTTGGATTATGGATAAATTATAGATGGATTGGTAGGTTGGTAGAGGTATGGTTAAGGTTTAGAAGGGGTTAGAAGGTGGTGTTCAATAGGTAGCAAAGAATAAAACAAAGAAACTAATTATTAATCTTGATAAGAGATAGATATTTAGCTTGATTGTTGAAGTTGGTTGAAGATGTTGGTGAAGCTCGGAGGAATTTTGGCAGAGTAATAGTTCCTATGGTTGCAAAGTAATTTTGCTAGAGTGTTAGGTCTCTGTTATGCTAGCTTGTTGGTTGGAAGGAAGACCTACAAAATAAAATATTGTTAAAGAAGCCTTGTCCAAAAAGATCATAGATCCCTTTCTTGGTCTTGCTCTCCTTCTTTTATAGGCAAAGAGAGATGGAGGTAGAAGGTTCCATAAGAGGTTTGGTTGATGGTTCCAATGCTTCATGATGCATTATAAATTAATGTGTCCATTTAGATGAAATTTTTCCATGTTAGATGCACATAACTAGAATTATTTTTGTTAGATGGGGAAAACCTGACTGTCGACAGTCAGGGTGCTGACCATTGGCAATCAGAGTGCCAACCGTTGGTGGGCAGAGTGACTATCAACAGTTGAGGGTCAAAGGGTGAAGGTTTAAGTTTAGTCAAGGTGGGTTAGAAGGGGAGTTGGTCAAAGAGTGTTTCAACCAGGTTTGCAATTGAAAGGGTGTGAATGGTAGGTTAGGCATCTAGGGGTATTTCAACATCTAGAACCATATTGTGTAGTTTTATAGTGTCTACAAAAATTATTGGTAATTCCATGGTAGATATAACAATATTAATTTGAGGAAACAAAGGTTGGAAGACATGATCTATGCATCCACTAGATGTAGGTGGAATAATTGATATGAAATGAATTGTAGTACATTATAAAAACTCACCATTACTAGGTGAATAATTATTAGTTTTATCATGTTTACTTATTTCATCTCTTGTAACATATTAAAATGCATCCATTAAGCTCTTATTATTATTGATATGAGTATTCAATTCTTCTATATCTTCCATTTGAAAACACATTTTTATGCTAACATTTTCCATTGCTTCACAAATGAAAAATTTAGAATTTGCAAGAAAGTATAATAATAAGGAAAAATCAAGAAGCCCTAATTTTCCTAGGGTGTGATGTTCAAAGATCAGGTTCACCAAATGTTTAATCTTAAATTTTTAGATTAGGGTTATCTAGGGTTAAAGGGGATGGATATAGTCTAATGTACAAGGGTGATAAACTATCTATATAGTAGACCAATTAGGTGATAAACTCATATATAAACATATGCTAAATTCATTAAACTAAGATAGGATAAAAATAATAAGTACAACTATGCTAGATATAGAAATGAAAAAGAATTAATATACTTAGCTTGTTTTTATGCTAATGTAGTTCTAGATCTAGAATAAGTAAAAAGTAAACTGGAAGAAGATTTTAGATTAGTCATTTGTATGGATTGGATGATTTTGGAGCCATAAACACTAGCACCACCCTAGGATGGTTGCATTGATGCTACTATTTAAACCCGATGAAGGTGTCTTATATGAAATACCTTCTGGAAAAGGATACAACCACTCAGATGCTTCTAGGTTTGACTCTACCTTCACTCTAGTGAATTCAGATTTGGGTCATGGACTGTCACTCCTCATGAATTTACAAAACCCTATTTTTCCATCTTCATAGTGACCTTAGAAAAAATGTGTTAGTGGGTACACGATGTCAAGTTGACCCCAAATAACTCTCTATCAATGAGAGCTACCTATATATCCAATACTCAAAAGAAGGCCTGAATTAATGTAGTGTTATCATAAATAATTGAAACCTTGAGGAGGTTGTTCAAGCATCCTCAATTAAGTGATATCATGGGAACATTCATAGGTTGTAGGTGACCTAAAGAATGGATTGGAATTTTAGATAGGGATATCTCCCTTAGTGCATCAATTAAGAACTACAAACTACTACTATTTCTTATAAAATAAAAGGGTAAGAGAAAATATAAACTAAAAGGGAGGTGATGCACTGAATTTTAAGACCACAACCATTGATTTGCATGTGCTCTAAGACCTATAGTATTGTCATAAACATGTACTTCCCCTAAAATAACCTATTGTTATAGTAGTTTTTCATTTTTAATTTTAATTTAATTTTCTATGAAAAATTTAATGAAATGTAGGGTTTACAAAGATTACCTAGAGATACAAAGATGGTTGTGCACTGCTTGAATCCAGTGAATGAGGGAACTTATTTTTGGATTAGAAGAATAACCTACACACAAGAAGACAACTTGGACAAAATGAATTAATAGATATATAGGTGAGATGCCTAGTTAGGAACCAATCCCAAGAAATTATGAACTTATTCAAGTGGATGTCAACTAACTATTTTCATAATTAAGTGGATAAATAAACACTATAATTATAAAAGATAAAGACGCAATAAGATGCGATGATAATAATGATTATGAATTAATCTTCATTTAAACTATCAATGTAAGAAAAGTATTCATCCCAATAAGTTGTAGCAACATTCACATCCTCTTATATAACGTCTAGTTGGTTAGAAGTGGTTACAACTGAAGGAGAATAAATAATGGCACAAAGTGATAAATCAAATGCTATATCACTTTAGTCGGTAATAAAGGGTTGAGATATGATGGATATATCAGTAATATTAATGATGTCATGCACAATTCTAAGTAGAGTCATCTACACATTAATATCATGTTTAAAAAGATAGAAGATTAAATCAAATTGGATTCAATACAAAGTTCTAGGATTAAAAAACTCAAGTTTAAAAATAGAGTGTAGTGGATCGATGCTAATCCTGCAAAATCAGTGTTGATTTAAATGAATTGACATTGATTTTGTTTAACCTATACCTAATTAGACATAGGAAGTTACAGGGTGATAGAGGATAATGACAAAGGAAAATAGAGAGACCTATTGTGTTTCAAGAGTGGGATAATCAAGAAGAAATATTAATATAAACAACAAATGAAATAACTAAAATAATAATTACCGTGAATTGAATTGCAGCCAAAATGTATTCTTCCCATAGGTACAAGTGATCCTTCTAATTTGTGATGATAGATGTGGATTAGGTGTAGTAGAATTTAAACAAAGTGTTGCTAATGATTATACTTAATTCTCTTAAGGAACTATAAGCATCATTTTAAGATTATAAATTCATGGTACCTAAATCAAAGGTCTTACTGTGTATAAATAGATCATCACCAATCATGAGAATCAGTGTCGATTATGGGAGAATCGACAATGATTCACCTTTTCTAGCAGGGAAGTGTTTTCATCCATGTTGGTTTGTTCCAACTATGGGTAATTTTAGGATTATATGCATAGGGTTATTATAAATGGGTTTATATGTGGGTAGGTTGGTTAAAGGGTTAGGATTTTATGGTTTTAATTAGATTTAGGTGGTTAGGGAGGTAAAATGGTAATTTGTAAAACCAAATTACCAATTACCTAATGGTAAATAAGTTAGACTTTAGGATAGCAATATTTAGGATAATAAAATAATAATAAGGGCCCTACAACATTGAATAAATCATATATAACATACAAAATTATAATGTCTACATTTACCCCTTTTTATGGAGTGGTATGTAATACATGTCACGAGACAAAAACTGAGAGAGGTCCAATGCCCTAGGTTTATGTGAGGAGGTATCCCCCCTTAAACTAGGAGACATTGTAGGATGAGGAGTGGATGATGGGTTTGAAAGATGGAAAAATGGATGGGATGGATAAAAAACAAATGAGAGATAAAAGTGCAAAAGCATAACATGAAGTATATATTTTGAACTGACAGGGTGTGAGATAATAGAGGCAAAGATGCCCAAAGATAAATCATGTAATTAAATGCCATGCACATAAATAAGTGGGATTAAACTAAGGCTAAGTAAGAGAATAAGTGATAGGGTTTGGATAACCAAAGCATTCAGTGTGTTATATGATGTCTGTTACCTATAGACAATTATTCTCAAGAGGAGATACACTCTCAAGATTCACAGAGGGGAGATGCCCAAAAAAATTCCATGCCTTACACAGGTTGTGGGATTAATAAGGGGTCTATATCCACAAACCTAAAATTTAATAAGATAAATAATAGGGTAGGTGTGGTAAGGTGACAAGATGAGTTGTAGAGCAAGATTAGATGCATGAAAAACTACAAGTAATAGAAAACAAGTAGATCGATGCTGATTTTGAGATAATCGATGATGATCTACTAAATCAATGTCGATCTACAATAAACCAACACCAATTTAAAGATAGGTTTATAAGAAAATAAAATGTGGAGAGAGCTCATTTGTTATCAATGTATGGTGAGTTAAGAGTGAAAATCAGATGATGATTGTGATGTGAGGTGCAATTGAGGTGAGTGGCAATGGTCAGAGGCAATGATGACAGTCTCAGGATGAGGTAGGCCTAATTGTTATTTAAGTTTTTTTTGTGTTTTTTGATTTTTTAGATTAGGGTAATGTGTACGGTACTAAGATAGGATGGTGACCTAGTATCAGTATAGATTCTCATGATTTGGAAAAAATTTAGGAGGAACGTCACTGATTCAACAAATATCATTGATCGGTAATGAATTGGCACTGATTTGCTAAAAAAGGTGAAAAACTAGGTTAGAGTGTCTAGGGCTAAACTAAGTAAAGGTTTAGAAAATTTATGACTTATAGAAGATTATGATAACAAGCATGGATACTATTGTAGATGCAAGATTGAGTACCGCCTTTGTTTGAGTGATGATGATTGGGTTCACATAGAGGGCATGGGCTTAGGAGGAGTACACTTCTACTACCATATTCATTGAGACATGAGCTTATTGGTTGCATTACTAGAGTGATTGGATGTGACCAAAAGGACATTTTGGTTGCCTACATGGGAGATGACTATTATCGAGGAGGATATATACTGGATATTTTGACTTTCAATTTAGGGGGTTGTAATTGTACCTATGGATGAGTGGGGTCACACAACATTGACATGACTATATGGTGGAGATGTTATGGACATTACCTTCATAGTAGGAGGATTTATATTTAAGCCATTATATGAGGTAGATATAGAGGGGAGGGGAGTACTGATGATGATGATGCTAGCCATCTCATGCTATACTCTCCCAAATTCAAGAAGAAACAGGTTCCCATAAAGCCTTATAAGTGTTTTTATGGACATGTTAGAGTATTGGATAGAATTTGCCTAGGCCTTGATATTACTAGCATAGGTATATATGGATCTATGGGGTGGAGAACCCATAGGAGATATAGTTCATATGTGATCATTATTTTTTAGTGCTAGTCATATGAGCACATTAGGGTGGTATGACCTATTGGCACCCCATGGATATGATAGTATGAGACTGACAACGGTGTTGCCTTCCTTTGATTGAAGGTAGATTTGGCATGATATTATATAGATGGTGTGACTCAAGACTTGGTGTACTGTAAAGGAGTCCTCAAGGGGTTATGGGATGGGGATGTCATTTGGAGGCCTTATGCCAGATTACTTGTATGGCCTAAGATAGAGGCTGAGTTGGTAGACATCCAGAGGTAGAGGTGGATTACAAGGAGGACAAATAGTGTGGAGTTTTTAAATTTTGGGAGGGTGAGGAGATAGTTTGGTTTGATATAGGATATACCATGGGCCTTGCACATGTATAAATAGGACGAGATAGAGCCTAGACTCCTAGAGCCAGATATTACAAATATTATGATAGGAGTTGAGGAGGAGGTAGTAGGTGTGAATGTAGATGATGTAGGGTGTACCCTATAGACACCTAAAACTAGCCATCGATAACCTTCAACTAGGCTTTTGACCAATTTCCACCAAAATGCACAATTTGGCCTAAAAACACTAAAATGCATTAAAAGAGTTGTAATTTTTATATTCAAGTGCCAATTTTTCTAGAGTGTCATTAAATGGGGTAATGTAATTTATGAATCATCTAACTTTGATCAGATTATTTTGATTCAAAATGACATTTTTGTACTTGCGTGATCTAGGTTGCTATTTTTTATCAAATTTATTGTACAAGACATGTGTCTTTGTTATTTGCATTGGAAACATCCTAAATGGGATAATGGTTTCAACGCATCTAACATCAACTTCCAATTCCAATCCATTAAAATTTCAAGCCAATAATATGACAATTTGACCAATTTGATTAATTTATGCAAAAATTACCAAGGTTTTGCATCAAAGTTGACTAATCATGTTTAAGGCTAATTAAACCAAATCAAGAGCTTAAGTTAATTTTCCATGAAAATTTTTGAATATTTATTTTTAGGAATTGATATTGAATATCTACATCATAAAATGACATCATTTCTTGGAAAGACATCGCTAGGCCATAAATGCATAAAATATCTCATCAAGCCACCCCATGCCTCATTAAGACCCTCCTATGCCTCATCAATGCCTTTCATGCCTCTTAAATGCCCCTTCTTCCCAAATATTTATGGGGGATATTTATGAATTTAATTACATAATTTGGATTAATTCATGGTCACACATCTCAATATTGAGATTGATGGTCATGGTTGATCCTAAAACATTTCAAAAATCTATAAATATGAGGCCTTACCTATTGATTTTTAAGCTCTTTTATTGCAAACTTACAATGCCCAAATGCATTAGAAATTCCAAAGCAATTTAGTGTTATAATGTCAAGTTATTGAGCCAAGCCATATAAATCTAAAGCCATCACAAAGGTGCCAAGGAGAAGAGGAGATAGCCAAGCCTCATTTGATGAAGACTCACTGAGCACAAATCGAGCAAGCCACTTCAACAAGTTATTTAGAGATTATAAGGAAGGTGAAAGATTTATTTATCTTTACATTATAGTTGTGTTTCTCATTTGGTTTTGTTAATATGCTCCCCCTTAAGATAGTCTTAGGGTGTTATCTTAGTGTGTTTTTTGTTTAGATTTAATTTCATTCACTAATACCATACTAATCTCCCCCTATTACAATTTTATGTTCACAAATGGCACGCCTGATGGGACTTAGCCTCATAAATGTGGTCAAATTGCACGTACAAAAAACATACTAACCATTTTCATGTAGGATCTTAGAGTGTGAAGGCAAACAAGATAAAAATTTGAGAAAAATTCTATTTTTTTCTAAGCCACAATTTTGTTCACAGGACTGTGCAACCCAACTCCCCTGTTAGCCCAAGTCACCTACCAACACAACTCACTTTTGCAACCCAACTCACCTATCAGCCTAAATCACCTACCAACCCAACTCGCTTGCCAACCCAACTTGCCTATCAACCCAACTCACTTGTCAACCCAACTTGCTTGTTAACCTAACTTGACTGTCAACCTAACTCATCTATCAACCTAGCTTGACTACCTGAGAGCTCATTTTTCAATAGTCCTTGTCTTATCTTCTAAATTGATTCAAAGCAAGTAGTCCTAATCTTGTTTTTTTAGGTTGAAAGGATGGTTTAAAAGTTAATTTGAGTGTTTTAACTAATCATACACTTCAATTTGGATTTTTAAAAAGAATTGGGTATAAATCATGAACACTTCAAATTTGGTGCCTAAAATGAATCTTTAGTATGCTAAGTCTTGAACACTTCAAACTTTGGGTTTAAAATGAATGTAGGTGCTTATTATTTCATTTAGTATTTTTTGTTTTAATCTTTACATGTTTTTACAACTTAAGATCAAGTGGTCAAAATAACATCACAAAACATTTTTTTAGTGCTTCAAATTAGAATCATTTTTCAAGTTTGTATTCAATAGATGATTAATTAATTGATTGGTAAAAATAAGGTTCACGTGTGTATACTCTTCCATCTATCCCTTTTAGGGATCTTTTGGAATAAAAAACACCATCCTTATTGCAAACATGCCTAGTCCAAGACAAAAAGAATTTCATCTAAGGCACACCCTAAAAACTCACAATAGTTTGAGTGACCTTGAAATGACCCTAAAGTATTTCTATTAAGTCATTTATTTTTTTGCAAACTTGGTTTGTGAAGGGTACTTCATTACCTCCCATAAGCTCTATATGGAAGATTTGACTTGAGGTTTCATCTTCCAACACTAACTTCAACCACTCCCACTAAGTTTAGAGGTTTGAGAAGTTAAACCACCTTCTAGTGTTGGAGTTGCACATGGGACGTATCTACACTTTGGTCATCACACTACACCAAGCAAGTGACGGATGAAGTGGTTGAAAAAAGGACAAGACCTTTTTGCAATAAGCTAAGTACCATAGACACCCAACTTAAGTGTGTTTCTTTTGCCATGTGATGTGAAATTCATTGGACAATTGATCCATATAGATGTTTAAAAACTAATTAGGTTTAGTCAACTCCACTTTGCCATACCCTTGTTAGGATTTAGGGTGATTATAATTAATATATTTTTGTCACTTTTTCTTTATTGTTTGGTATGTTTTGGGACTAAAAATTATTTATTTGTTTATAAACCATGTCAAAACCAATTCATTTATACATCACTCTTTTATTTATAGAGGCATTATACTTGCCATTTTATACCACACTTGTGCCTTAAAAGTTTTGTTAAACTTATTTGTGTGTGTGTGTGTGTGTGTGTGTCATTTGAGCTATAGAAGGTAGTACTATGTTTCCAAAATCATGTCAAACCATTTTGACTTTGAGTTTTTGAAATATAACATTGATCACATCATTCTAGCATGTTTATGCCATTAGGCTACTCAATTTATTTCAAAACTTGTTGACCATTACACCAAAAACCATTTGTTTCAAACCATGTCACATTAACCATTTGAACCTTGTTTAAGCACCATCATGATATCTAATCTTGTCTAGCTTGTTTGTTCAAATCCCAATTTTCAATGTTGAGTTTTCAATTAACCTTATCAAAGTTTGGATTTAAACATTGATTGATTTCTATTTAGGCCTCAATTCATGGGGCTCATACACAGTTCTTTCTCTTTTGAGTTGCATAACTTTGGTTAATTAATTACCCAAATTTGAAGACTATTGATTGTTTGTTTGTTTAATGCCTATCCTGATCATTGTTTGTACCTTTGTTTGGGAGAACATAACCTTTCTCCAAGAGCCTTTTGCCTTATGGATTATACCAACTAATCATGTTTGTGTTTGATTCCATGTGCCACTTCTATGTCAAAGTTATTTTTAATTTTTTTAGATTAAATTAAATTTACATCAATAATTTGTTTCAAGTATATATTTTGATGTTATTTGGCCAAAATTCCTAACACAACCTATTTGAGCCTAGATTTTGACTCCATGTTTGGACAAAAGATCTAGCAACTCTTTTCCCTTTCCTAGTTTAGACCTTGTTTAGAACACTTTGACCTAAACCTTTGATATGCCAATTTTTATTCAAAAACTTGACCTTTTGTGTGTATGACATTTAACATTAGACATTTGATGTTAGACTATTTTATGCCAAATCTTAGCACAAACCATTTTGGAGATACAACTCCACTTTTATACCATGTTAGAGATACAACTCCACCCTTTTGACCAAGTTAGATCAAGTTTGAACCATTTTTACTTTGAACATAATTTTTTAGAGTTTACATAACTCTAAGCCTTTTATTTTAGAGATTTCATCATTTATTTAGATATGTCTAGCTACACTTATGGTGGAATCACATACAATCCAAGTTATGATAAAATGGCTGCACAAATTGACTATAACCAAATGCTTGATTATGATGTAACTCAAGACCTTGATATATATGAAGAGGTTTGTGAGGAATTTATTGAAGACATAATTATAGATAATGTTGTTTGGGATATGTATCCACACCCTCTTTATGATAATCATTACATAGAAAATAGTCAAGACCCAACTTATGATCCAACTAGAGATTGGGATGATATGGTTTATGAGGAGGACTTGGATGCTTTGGATTATGTAAGTAATCAGGTTCCACCATGTCATACCATTTCTATTCCAAGACCACAATGCCCAACCATTTCTATACTAGGACCTCATCCTTTGGATTGTGTGAGAAACCAAGATCCACGATGCCCTAGCCTTATCCTTCCAAGACCTTGTCCTTTATATTGTGCAAGAAATCAAGCTCCACAATGCCCCTTCATCATTATAGGACCTCATACTTTGGCTTGTGATAACAACCATGCTCCACTCCATCTTGTTGTTACCATTTTAGGACTTCATCCTTTAGCTCATGTGAGTAATCATGATACCTAATGCCCTACCATTATCCAACTATAAGCCATTCCTCATCCATTACCAATCCCATCCAAACTTCAATCGATCCAATCATTCCAAGACTAAGCTTTGTTCAAAAATGGTATTTTCCAACTCATTAGAAACCAAGGCCAAAATAACCAACTAATCCAAGATGTTTTTTTTGAAACAAACATTTATGATAAGTCAACCTATGATGAATCACCTTTCAATCCTATACCAGTTGTCGAGGAGTCTCACTATGACAATCCAATCTTTACTGAGTCACTTCTTAATGATTATAAACACCTTTGAGCAAATCATTACCTCAACCATATACCTATTTTTCAAGAACCTCCTCTTGACAATCTAGTATCTGATGAGTTGTCTCTTGAACTTTTTCCCATCCTAGAGGAGTCCTACTCTGACAATCTAATTTTTGTGGAGCCCATCATACCATCATAGCTAATTACTTATCCAATAACAAACATTCAACAAGACATCATTGTAATAGAGTACCCATCAGATGAAGAATCAACATCAAAGTCAGGTTCTATTCTTGAACCAACATCAGATTTAACATCAGTAGTAGAATCAACATCAGTCTCAACATTGGATTCAGAGTCCCTTGAGTTAGAATCATATTTAGAAACAAAATATATTCATGATTATAATAATATTGGTTATGTATGCTTCATAGATCAGTTTGAATACATTTGTGATCCTTCTATGGTTTTTGAGGATGATTACTTTAGCATCACCACAAGTTCTCCTAGTATCTTTTATGAAGATTGTGCAGCCAGCCCCCATTCCATTACCATCAACCAACATACCATATTATTGACATTCCATCTCCCATATGTGTCAATTGGGACTGATAGAATCACACTTTATTGATATACATCTATGGTGACATAGTAGTTGAAGAAGAGTAAGGAGGCCAAGACCACATTCATGTATCAGAAGAACACTCTCCTAGTGAAACCTTTTTAGAGGTTCTAGGGGACAATCAAAGTTCAAACTTAGCATCATCTAGTGAAACTTTTTCAGAAGCACTAGAAGACAATCAAAGTCAAAATCTAATGTTCATTAGTGAAACCTTCTTGGAGGCACTATGGGATAATCAAGATAAATTAATTACTAAAAAACTCATCAAAGCACTAATAGCTGAGCATAAAAGTTATTCACTACTTAATGAAGACATTATTTAAAATCAAATCAAAATAGTTTCCAATCTACAGTCTAATCAGATGGTAGCTACGCTTAAAATTAAACAACATAAAAACTTGGTAGCCATATTAAGAGCATATTTAGAGGTCTTCAGCCCCACCATATCCAAATTTATGTTAAATCTATCATAAACAATATTACGTGCGATTAAATGCTTTGATCTTTATTTATTTCCAAACCATTACACATTCCATTATCATCTACCATTCTATTTCACAATCAAAGCTACCATCCATTATTTATCCTTATTTAACATCCAAATCCACACTTTCTTTTGCAAAGACTACAGAGATACCTTGTCTCGATGCTTGAAGGAATCAAAATCAATGACCAATAAAGAACACAACAACATCATTTACATCCAAATCTGTAGGTAGTTCTTGACAGAGTAACTATTCAGATGAGGTGTGGGATAGTAATAAACATGATTAATTATTATATTTATATCATTTGTTGATCAAGATGTGCATCTCCACTTCATTAGGAACAATAGAATCATATGCCATTTACCATACCCAGGCCAAACACATCAAAAACCAATAATCACCCAAGCAGAAAACATGTACCATACCATTTCATTTGACATATTACTTTTGCCATTGTTGTATATCCTTTCCAGTCACCCCATCACTTTGGAGCAACCCTCTTACTATTCTATCCAATTTATCAAAAACCATCATTATCCTAAAGCAATGCCATTCCATCCTATCATTTCATTCATATCTAGACCAAAGCCTATTTTTAGTCATCCTACCCAATCTTGTTTTGATCTTGGTTCCTTTAGTTCTTATTGCAATTTTTGTGAGGGTATTATGATCCAATTTAAATAATAAATCTAATATGTGTTTATAATGACAATCTATGAAAGTAGTGTGACAACTACTCTGGCAATATATCTTTCATCTTTTATCCTATATCAAGTTGGTTTATGTGATCCTGATTATGACTGCCTATGGACAAATTAGTGTTCACCAATTTTGATACTAATTATAACCTCCTATGGGAAAATTAGTATCATTGATCTAATTTATTGTATCTTATTTACAAATTCCTATGGGAAAACTAGGGGCAATATTTGTTTATCATGCATTGCCACATCACCTTACCATTGTTGTTTTCATTTGATTGGACATTTGCTAGATTTGAGAACTTGTTGTTACTTGGTCAAGTTTTTCCTCACCTTTTGTGTGGGAGGAAGTATTATGACTTGAGGTCATTTTAGGACTATGTGGGCCATGCTCAATTCATGTTGATGTCACCTCACTCCCCCTTTCCATGTGCTCTCACCATTTTACAGGTAACCTAAGCCAAATGCTCTTACCATTTTATGAGTAGGTATCTTGTCATTCTCTAATGAGTTATGATACCTAAAAATACTAAAAACATTCAAATATTTCAAAATCCAAAAACATTTGTCTTGTCTAAGCCTAGTTAGTTATCCTTGATCTGCCTTATTGGGGCATGGCCATTGTTAGGATGCTTTCTTTTGCTTGTTTTTCAAGCTTTCTATTTGTTTATTTATTTCAAGTTTTTTGTTTGCTTGTGTGCTTCCTATTTTTTTATTTGTTTAGTCACTTTCCTATTTGTTTTGTTTCAACACTATTGCCTCAACTCAGTCTATATGTATGTATTAGGTGATTTCTTGTGCACATAATTCTTGAGTCCATCCATATTCATACATCAACATTAGGATCATGGTTTTTATCACTAGTGTATTATTTTTGAGTGTTTATTGGATTGGGAGTTAGTCCTTATGAATATTTTGGGATAGTCTTCATGGTGTTCTATCATGATGCCTACCATCACATGCTACAATAAAAATCAACTTCATTAAGGTCTAAAATATATAGAACCATCAAATTTTTTCCTTGGCACCTTGGCACATCCTTCCATCCACCCTTGATCAAATCAACCCATTGACCATTCTAGTTATATCAATGCTAATAATGATGTACATCTCCTCATTGGTAGGTATAATTGAATCATTTATAATGGTCAATCTTATTCTTCTATCCATCTATTTCATCACTTTATGCATCCTCATATGCCTGGTTGTTTGTGGCTTCGTTAATCATTAAGACCATCACATCTAAATTTGCATTTGCTCATCTTTTAATCTGTATTTTGAGCTATATCCTTGAGTTATGCTTGCTAATTATCCTTAACTAGGGAACCATCATCTTTAGCCAATCTAGGTCCTCTTAATGATTATAACTGCCTATGGGCAAATTAGTATTTTAACTTTTATTACTAATTATAACCACCTTTGGGCAAATTAGTACTTTTTAAATCAATGCATGCAAACATTTTCTCATTTGGATTATTCTCTACCACAAGTTAATCCGACCTTTCTTCTTGCTTCTTTTTGAAGGACCATCCATCCACATATGTGATAGCCACTCCCTTGAGGGGGCATCATTATAGGCTTCTCAAACACCATTTAGATATTTGTTCTTCAATCATCATATTTTTTTTGGCATACATGCCATCTCTCATTATTTGAGAAGACATTGCTTTACCTATGGTTTTCAACATCTTCCTTAATAGGGGCAAATTTTAGACACCTAAAACTGGCCACTAATAACCTTCGACCAAACTTTTGACCAATTATCCACCAAAATGCATAATATGGTTTAAAAACACTAAAACACATTAAAAGAGTTGAAATTTGTATATTCAAGTGCAGATTTTTGCTAGAGTGTCATTAAATGGGGCAATGTCATTTATGAAGCAACTAAATTTGATCAAATAATTTCAAGTTAAAATGACATTTTCATAGTTGGGTACTCTAAATTACTCTTTTTTATCAAATTTCTTATACAAGACATGTGCCTTTACTATTTTGCATTGACAACATCTTAAGGGGGATAATGGTTCCAAAACATCTAACATTGACTTCCAATTCCAATCCAGTCAAATTTTGAGTCAATAATATGACATTTTGACTAATCTGATTAATTTGTGCACAAATTGCCAAGGTTTTGCTTCAAAATTGACTAATCATGTTTATGACTAATTAAACCAAATCAAGAGCTTAAGTTAATTTTCCATGGAACTTTTTAAATATTTATTTTTAAGAATTGATATTAAATATTTGCATCATCAAATGACATCATTTCTTGGAAAGATGTCCCTAGGCCATAAATGTATAAAATATCTCATCAAGCCACCCTATGCCTAATTAAGACCCTTCCATGCCTCATCAATGCCTCCCATGCCTCTTAAATGCCCCTTATTCCCAAATATTTAATGGGGATATTTATGAATTTAATTACATAATTTGGATTAATTCATGGCCACACATCTCAATCTTGAGATAGATGGTCATGGTTGATCCTAAACCATTTCAAAAACACATAAATAGAAGGCCTTGCCTATTGATTTTTAAGCTCTTTTATGCCAAACTTATAATGCCCAAATGCATTCAAAAATACATTGAAATTAGTGTTATAATGTCAAATTATTGAGCCAAGCCAAGCAAAGCCAAATCCATCACAAAGGTGTCAAGGAGAAGAGGAGATAGCCAAGCCTCCTTTAATGAAGACTCATTGAGCACAAGCCGAGCAATCCACTTCAACAAGATATTTGTAACATATAAGTAAGGTGAAGGATTTATTTGTCTTTACATTCTAGTTATGTTTCTCATTTAGTTTTGTTAATATGATCCCCTCTTGAGATAGGCTTAGGGTGTTAGCTTATGGTGTTCTTTGTTTGGATTTGATTTCATTCATTAACACCATATTAATCTCCCCCTATTACAATCTTATGTTCACATACCCAAACATTATTAGTGTGGTAGATAGGGTAGATTGATGCTAGGCAAGAGAAGGTGGTGTGACCTTGATATAAGGGAGTAGATGAGGAGATGTGGGATGCAGAAGAGGAAGAAAGAGGAGAGAAGGAGGAGATGGGAGAGGATGGAGAGAGGGGAGAGGTGGGAGGAGAGGGGAGATGAGGGAGGAGAGGAGGATGATGTAGACACCGAAATCATGTCTAACCCTTGTTCATTTCCCCCCTTGGTCCATTCCTAACCCATCCCTAACCTATACAATTACCAATTTAAAATAATAAACTTATTTTGAATTAATAACCCCCCTCCTTTGACACATCACCCATGACACCTCACCTAAGACACCTCGCCTTGGACCATTTCCCCCCTATGACTCACCCAAGACCTATTCTTACTCCTTCCCAATTGCCTAACCAACTCTCGTGCGTATTTAGCCCAACCTTCGACAATTCCCCAATGGATCATGCACATGGTGGATGGAGAACGTGCTTGATGGCCCTTTTACTCACTCTGCACCCGCTGACGTCGATCAACTGTTGACCGACGCCGGTGGGATTGCTGACGTCGATTTACTTAAACTGACTTCTAACCTCTTTCTAGGGCTAATCACAAATTCTAAATCTTGGGAGCTAATCACGAATCCTTCAATCTTCAGTGCTGGACCATCTACCACTCCACCAATCAATCTGCCAATCTCTCAGTCAAACCTCTCACTCTCTCTTTCTCAGGTATACATAGCATCAGGTTTCTACACCAACAATAGGTTCTCCACATAGGCTACATCAACAACAGGTACAGGGATCAACAACACACCTTCAACAAGGCACAGGTATGTATATTGTCTATGTTTTCATTGTGTTTTCTAGTCATTTGCTTCTAAGTATTATGAACTAGATTCAGCACTTCCTATCCCCAGACCAGACCAGATCCGAATCCTTATTTCCCTATCTCCCTATTGGCCTCCTCTACCCTTCTGTCCATTTGACATTATGTCCATTTGACTCCCCTGTATCTTTGCACAGACCCATAGACCATTAACCAAAACCAGACTCTCAGACCCAAACCCCCAAACCATTCAACTAGGGCCAAACTCTATCTCAGACTCATCCATAGTCCCGTCCACAGACCAAAACTCGTCCAGACCTCATCCACAAACTACTACCCTGACCGACGCCGGCCACTGCCCCAACCAACATCGGCAGACTAACCGACGTTGGTAGACCTAAAAAATCGACACCGGGAGGACCACCGACGCTGGTGACTGTGACCAGTCTGATAGCATCTTTTAGATAAGCCTTTGCTTCCATTTTCTTTTTTAGTCTTTTATCATTTCAGTAGTTTAACATTCTGCTAATTATCAGACATCTTTTTTATCGACTAGTGGGTTAATATCCCTTAAGGAAGTCTTCATACTTCTGGGATCAAGCTTTCGCTTGGCAACCCACCATCTCCTCATCTAACACCTTCTTTGTCTTAGTCTCTTTCTCTTGCAGGTGTCATCCTCCACAACCAAAGAGGAGTTCTCACAGTGTCTAGATTACAGTGCACACGACTACATCCAGGTACATACAAGCCTTAGACCATTTCTTCTTAGTTTCTTCATTTTCTCTCTTTGAATGTGAAAGCGAAATAGCGTAGAAACATTCTGGCATGCCTGGTGGGACCCTTAGGGCCTTCTTTGGGTTTTTCTTTTTCATTTAGGTGCATTAGGTTTCTCCCTCTTCACCTCTTTCTTCTTTTCTAAAAGACATTATAAGTAGGAATAAAAAAAACTTTTCTTTCTTTTCTTGCTTTTCTAGACTAGTCAAAAATCATATTCTTCAACCCTTTCTCAACTTGTTTTCATTCCAACTTAACATTTTGACTTGGGGCTTAAAGAACATTGCATTCCATTTCTTCTTGCTTGCATTTCTTAGTCCACACTTAGTAATTAATAAATCACATATTGAATTAATCATAGATCACTTGATGTTACACAACCAAACCACGTGCACTAAACCAAACATCAAACTTACCTGAGACAAGGCCCGACTGGGATTTCATCACCCAGCGGATACCTTACATGTCCCGGCAATCCTACTTGGATTTCACCACCAAGGGGAAAGCCCACTCTGTTCTCTGGTAGAGTCTAATCTATAGGAAAAGTATATTTTGGCTAAGCGAGACCAGCTTACCACTGGAATCATGAAGTGAGGGGAGCTTGCTCCTTAGCACTAGGCCAAGTACGAAACCTAACACAGAATTTTGAGCGCCTAAACATACCTGAAACCATCTTTAGACTACCTCTTCTAGGACCCTTCTAATAGTCAACCTTCCCAAACATCACTTTAAGGCATAAGCCACATGATCCTAATAAAATTATTTCTAGGGATTTAACGCTTAGGATCTGCTTGTCTTCATCTTATTTTTTGTTTTTATCTATTTTTTTTGAGCTGGTAAGGACGTTGTCTTCTTTATTTCCTAAAACTTTTAAATTTCTTTTTTGAGTTTCTGGAAAACACAGTAACCGATATAAGTTTTGTAACCAACGTCGGCAAATTTTCTCCATCGGCATCAGTTATCTGACCGACGTTGGCCATATTTCTCACCGACATTGGTTTTTCAACCGACGTCGGTCTCTATCACAGTTCTTTTTTTTCAAAACAACCTTAAAACCCACCCCTTTTCTACTAAAACACCCATTCGAAGTTTCTAAAACTAAAAAAACACAGTTTTTTGAACCCTGACCTTTCTTGCCTTGAATGGTTTTGACATGCAGTCAAACCAAGGCTCTTCTTGATCACGCTAGGCAACAACCGCTTCTGCCTTCACCATCCATAACCAGTCCTATAATGGAGTTCCACTCAGAGACTAAAAGAACTCCTACTCGCCCAACCCCGCCCCAGACTCCTATTGTCCCAGAAGGGGACCAAGATTTCGCATGATTCTTGGACCTCAACGTCAAAGCCTTGCAACACTATCTCGCGCATAGCCAAACACGAGACTCCCTAGGCAACCCAATCTATGGGATGTCAACTTCCTTAGTTGAGACAAGGATCACATCAACAGCATCTACAATTCAACCTATAGACAATCAAGCTAACACCTCAACTAATAATCCAACCGTGTCCTACCTTCAAAATTTAGCCTCTCCTTCTAGACCTACCTCCATGGGGGTTCCGGTACCCCCTCAACCTCAAACTACTCAACCAAATCCTACACCTTTCCAAAACCTAGTGGTCTCTATCCCCCCTACTCTTACACCTATCAACACAAGAGTAACTGTCTACCCTTCAACAAGTGTGGCTACTCCTTAACCATCTTTGACGGCCCCTATCCAACTAGTGCCTACCAACCCCATAACACAAGTACCCTTGGCTTTAACTTTTGCCCTGATAACTAGCTACCCATATGTTGTGTCTATGCAACCAACCACGTCATATGCCCCTCTTAATATATTTCAAGCGCCTTATAATCTAGGGGGCGCTCCACCTACCAATCTGTCAGCAGATATGATCAAAATACTGATGGACAAGATGTCTAGCCTAGAGACCTCCATTTCTAGCTCACGCAATGCTCTCTCATACGAGAAAATTTGCAATGAGCCCATTCATCCTTTTGTCCTGATTAGGCCATACCCCAACCAGTGGGAGCTTCCCAAATTTTCTCACTTTCAAAGCAAAGAAGACCCACAACAGCACTTACGGGCATTCAGACATGCTTGTTACCTTATTGCCCATGACGATGCATTACTTTTACGCACGTTTCCTATGTCTCTCTCTGGTGCTGTGCTTGACTGGTACAACTCTCTTGCCAGCCATTCCCTCTTCACATTTACACAACTGGCCCAACTCTTTCTTGACCACTTCTCCATCAACATCACCAAGAAGGTCTCGATCACGGACCTCTATTCTATCTACCAATTCGAGGATGAATCCATAGCTGACTTCATTGCTCGCTGGAGAGGCCTCATCAATCAACTCTTCTTTTCCTTACCTCAACCTGAACTTATTGAATTTTTCTCCCGAGCCTGCACCAAACATATTTATTCCACCTTACAGGTTCAAACTTTTTGCACCTTTGATGAAGCCTTCACGATGGCCCGCAAACTTGAATTACGTGCCATCGAGGAGAATAAAGTCAAGTTGCGGAGCAAGAATCCCAACTCCAAGACCAATGACTCCTCTTTTTCTAAACCTTCATCATCCAATCCTAAGTCTAAAGCTTCAGCTAACACTGTGGTCGTTAGACCTTCATCCTCTTCAACCAATCAGCCTGAGCCATTCACATCTCAGAGCGCCACCCGCCAATTCCAGTAGAGATACGTACAATGACAATATACTCCTCTCGAAGAATCATACACATCTGTGCTAGAAAAACTTGTTAGACAGGGGGTTCTCACTCTCCCCCAAATCTGACCACCTCCACAATTTGATCCCTCACGTGCCATCCCTGTGTGGTATAGGGAAAATGACTTCTGTAATTACCACCGTGTCAAAGGTCATGACACAGGTAACTGTAAAACTTTTAAAAACATAATCCAAGACATGCTTGAAAAGGGTGACCTCGTCTTAGACAATCCCAATGCACCTCCTAATCAGGGCATCGACATCTTCAAGCAACCATTCCCCAATCATCCACTGACCCAAAATAATGTCCAGACCTTGCTTGACAACACTCATGAACACAACATTCGAACAGTCAATACGGTCTTGCCCTTCATCCCTGACCAACCTCAAGAGGTTAGCCCATCTATCAGTCCATCACATGTGGATGAACCTCTTTCCCCAGTTAGTTCTCCATCAACCTCTCTCATCTTGGAGGACGCCTCAACCTTACCAACACCACTAGTCTCACCATCCTCCTTCTTGCTGCCTATGGAGGACCTGACCCTTCCTACTCCTCGATCATAAGTGGAGGGCACCATCATCCCTACCCTTTACCTGCTTGAGGAGCCACATTCTCCAGTTCCTTTTCCACCAAGAGAAGAACCTGACTCTCCATCTTCTTCGACCAATGACAATCCAGTTAAAACTCCTACACACCTTGGGTCTGAGACTACTACCACACCTAACACATTTTCAGCCCTGCAACCACTCACATCTTTTGAAGGACCAAAGTCTCATCCTACAACTTCCCAACCATTCTCTCGATTAGTAGAGAAATTAAGACTTCTCCGACCAAGGAAAGTGGAACATCAAGCATTATGGGAGTAACTCAAAGCTCCTCATCTTACCCAGCCTATCTCATCTCATGCCGCTAACTCTCTTGTGACAAAATCCTCCAAAGTCTTTGACACGAATCAGACTTCCACTTCTAAACCTTTGAAACATCAACCATTCATATCAGAACACAAACCCTCATCTACCCCATCTAAACCGATCAAGTCACTCGGCGTTCGCCCTGTCTCTACCCTCACTCACCCGCAAGTGAAGGTGGACTTAGACTAGACCTCGACCAATAGTAGTCTTCCAACCAAGTCAAAAAAGACTGCCAGACCACAGAAGTGAACCCCTCCTCCACCATCAACACTACCCTCCATTTTAGGTCCTCACCCTTCTATCCTAATCGGTGTGCTCCCTACTTCGACCCTTAACTAACACAAATTACCTCCATTACTTCCTTTGCCAACCACAAGTCTACCCCCTCTCAAAAATTTGACACCTCTCACGAAGAAAGTGCCGTCTTCACATGTGGCCGCATCACCAACCCAAAAGGTGGTACAGAATCCTTCTTCAACACCTCCCAAGAAAAAGTCACCAGCGCTTCATGCATCAACAAGCACATACCCCTTAGTAGGTTCATACGATTTGATATTATGCCAACTTTTGCAGACTTCTAGCATAACCCTTCCATCTATCAAGCTATTCCAACCCCTCAGGTCAAAACCTTCTTGGTTTGACGATACGAAGATTTGCTTATACCATCATACGCCAAGACACGATACCAAGACTTGCTGTGCCCTCAAGGCAGTCATTTGCCACTATATGGAGAATGACATTCTTCTCCTTGAGGACACTCTTGACCAAACCTTGACACCTTCCCATCCAACCTCTTTAACCACATCAACATCTCACCAGTAGGCCATGACCCCTTCTTCACCTCCTATCTTTGAAATCAATGCTATCCACATAACCACTAGGTCACAAAAGGACAAAGCAAAAGAAAAAGCTGCTATTCCTTGGACCTATCCTTTTGTCCAGTCACCTCAACCACCAAAACCCAAGATTTCCATCTTAGGTGCATCTCAATCCCCTTCTTCAAAGGCAATCAAAGACTCTATGATAAAACAACTTCACCAAATGCTTGTGAAGATGACCTTATATGACCTTATCCAGAGCTCCCCCCAGCATCGTCAAGCTCTAATTAAAGCCTTACAGACAGAGGAAGTCCAACCTGAAGACCCTCAACCACTAGCTACCCTAGTCCATTCTTTATCCCCCATCGCCTTTATCACTTTCAGTGATTCTAAAATTCCTACCTCTACCTTGGAAGATCAGGACGCTGCTCTTTTCATCACAGCCTATGTTGATCGAACCCACATTAAGTGAGTTATGATTGATGGGGGCACCAGCATTAATATCATTTCTACCCACACCTTTGATCAATTGGCTCTTCCCAAGAATTGCATATCAAAAACTGACGCAATCCTTAGATCCTTTAATGACACCACCGCTAACACTATTGGCACTATTGTCTTCCATATTCGCGTTGGTCCGCGCATAATCCCAGAGCTCTTCTACATCATTAAGGGAGAATTCCAATATAGCATACTATTAGGACAACCCTGGATCTGCGCCATGGCTTGCGTCCCTTCAACACTTCACCATTGTGTCAAATTTAAACACGATAAACAAGTCCATGTCATTCCTACTGACCCATCTCCTTTCAAGACTTGTAACACAACTTATCAACCAAATGACATTCTTATTCCTCTCAAGGCACCAACCCAAACATCGTCTCCATCTGCAAAAGCATCAACTAGTATAAAAACAACGGTTACCATCACATCACCTTCTCAAGTGATAACCAAGGACCCCATGGACGATATCTTTCAAAGACTTTCACTTGGGGAATATCGCTTACTTACTCTAGACATGTTCCAAACTCCTCAAGAGTATGGACAGCTTCATCAAAATCCAAGCTATGACTGTTGGATCAGAATGGTCATTCCTTATGGTCCTCCTAGCCTTTGGACCAATCTCGTCTATGGGGGGCTGGATCAAGCTCCTACTGACGGAAATCCTTCCTCCTCACCTCAACTATTCACATCCAATTTCTCCTTTCTTGGCAACCCCACCTTCGCACATACCTACCTTTATAGGTGTGCATGGAAGGGTTTTGGCTTTGGGCGATACGAACAAGGCTCCCATCGGCCTATCGAACCACCCAATGATGATAATGCCAAGAAATGATATGGACTGGGTTTCCAAGAACCCACTGAGGCTTCCACAAACCTTTGCCCCAAATCCACCATCGACCAATCTCTTCCAGACTCGCCTATTCTTCCATCCTCACCTACGGAGTCGGTGGTTTCCATCTCTCCTAGTTTTTTTTGCATAAAAACCATTCGCTTGGAACCCCTAACCTATCAACTCAATGGGGTTCCCAAGTCTCTCCCTCTCGTTTATCCCAGCATGATAGACGATGAATCGACAACCATCAACACTATTCACTGCATAGACGACGACACCATTCTTACCTATATGGGTGCCGACGATTCTTTCATTCAGCGCTCCCTCTCTTCTAAAATGCAGGTTATGTTAAATGAATCAACCATTGACATTAACCTTCCATCTTTTAGTGTTCTTCATGTCTTAAAGATTGGTCAATCTTTAGACACCCAAGAGCAGATCGACTATACCACATTTCTCTCAGACAATCGGAAAGCCTTTGCCTGGACTTACGATGACATGCCTAGCATTGACCCTAACATTGCCACTCATAACATCGTCACAAACCTAGAGGCTAAGCCTGTTAGGCAAAAGCTTCACAAAATGCATCCTCGTGTTGTACTTCTTGTCAAAGAGGAGCTTCAGCATCTTCTCTCTGTCTCTTTCATCTAACCCATTGATTATCTATAGTGGGTATCTAATATCATTCCTGTTACCAAAGCAACTGGGGGGATTCAAATTTATACGGACTATCGCAAATTCAACCTGGCTTGTCCTAAGGATGACTTTCCCCTTCCAAACATTGACCAACTGGTTGATCTTACGACTGGCCATGAGATGTTATCACTCATGGACAGATTTTTAGGATATAACCAAACCCTGAACGCATCGAAAGATCAGCACAAAACCACCTTCATTACACCATGGGGAACTTTCTGCTATCAGGTCATGCCTTTTGGTCTGAAAAATGCAGGTGCCACATATCAACGTGTCATGACTTACATTTTTCATGATCTCCTCCATAAAATCATGGAGGACTATGTAGATGACCTGCTTGGCAAGTCTAAGCTTTGGCGCGACCATTTGACTATCCTCAAGATCATCTTCTCTCACCTTCTTCAGTACAATGTCCGTCTTAACCCCAATAAATGCGTCTTTGGGGTCCTCTTAGGAAAGCTCTTGGGATTCATTGTCTCTCTTCGTGGCATCAAGATAGATCCCGCCAAAATCCATGCTATCCTTGAAATGCCACCTTCGACTAATCTCAAGTAACTTCGTAGTCTACAGGGGAAGCTCCAATCCATCCACTGCTTCATTTCACAGCTTTCTGACCACTGCCAACCCTTTCATCACCTCCTTAAGAAGGACGTCTCCTTTAAATGAGATAAAGATTGCCAAGAGGCTTTTAAAGCCCTCAAATGCTATTTGGTCTCTCCACCAGTCCTTATTCCACCAAAAGACGACCAGCCTTTCTACCTCTACATCTCAGCAACCAATCATTCGTTAGGTGCCATGATCGTGCATCGAGACGAGCAGCACCGTGAGTAAGTGGTCTACTACATAAGTCAAACACTTGTTGACTATGAAACTTAGTATACTCATACCGAGAAACTCTGTTTGGCATTAGTCTTTGCCACTACCAAACTTTGTCACTATCTTCTCAATCACAAAACCTTTGTCATCACTCACACTGATCCTCTTAAATACATGCATTCCAAGCCATATCAAAACCAACGTATGCCTCATTGGCTCATGCTTTTTGCTGAGTTTGACTTAGAATTTGTCCAGCAAAAATCTATAAAGGGGCAAATAATCACTGACCAACTAGCGGATGCCCCTCTTCCTGACAATCAACCTTCTCAGTGCGAGTTTCCCGATGAATCTATCGCCACTCTCTCGACTGATGACACATTCTACCAAATGACGATGTTCTTTGACGGCTCCAAATGTCAACTCGGTGGGGGTGCAGGGGTCATCCTCATCCCACATGAGGGTGAGCCCATGCCCCTGTCTTTCAAACTCAACTTTGAATGTAGCAATAATATGGCCGAATATAAAGCTTTAATTTTGAGACTTCAAACTGCCCTTTCTTTAAACATCAAGACCATCAACATCTTTGGTGACTCACAACTTGTCGTCAATCAAATCAATGGTTCATATCTTTGTAAAAACAAAATTTTACAAAGGTACAAGCACCGTGTTGACACCCTTCTAGCATCTTTACACCATCACTTATTGTAGACTGTTCCTCGATCTATGAATAAGTTTGCTGACACCATGGCTTCTCTCGCCTCACATATTCCTTCTTCATCATCCTCATCAAGAATTTATGTCATGGTACATCGCGTGCCATTGCCTTCATACATTTCCATTGACATCAACCTCGTCCACACCATAGAATCTAGTTCACAAGATGTATGGTATAAACAACTTGAGGACTACTTGGCTCATTCTATCATTCCTCCCAACCTCTCTAGTAATGCACGGCGGGCTTTCATCAAGCGCACCGCTCGCTATACCATGCTAGGGGGCCTTCTCTATAAAAGAGGTTTTGACGACCTTCTTCTTTACTATTTAAACTCCACTGAAGCCTCTCATACTATTAAACAAGCCCATGACGGGATTTGCGACGGACACTTCAGTGGTAACTCAGTTGCCAAGCGCATCCTTCGCTTGGGTTATTATTGGCCCACTCTTTATCAAGACTGTAGCGATTATGTTCGGCGTTGCATCAAGTGTCAGCAGCATGCTAACTTGCTTCATCTCCATAGCCACACCTTACAAGTTGCTCAAGATTTTTGGCCTTTTTCATAATGGGGCTTAGATCTCATCGGCGAGATTAACCCTCATTCGTCTCTTTGTCATCAGTCTATCATCACTGCCACTGAGTATTTCACTAAATGGGTGGAAGCTATTCCTCTCATCTCCACAAAAGCCGATAAGATTGTCGACTTCATCAACACCCACATCATCTGTCATTTCGATGTACCTCACAAAATCATCACCGATAACGAAAAGTCATTTAAAAACAAAACTGTCTAGAAACTTTGTGACTCCTTTGGCATTAAACTCAACTTTTCTTCACCTTACTACCCACAAGTAAATGGGCACGCCGAGACACTAGTATCCGAACCTCTATAGGTGCTACCCCTTTCTCTCTAGTGTACGGAATAGAGGCTGTCTTACCTCTTGAAGTACAGATCCCATCTCTTTGCATTTCTCTACATGACATTCTTTCTAACAATGACTTTCGTCAAGATCGATTAGCTCAACTTGAGTTACTCAATGAATGTCATCTTTCTGCCCTCAACCATCTCCATGTCTATCAAAATCACATCAAACGAGCCTATAACAAAAATCTAAGAGAAAGAGATTTCAATATCGGAGACCTTGTCCTCAAAGAGAATCAACATGTGACCAATATGGAATGGAGTAAACAAGGCAAATTTACTCCTAATTGGCTCAGACCTTACATCATCATGCACAAGTATGGATCAGGGACTTATCGTCTGTCTTCTCTTGAAGGCTGACCAGAACCTGAGCCCCTTAATGCTTTGCATCTGTGACCATTCTACTGTTAGTCGAGTACTCATCCACTTGACATTTAACTTGAGCTCATCCCTTGAGCAATCCCTGTCCTTTTAATCCTCAATCCTTTCCACCTTTTTTTCCTTAACAAATCCTCTACAACCCTTTTATGATGTATGGGTGCTTCATCCTAATAAAAGGGAGCCCTTGACCTTCTATAGTCTTGTCCATGACTCAACATTTTGTCAAAAATAAATCAAGATGTCAAAATATCCAAAGTCACCAAATCAAATCACAAAGCAGACTGCTCCCTCAAAAGACAGCTGTACTATCATTTTTGTAGCTAATAGACTGCTCCCTCGAAGGACAGCTATTCAAAAGCCCTTAAATTTATAAAGCAAAATATAGACCACTCCCTCGAAAGATGGCTATGACTAAATCTTGCTATAAACAACACTTCCTTAGAAGCTTCCCGCATTGATCAGCTTCACAAATGACCATGAAGCAAAGTGACATCTCTATGTGGACTTCCCGCATTGATCAGTCCACTCTTTAAAAGAAAGAAGGAAAAAAAAAATGACTGACAAGTTATAAAGTCATGGACATGCCTATAGTCGTTCTTGGGTCACCTATAAAAGGGGCAAGGTTCTTCCTGCCACAAAAGGGTTACCCCATCCTCTCATATCATAATCCTACTTATCACCCCAACATACTCAAGGGACTTCGAGCTCACTTAACGTCAAGTGATTCGATTACTTCTCTAGCACAACACTGGTCCACGATGCGATACATAAACGGGGCTTTTGTTCTAACAATCCCCATCTGTGCCATCATTCTGGTCCTTGTCAATGAAAGAGCAATTCACCTTTCACTTATCTTTCACACTTTGGCCACATTCAACCAATTTTTTTTTCAAACCACACCAACCTCAACATTTTTAACATGATAACATAACATCAGACATCATCATTGTCCATTTCACATAGTTTTTATGGACACCAATACACATGGAAACTATCGACCAGACACAATTTATGTTAAGCATAAACCAATACTTGCTGAAGCATAAATAGACCTCAATTCATCTTTAGCATACATCCATCATGAATATGGAAAATTTCTAGAGATGAAAGACCCCTCAACCAATGTTACAGAATACACCATTTGGAAAAGGCTGTAACATCTTTTTCTCCTCATCATTTCGACACATGACCAAACCAATCATCGACCAATCTTCTCAACTAATTCAAACTACATTAGTCTGAGGCCCTAAGACCGGGGCTATGTAGGCAACACTCAGATGACACGACATCTTCTGGGGTTAGCTTGACCACCCTCATTTGTTCGTCTCTCTGATGGACAAACCTTCTTTCCTCCTTTTGACCATGACCTTGCCCTCGACTAATGACCATTGGAGATCATGCCTATCTCCTCCGACTTCGACCACTTCCAAGACAATGTTGCCTTGGTTGTTTTTTTACATGTATGCTACCTCACGACTGGTTAGCAACATTGTGCACAGACTATTTTTGACCTTCACAAGTATAGGATTGCAAGCCAGTTGATCCGCACTACTTGTGACATTTTCGTGTTTCTGGGAGCACTTCCTGAGCCCAGGATACTTGGAACACGATGACCATTTGGAGCTTCAGCTTAGATGGAATAACCCAATCAGTAGACGACTAAATGGTGGGGCTCGGTTATTTCAATTTTGGCACTCCTTGACCCTCAACCTATGATAATTTGACCTGACCATCTTGTGAAGTGGTGTACGCGTAATCATGACTTTTGCAGCATTCACACTCCATCTTCACCATCTTCATCCACTCTTTGTCAAATCAGCACCTAATTCCAGGTTTCCTTCCCTCGACTCCCGCTTTGAGGGGGAATACCTCATCCATACCTCGGGGCAATCCACATCATCTCATACCTGGGGCAACCAACTCCTGTTTTTGTCTTGCAGTTCATCTAGAACAACTAATAAGACAAAAAGGGGCAAATATAGACATCGAAATCATGTCTAACCCTTATTCATTTCCCCCCTTGGTCCATTCCTAACCCATCCCTAACCTATACAATTACTAATTTAAAATAATAAACTTATTTTGAGTTAATAACCCCCCTCTTTTGACACATCACCCATGACACCTCGCCTAGGACACCTTGCCTTGGACCATTTCCCACCCTATGACTCACCCAAGACCTATTCTTACTCCTTTCCAACTGCCTAACCAACTCTCGTGCGTATTTAGCCCAACCTTTGACAATTCTCCAATGGATTATGCACCTGGCGGATGGAGAACAGGCTTGATGGCCCTTTTACTCGCTCTGCAACCGCCGACGTCGGTCAACTGTCGGCCGACGTCGGTGGGATCACCAACGTCGATTTACTTAAACTAACTTTTAACCTCTTTCTAGGGCTAATCACAAATTTTGAATCTCGGGAGTAATCACAAATTCTGAATCTCGGGAGCTAATCACGAATCCTTCAATCTTCAATGTTGGACCATCCGCCACTCTGCCAATCAATCTACCAATCTCTCAGTCAGACCTCTCACTCTCTCTTTCTCAGGTATACACAGCATCAGGTTTCTACACCAGTAATAGGTTCTCCACATAGGCTACATCAACAATAGGTATAGGGATTAGTAGCATACCTTCAATAAGGCACAGGTATGTATATTGTCTGTGTTTTCATTGTGTTTTCTAGTCATTTGCTTCTAAGTATTATGAACTAGATTCAGTACTTCCTATCCCTAGACTAGACCAGACCTGAATCCTTATTTCCTTGTCTCCCTATTGGCCTCCTCTACCCTTCTATCCATTTGACATTATGTCCATTTGACTCCCCTGTATCTCTGCACAGACCCACAGACCATTAACCAAAACCAAACTCTCAGACCCAGACCCCTAAACCATTCAACCAGGGCCAAACTCTATCTCAGACTCGTCCACAGTCCCATCCATAGACCAAAACTCCTCCAAACCTCATCCACGGACTACTGCCCCAACTGACATCGGCCACTGCCCCAACCGACGTCGGCAGACTAATCGACATCGACAGACCTAAACAACCGATGCCAGGAGGACCATCGACACTGATGACTATGACCAGTCTGACAGCATCTTTCAGATAAGCCTTTGCTTCCATTTTCCTTTTTAGTCTTTTATCATTTTAGTATTTTAACATTCTGCTATTTATCAGACATCATCTTGGCCCTCCTACCTCATCCCGACGTTGCCGATGTGGTGGCACAATGGGTGCCGCTAGTGGTGGACCTCCCGCGGGTCCTCTACTGCCTTCTGCCATCTCTTCTCCACCAAAGTCTCTCCAAGTCTTTTCTACCTGCACACACTTCTGCAGTGTCCAACCCGCTCTCTCTTTCCACCAATCTCTCTCTGCCACCTAGCACTGCTAATCCACTCACTCTAAGTCACTTTCACTCACTAAAATCCAGAGCTCTTTTTTGACTTTAACAACAGTAGCAAATGACTTTTTGTGGGCCGCCAATCTAGTTTTGTCAGATTTGGTAGGCCATCGACGTCAGCATATTCATGCCCTAGACCGCTGATGTCGATCGATTTATGCTGACATCGGTCCTTTTTATCTACCGACGTCGGTTATGTCACCGACGTCGGCATACTTCACACCTCCTCATTGCCTAAAATCATGCCCCCAATCAGTCAGCTCTCTAGTACAAGTCATCTTGGCCTCCTGGGGCACACTTGAGATCATTTTTGCCTGTGCCTGCATTGACCACCTGACCTTGGAGATCATGACCATCTCCTCTGACTGTGACCACTTCCAAAGCGATTTTGCTTTGGTTGTTTTTGCATGTATGCTACCTCATGATTGGTTAGCAAAATTGTGCACATATTTTTGACCTTCACAAGTATAGGATCGCAAGCCAATTAATCCCCACTACTTGTGATATTTTCTTGTTTCTAAGAGCACTCCCTGAGCCCGAGATACCTAGAACACGATGACCATTGGAGCTTCAACTTAGATTAAATAACCCAATCAGCAAATGACTAAATGCTGGGGCCCAGTTATTTCAATTTTGGCACTCGTCGACCCTCGACCTGCGACAATTTGACCTGACCATCTCATGAAGTGGTGTACACACAATCACGATTTTTGCAGCGTTCTCACTCTATCTTCACCATCTTCATCCACTCTTTGTCAAATCAGCACCTGATTCTAAGTTCCCTTCTCTCGACTCCTGCTTTGAAGGGGAATACCTCATCCATAGTTGGGGCAACCAACCCTCCTATTTTTGTCTTACAGTTCACTTGAACAACCAACAAGATGAAATCAACCTTATTCCATACCTGGGGCAACCAAATCCTATTTTTGTCTTGCAGTTTATCTAGAGCAACCAACAAGACAAAAAGGGGCAAATGTAGACACTGAAATCATGTCTAACCCTTGGTCATCTTCCCCCTTTGGTCTATTCCTAACCCAGTCTTAAACCATGCACTTACTAATTTAAAAATAATAATTTATTATTAATATCCTCCCCTTTGACACATCACCTATAACACCTCGTCTGACACCTCGCCTTGGACTATTTCCCACTCTATGACTCACCCAAGACCTATTCTTACTTCTTTCTAACTGCCTAACCAATTCTCATGCATATTTAGCCCAACCTTCGACAATTCTCCAACGGATAGTGCACTTGGCAGATGGAGAATGAGCTTGGTGGCTCTTTTACTCGTTCTCCACCTGCCGACGTTGGTCAAATGTCAGCCGATGCCGACGGGATCTCTGACGTCAATTTTACTTAAACCAATTTTCTAATCTCTGATAAGGCTAATCACAAAAATCATTAATCTCTGGAGCTAATCACGAATCTCAAAACCTCTCTCGGCGAAACAAAGTTCTCATGCTTTTGCTTTCTAGTGTTCTGGGTTCTTGTTTTCTTGCAGGGATCAGCATTCTTGACAGCATTTTCTAGGCACTGAGATCTTGCATCAGACATTCTGCACAGGGATTGCACGATATCTCCATCACCGGTGACAATGGAAACACAGCTTTTACACCTTTGCCAACTCGTGTCACAGCTAAGTATTTGTACTATTTTTATTTCAGTGTCATTTCAAATATATTAGCATTCTGTCTACTGTCTATTCCAAGCATCCTTGACCCAACCTTCTCTGTTCTTCTCAGAGAGGCTGAAAATCCTTCTCTCACCCTTTATTCCCTTTTCTTTGCCTCTGACACCCATTTAGTCTCTCTTTAGACAAACACCCTCTGTCCAATCAACTCAGCACAAGCTATCATAGACCTATAGACCATCTTAAGACCAATCTAATCAACCTGACTAAATTACTTCCCGAAAAGGCTGAAAGGCCTTTTTTCTGCCCCTTACCCCTTTCCTTGATAACATACTCTCTGCCTTAGTTCTTATTAAAGATTCTATCTACTATTTTACCATCCCAAACAAACTTCCTGACTCACAGACAAGACCACAGTCCATCTTGCAAACCAGAAACTAGACCTGTAACCCGTCCCTGGCCATTACCCCGATCGACCTCGTGTATTTCCCCTACCAACGTCGGTAGTCCAACTGACATCGACGACCTTCCTGACTGACGGTGGCAATATCACTGATGTCAGTGACTGTGCTAAGCAGATTGCAAATTATCAGGTACGCATTTGCTTTCAGTTCTTTCTTTTCAGTCTTTTATTATTTCTCTTTTTTGTCTTTGTCATATTCTATTTTAACAGTGGATTGTCATCCTCCAAGAAGCCTTAACACTTCTAAGACCAAGCTTTTGCTTGGCAATCCACCCTTTTGTCAGCTAACATTTTTCATGTTTTAGTGTCTGTCTCTTTCAGGTGTCATCCTCCACAACCAAAGAGGAGTTCTCACTATTGTCTGAATTCTAGTGCGCAAAACTATATCCAGGTACATACAAGCTTTAAACCATTTCCCTCTTAGTTTCTTCATTTTCTCTCTTTGAATGTGAAAGCGAAATAGCGTAGAAACAGATGAGATAGATATCACATGGATTATTTTTGAATGGGATATACTAAGAGCCCAGTGTATTGTATTATAGGGATAGGTGACCATATTACAAGGGTCACTCACTACCATGCAAATGGAGCGAGATGATCTTCAAACCAAATTAGATGCACTAAAAGTGGAATATGATACCCTAAAACTAAGTCATGATCTAAAATTTGAGGCTTAGGACCAATAATACATAGAGAGGATAGCTTATGATGAGGGGACAAAGGTTCCTCAAGGTAGATAGTTACAAGGGAGGCTAGGTTGAGCATAGGGTAGGCATGTACTATGAGTGTAGATAGGTATTAGGAGTTAGTAGCTAAGATGCAGTATTATGAGTAGATTGTACTAGATTTACATTTAGAGATTCCATGGTATGCCACCCATTTGGACACATAGGGTAGATCTTATATATAGATACACAAAGGTTCAGTTAGTATAAGGAATGTATCCTATAGGAGAGATCAGAGGAGAGATAGAGGAGGATATGGAGGAGGGGATGGGAGTGAAGGTGATGGTGGAGGTATTGGGAGTATCCATCTAAGCTGGCTCCAATTTATATATTAACTCATTTTTACATCTATTGTACTGGCCAAAGAGCCACACACCTTGTATATTGAGATGTATGATGTACATTTGAGCATTTATATATATAGATACATGATTTTGTTATGAGTTGTGATGTTTATATTTTGTGTTCTATGGAGTTTATTAGATTATGGATTTGAAATATTCTAGATCATGGAGTTAATCTTAGGATGCTTTGTATTGAGATTATGTGATTATGGCTTTATTTAATGTGATAGATTTATTATGGTTTTAAAATGTTATGGATTTATATTAAAATGTATATAGATCATGATTAGGTTATTATGGATGTGGATTAGATTACCGATTTTATGTTATGTGATTATGGGTTTTTGATTAGATTATGGATTTTAAATGTTATGGATTTACATAAAATATTTATGGATTATGTTATTATGGGCATGGATTATATTATTGATTAGATTATGTATGCACCTAAATATGCTCACCTAATTATTCTAATTATCCTGCTAATATTCCCCCTTTATCCTAATCTTAGTCATTTATCTACATCCCCCTTCATTCTTCTTCATTTACTAATCTTAGTCCTATCCCACTTCTTGATTAATTCCTCTAATCATCTATTAATGTTATCTTAATCTATCTTGTTCATTATTTTGGAATTTTAAATTCCAAAAGCTCACCTACCTACCTATTCCTAGGCTTTCCTACAAGCCTACCCCCTAGATTCTCTAGGATCCCCCAATCACCTATCTAATCTATCCCTAATCATGTTTAATCCTCTCAAAGAGATTCTAGAGGTTTCTACCTCTAGAACCTTCTCTCCTCTAGAACCCTTCAAGGAAAATAAAATTAATTGGATAATCCTCAACCATTGATCTATAATGGCCCAAGATTGAATTCTAGCCATTGATTTTTCCCTCCATTTTATATATAAACAAGCCATTTCTCCATGGAGAAAGGGACTAAAAACTTCATGAATCCATAAAATATCTATGTCCATATGATCAACTAGTAATCAAGAAGAAATCTACCAAGTCCATGCTAATCCAATCCTTGATTCCATCATCAACATCCTTGATCATGCCAACATAATTTCAAAATTCTGAGTCTAAGGTAATCTCAATCCAAATTCTCTTATCTTTTATCCATTTAATCTTGGTTTGGAATGATTAGCTTTAAGATTATAATGCTGGTTTGAATTATGTATTCATATATTTGCATTATATTCTAATGGATCTAGATATTACTTAGGTAGTTTGATGTTTTGGGTGGTTTAAATTATATAATTTAATCCATTTAATCAAACTTCATACTACATTTTGGTGACCATGGTGGGATGCATGCTCTTGATTTAAAAATTTTGCATACTAGAAGTGTTTTTTACAGCTTGTAAGATTGATTGGATAAGAAAAAGTGTCATATTTTGAATAAATCTTGATGCATAGGTGAAACTCATGATATTTCTCTACAAGTCACAACCTTGCAACAATGATTTTATCCCAAAAGTCATAGTTTTGTGTTAACTATCCAACTTGATCACTAATGGTTTCTTTGACCTTGACAAGCTTTTTACCCTATTATGATACCATAATTTTCAAGTTATAGTTTTGCATTGAAAGTCATGGTTTTGCATACCAAGTCACGATATTATGTCTAACCCTTAATGACTAATACTTTTCTGACTATGATAGTTTTTTGGCCATCTGCTAAATTACAACTTCGAGATTCATGATAATGCCCTGCAAGTCACAGTATTGTAACTACAATCATGACATTATAATTTATCCAAAATATGCTAATGATTATCCATTGATCTCTAACCTATAGGTTTAATCTAGTCATTTTCTATCTTGCAGGAAGATCATTAATCATACAGGCCCCTCTTGAAAGCTTATTTAACCATTTTATATCCTAGAATGTTTTTCTAACCATATTTGTAACTGGAAGAATATGTTTGTTAACAAAAATTTAAAGGGTTTTTATCTATGTGCTCTATTATGTGTTAATTGACAAGGTCAACTGGAACCATCAAAAGGGCAAGATTGTTTGAAAGTAAAACATCACAGTCTTAACCCTTTTTACTATCCTTTAAAAAATCGTTAATCATGTAGTCATGGTATTGACCTGAGAATAGTGATATTACACTTATAATCATGATATTAAGATTTAGTCATTTTTAAGGCTATTTTGTTTAATATTTTATTTCTTCAAATTGATAAGGTAGATCTTAAGATAATTTTAATGAAAAAAATACCTTTCTATTTTGAATATTGTGTGTTGGTTTGTCCATCTTTATTCTAAAATCCTGTCTTGGTATATTTTGGCATAAATATTTATACATCATTATAAGAGGAATCTTCTATCTATGGTCATTTCTTAGGTATTTATATATCTTAAACATCTTGTTTAATCTAACCATCTAAACATCTACATCTTTAGTCAAAATAAATAATTTTGAAGTTTTGAACTTTATCACAAAATCACCAATCTTGTAGCTATGATATCACCTTAAGAGTCATGATATTGTACTAATAGTCATAGTTTTGCATAATTATCTGGGTGACCATCATGGTTAATTGTTTGTTGTAAAATATCAACTCATGAATTATGATATTGCGCTAGTAGTTGTGATATCGTATGATTTTGCACTAATTTTTGCATTTAATTTTGTCTTTTTTAAGTACATTTTTAGAGTCATTTTTAGTGATTTTTGAGTTATTTAGAGCCTTTTGTAAGGCCAAAATTGCCTTCAATATTGAAATATTCACCCCTTTACCCCACATTATATGGTGATCACCTAAGACATTTCCCCTAGACCCTACAAGGGGCTCTGCCCCTTAACCCTACTGGGGGCTACCACCCCCAGACCCATACATCATGGCCAACACATCCAAAGAAGTTATAGAGCCAAATCATGATTTTTTTAATAGTTTTTAAAGACATATTAGACTAAAATTTAACAAGGGTGTATTTTGAATTGCTAACATCTTCTTTTGTAGGTCATATTCTGGGATAACATTTTGTCTTACAGGTTACCCATCAAGTTTGTTAATCAAAACTACTAATCATTGTCTTGTAGGTTGCCTCTTTAAAAGTGCCAAACCAAACTAATATTCATTTTCTTTTAGGCTGCCTGATACAAAATTTTTGTCATCTTAAAAAATCACTTTGTTTAAATCATGTATATATCTTATATATTATTATTCTTGCATCTTGTATATATCACACATCTAATTAACTAGTTAATTAATCCTTTTTATCTGCTTGTTTGTCACCTGAGGGATATAATGGTGTATACTCTCCTCCTTGTATCCTTATGTAAATTTATGGAGGATCAAAAACCACCCATAAACCCTCTTATTTTATCTTCTAAGGGTAGTGTGACATAGAATTTACACCCATGTACTTGCCATAGTTTTAGGGGTATAGTGACTATGGATTTCACCACCACACACTAATCCACATTTCATGTTTTAGTGGTGTATAAATATCAAGGAAAAATATCATTAGGCTAAGTGATTGACCCCATATAGGTCATCCATGAAAGGAAAGAGTGCATTATCTGAACCAGGCATCAGACAACACCCTATACAGACCTAGGCCCCATCATACCTAAAATATATCAAGGATGCCCCAAGAGAGCTCATTCAGCCTAACATAGGACCTCTCAATCATAACAAGCAATCTACTACCAGAGTTAGTATTAGCTCCCAAGTTACCATCATTTACAAATGGGGTTGAGAGGGTTCATTTGATTCTATAATGGGTCATTGGCCTATAGCCTCACCTGCAAAGCCATTAGATGATACAGTCATCGAGTTGCATACTCATTAGTTTACTAATCTTATGACTATCATTTTCTTGCTTAGGTGTGTGTCATGCTAGACCCATGTTTTTTATGATCTAATTTATCCTTTCACCCAAACCTATACACGGTTATCTGAGCTCTCTATATCATCATCTTATATATCTTTTTTATCTATCTTGTATATCCATAGTCTTCTTTTATATTATCATATACTTTACACATCATCATATCTTATATCATCATGCTCAGTTTGTCTTGTATATACATATCCTATCATCCCCATTTAAGACTAACCCATCCCATATTATCTCAAAACACACCCTAGTTGGACCTTTAGGTCACACACTTGTCCAAACCATATTCACCATCATTACATAACCACCTTCCCTCCATTTATCCTTCATCACATAATCCTTTCCCATCCCAACTTGAGAAAATTGGTCTAAGGCTTGAGTTACTCCTTTTTTCCTTTCATATTATCCTATCATTCTAGTCTACTATCTCTCATCACTTGGATCGATCTCATACCTAGTCAATGTCCTACTAGTATCTTATCACTTTGTCAATTTCAATCTAATATCCAATAAATCATCAAATCTAATCAAATCATCTTGCCCATTCATTACTAGCACCCATTTAACCATCATCTTCTTAGTTTGAACATAGGCACCCATCAAATCCCCAATCCTTTTACTAGCTTGAAAATTAGGAATTATTGATAGATCATTAGCACTTATTGTACTATCAGTTTGAAATATGATCCTAGTCCTACATCATCTCAATCCCATTTCATCCATCTCTACCTCACCATCACTTGTCAAAACTAGCTCAATAATTTAGCCTTGCTTTGACCTAGCACCTATCTAATTCCTAAATCTACCTTTATCATCCATCCCTATGGATTTGGACCTAGTTCTCTTAGACCAATATATCTTGGACAATAGGGATGAAGTCCTTTTGTAAGCTCTAGAAATGGGGCTTGCCTACCTTCTGACCTTGATCCCATTCATCCCAAACCACCATCTTGCATCCTTTCCCATCCATAATCCCATATCTCATCAAGTTTTAACTCATCATCCATCTATAATCATAGTAATGCGGTCACCTTATGCAATCAATACATCTTGACTAATAAAGATAAATTCCTCTTATAACTACTGGAGATGGGTGCCCACCTTCTTAATGATTTTTCGTGCATAAGCCTAAAGTCACCTCCCAAACTAGTCCCTCATCAACCCTTATCCCTATTTAATTATCATGATAACTAATCCTACTCCAATCCTTCATCCACTAGTCATATCTAGTCATCTACCCCTTCCTCTACTAGCAAACGGAATCTTATCCTAGCCACCTTGTCTACTACTAGTCCATCCACCCAATCACATCAACAACCATCTAATTTAAAGTCCAATGCTTCCACATCTAAGTCACAAAGTGAAGTGGGACCTTATACTCCTCTTTGTATATCTTTAGAAGCCCTCTTCCAATAACTTATCACCGCTAACATGATGGTCTACCCACTTGTACAACACCTTAATCCCACCAAGCCTAAGCCCTCTTGGTATAACTCTGACCAATACTTTTTGTATCATCAAACTTAGGGGCATACCATTAATTGATGTCATAATTTCCAAGACTATGTCCAAGACCTCATCAACCATGGTGACATAGAAATTAAATATAAACCAGATGAGTCTATATCATTGGGTGAACAAAAAGAGGAATGCTAATATTCCATTCCTAATCATGATCAATCCCTTCCCCTTCCAAGACAAGGTCAAGACATCGCATCCCTCTTCCATGGTCCTCCCATATTTGAGAAATCATCCATCAAAGATGAGTCTATTTCCCATACCTTTGAGTCCTCCCATCTCTCATGATTCCTTCTATGGACCTATATTTGTCAAATCCATTATTCTTCCATCACCTACCCCTCACCCACCATATCACAAACCCCACAATGAGAGGTCACTTGTGGACAATCACTCTTTTACTAGTAGCATCATGTGTTATACATCAAATTTAACATCAAAGCCAATACAAGTTTTATCTACATCAGGATCATGTTCAACACCTATTTTTGAATTAGATTCCTCATCAAGAACATCATGCCACATAGATATTGTAGTGGATGATGATAATGCATGCCCTTTTGAAGATACCCATAATTTGGATGATAATTAGTCCCCAGGCACATCTTTTGATCCCAATCAGGATGATGAAGTCATAACAGAATTTTTGCAAGTTTTATCTATAAAAAACATTCAAAAAGGATCTGATCTTACCTTAGACATGTGTCCTACAAAAATTCTTAGTGATCCTTTTGAGATTCTTGAGGAAACTATCTCTGACATTGAGGTTAAGAATCATCTTAGTGACTTTTATGATGACTATGCTACCCATTATCCCCTTAATCCATCACACAACATTAATCATCCACCTCACCTCCATAATACCTACATGCCACTCCATGAAGAGGATGAATAAGAACATGCATTATTGGATTCCCCTTTGAATGCAATATCATGTGTCAAATATACAAGGATCCAAGCCCATAATTAGTTAATCCCATCAAAAAATAAATTGCACTATGATCCAAATCAAAGTCAAGGTGAGTCTTATAATTTACCAAATCATAAATAATCAACCCCTAGTACATATATCCTTAAAGTGTTAGGGGTCTATCCACATAAAAATCATTCATCTAGTCAAAAAACAATCTCCTCTGGTGAAGACCAATATTTAGCACCAGGGAGGAGTCAAAGTCAAACCCACTCAACAAATCAAAAGAAAGTCAAAAGTAATAATCATATGGTTGATCATCCTTTTAATGTTTGGATCAAAGAATAATAAAATCAAAAAGTCTTGGATCCCTTAATCTCATAGAACTAATATAAAGAATCCCCTCCACCATATCCAATGGTGTATGTAGCTCTCAAACCCCATTTTTTCTGCCCATCCCATCATATCAACCATCCTAATCATATTACTCATTCACATCCTATATCCCATCATAATAATCATGACATACTCCCATCCGTACTATATCTCAAATCACTGGGCAACATTATCCCTCATAGGGGTTATAAAGACACCTGGTTAAAACATCTAGAGGATGTTAAATCAAGAATCAATAAATCCCACCAAGACATTACTACATCCAACAGTAGTGATATGATCCTAAGATCATATATCTCTAGAATAGGGGTTAGTTGAAGATCCAAACAATATAAATAATCCCTCATCTCACCCTTATCCAATAAATTGAGATGCACACAAGTCAAAAAAGTCAAAAAAATAAAAAAATTAAAAAATTAAATAAAAATCATTTGTATAATGGTGAAAAATAGTCTTTTGGTTCCCTAGGCAAGTACCATGATGAAAACTAGTTTCTGAGATCATGGTAAAATAATATATTGTCTACATGGTACCTCAATACTTGGGGGCAAATCCATTAATCTCCCTTGTCAATTCCCTCCTTGACATCCATGTCTATTTTGTCCTTTGATCCATTGTCCTTACCCATCATCTACCATCATCATTTCCTTATTTTATAGACCTTCATAAGGTAATGGAAGCCATCTTGAGAAATGTTCTGGATTCATCTTGGCATATCCTCCAATGGACATTTATGTAATTAAACATGTTATTCCTTCACGATGTGGTCATTAGAAATCCCTAGTCCATGCTTCCTTGGTACTCATCTCCTTTTTAGCATCACCCTCATCCTTTTATTATCCCATAAATGATTCCATCCATCTTTATACTGGTTGCTAGGCTTGGTATTCTTTTTTCTAGTAACCCCATTTGTATAGTGTCCATACGTATTCCAAAAAGCCCTAAAAAGTGAAATATCCCAAAAACCTTAAAAATCATAAAATTTGAAAAAACCAAACATAGTCAATCATGTCTTGTCTTATGTCTAAACCCCTCATCACATCCATCTCTATGTCTTTCATCTTTCACAATCATGTCATCCATCCTCTTATTCTAAACCAGGGGAAAAATCTAGTCTATATCAAGCTAATATTGACCTAGTCTCAGTTTCCCCTGATTAGTCTTATGTCTCTCATCTAAACCTCTAAACCTTGGTCCCAATCCAAATTTAAGTCCCCCATACCCAAGTCCTCATCTAAGTCCCTTAGCCTAATCCTAATCTATATCTACATCCATATCCTTACCTAAGTCCTAATCCTAATCATGATCAACCTATCCAAATCCAAGTCCATCCTCAATCCCCAATCACATCATGATTATCCTAATCCAACCTATCACTTGATTACTCATCCCATCATTTGAAAAGACATTATGACATTGCATGTAGATACTTGTGTGTATGTTACTTATCTATTCTATTTGGCTCATTTGCATGTCTTTTATCATGTAAATATTTTTTTTCTTTGTATTTTGAATCTATGTTACATCATGTCTCTTTTGTTTTATTGGGAAATGGATAAGGATGATATGAGGTCACCATAGCTACAATAATGCTTATAAGTGCCCTTGATGATGTAGAGTTTTCTATTTGCCCATATAATTTGGCACAACATTCTCTTGGTCATATTTATATCACAGGGAATACTACCAAGTGCCATATTTATTAGATTACTTTGACTATGATGAGCCTTATAATAGTTGTGATGGCTTGATCACCTACACCCTCATCATTTATCTAATCATCTAATAATAATTATTTCCATCACTAATCTAATATTCTTAACCCATTTGACTAATATCCAATATTTTATCCTCTAATCACTTAGCAACATCATCATCATTTCATAATCCATCAATTTTTGAGTTAGAACTACATCGGCTTGAGGCCTTTTTAGACTATGTAGGCAACACTTGGCCATTTTCTAGTGCCCAAGGATAACTTAACCAGTATCTCCTCTTTCCCCATCATTTATCATCACATTTTACATCAGTCAAATCCTTAAGCTATAATATTCATCTTTTGAAGAATCACCATCTCCACAATCATCTCCTTAATCTTTTTTTCAATTGCTTGCACCTATCAATTGGGCTCGACATATCACAACTTCTATCTTTTCTTCCATTAATCATCCTTGATTGGTCAATTTATCATATATTTCTCCCTTGCATGTGTCCTTACTAGGGGAATAATTTCTATTGAGCACATTATGGATCATTGGTTTGATGTCTTGCAATCTAATTATCCCCCTTCATCTTTTGGTCACTCGATCATATCATTTCTTCTCTATCATCACATTCATAATATCACTTGAATTTAGCTTTGAGCTACACTCATAATAAATCTTATCAAATCATTATCTTATCTTGGCATATATCTCTCCCTTATATGAATCCTTTCTTGAGATACATTGAAATCTTGTGGCCTTTTAATCCTATCATCATCATGCTATGATTGATTACCCATAGGGATGTGTCGACAACCATGACTTAGTCATCTCTACTCCCTATGCATGTGTCTGTACTAGGGGCATCATCAATATGTATCTCATTACTTGAGTTAAATCCATATTCTTCATATTATATCTCACATTTATCATCCCATCCCCTTGTCTATCCATCTCATCCCACCTATTGTTTCTTCTTTCTAATGGCCATCCATCTCATTCTTCCCCTACATGTCCCCTCAAGGGGGCACTGCATCCACTAACATCATATCTACTAACATTCATCTAGGACATGGTTTTTATTTGAAAGACCATTACTCAATCCAATTCATACACTCGCAATGCCCTTTCAAAGAGGGATATAATATATGCACCTAAATATGTTGGCCTAATTATTCTAATTAATCTTACTAATTTATCCCCTTTATCCTAATCCTAGTTATTTATCTAACATCTTCCTTCATTCCTCTTCATTTATAACTTTATTACTATTCCACTTTTTTATTAATTCCTCTAATAATCTCTTAATCTTATCTTAATCCATCTTGTTCATATCAGAGTTGCTGCTAGAATCTAGATAATGCGACTGCAATGGAGAAGTGATCACACAAGTTGAATCAAGTGCACACCACATAGATGCTAAAGCAATTTGAAAATAACACAATAAGAGAAATTGCACAAGACAAAATGGGGAAAACCAAAATTTGATTAGAATGAGATGGCCAAAGTGAGGAATACATATAGGAGAGTATGAAAGTAACTCCTCCACAAAAGGTGGACAAGGCACCCCAAGAATAGACAGTAACTCCTCCATGAAAGGTGGTGACAAGGTGATAAGAATAGAGAAGTAACTCCCATCAAGGGAGTTACATATGACATTCTTATGACACCTATGACACATCTATGACACACACCTCCACATAATCTAGCCTATCCCAAAAAAGTAGGAAAATTCCATGTATGCACAAGAAATACAATTTCCCTAATTAATAAATAGGGAAAAATAAAAACCTACACTAATACCCCCCATAAGCACAGCTTAGGTGGGCAGTGTGGAAATATAAAATGGGTCCCGGCAACTAGGCTTGATGAGGTACCCATGTACAAATGTAATCTCCCATAAGATAGAGAAAAGGAGAAAACCCATAGGAAAAAACTCACCCCCAAAAGAGAGACATAAAAGAAAGAAGAGGTTAGAAGGCCCCCTGAAGATGATGCTATTGTACATGTGGACTGCACCCCAAGAAGAGCTAGTAGATGAATGAACTTGCTCTTGGTGAAGATGTCTACAACCTACTCTAAAGACTAGCAAAATATCAAGTCAATGACCTGATTATGAATCAGCTCCTAAATGAAATGCATGTGAATCTCTATGTGCTTGGTCTGCTGGTGCTGAACTCGATTCTTGCAAATCTGAATGGTACTCTAGTTGTCACAATAAATGATGGTAGGCTGTCTGATAGGAATGCCAAACTTAGAAAGTATCCCCTAAAGCCAAATAGCTTTAGTAGCTACATTAATAGTCCCCTGTACTCTACCTTTGTGGATGATATAGCAATAACATTATGCTTCTTGTTAGATCAACTGATAAGACCAAAACCTAGAGAGAAACTGTAACCAAAAGTGGACTTGTGAGTCTGTGAATTGCCAGCCCAGTCTGAATCTGTATATCTAACCAAGTCAACCTCTATGCCAAATCTGTAATGAATCCCATATCTATGTGAATCTTGTATGTAATGCAAGATCCTCTTAGCTACTTTCTAATGTAGCTCATGAGGTTCCTGCATGAATCTGGAGACAAGTCCCACTGTATATGAAATGTCAGGCTTGGTGTGAGTCAAGTAGATGAGACTACCAACAAGTTGTCGATATCGAGTGGCATCAACCAATGGTGAAGAACAATCAGCCTCAAGCTTGACTCCTAATAGAAAGGGATTTGGAGATGGATTGCAATTAGCCATGTGAAACTGAGCCAATAAGTCAAGAACATACTTAGGCTGTGCAAGAGAAATCCCTAAATCTGATTATGAGATCTCAATGCCAAGGAAGTAGTTCAACAAACCCAAGTCTGTCATGTCAAATCTATCTTGGAGAGATGCCTTCACCACTGTAATAGCCAATGAAGAACTCTCGGTAATCAAAAGGTCATCAACATATAGAACTAAAATCAAGAGCGAATCATCTTGCTGCAAGAAGTAGACATTGGGATCAGAATGACACCTAGTGAAACCCATTGTGAGAAGGAAGGAATCCATCTTGGCATACCAAGCTCGAGGAGCATGTTTGAGGCCATAGATAGATTTCCTAAGTCTAGATACTAAGGAAGAATCTTGAACAAATCTTGGTGGCTGCTCCATGTAGATCTCCTCCTCTAGGTCTCTATGAAGAAAGACACTCTTCACATCCATCTGATGCACATCCCAACCATGTGCTATGGTAATAACCAAGGTGAGTCAGATAGAAGTCATCTTTGCAACATGTGCAAAGGTCTCTGAGTAGTCAATGCCTACCACCTATGAGAAACCCTTGATGACCAATCGTGCCTTATACTTATCAACTGACCAATCTATTGCAAACTTGGTCCAATATATCCACCTACATCAAACCATCTTTCTTCCCTTAGGAAGTGAAGTCAAATCCCAAGTGTGATTTTTGATTAAGGAAGAATATTATTCCTCCATAGCACTATCCCACTCAGGTACCCCGGATGCCTCTCAAAAAGTCTGTGGATCTAAAACTGAAGCAAAGAAGGCATGTGGATCTCTCTGAAAATCCCCCTAGTACATCTATCATCTGCAGGATCTCCTACCCAAGTGCCAGCACTCTCAAGTGTCTGTCTGGCCCAAAGTACCCCAGAAGTGGGTGATTCAGGTGCTAACTCCTCATCCTCTAACTGACTAGAGGTGGATGACTCTATATCATTGTCCTTGATGTCTACACTCGAAGAAGAAGAAGATGTCTATGGCTCGAGAACCTGCTATGGTTGATCTGAATCTGACGAGGAATCATCATGAAGTATATTTGATGAGGGAGAAGTGTTAAGTGTTGAGTCTCTAGGTTTCTCCTAAAAATGGACACTTCTCTCGATGAACAACTCATGAGTGACTGGATCTAGAAGGTGATATCCATTAATACCATCTAGATATCCTACAAATATGCAAGGCTTGGACTAACGTTCCATAGCTTTGCATTTATTCTTTGGAATGTAGGCCATGGCTAGGGATCGAAAAACTCTAAGGTGCTCAACATCAGGTTTCCTTTTATGCCAAGCTTCAAAGAGTGTTATCCATTTCAAAGCTTTGTGAGGAACCCTATTTTGAATCTAGCAAGCACAATTGATGGCTTCAACCTAGTACTGTGGTGCTAAGGATTTGGAGTGAATCATACAGCTATCCATCTCTTTCAAGAACCTATTCTTGCATTCTGCAACCCCATTCTGTGAAGGACTGTAAGTGACTATGTGCTACAAATCAATCCCCTCTATGTTGCAAAACTACTCAACCTGATGCTAACATACTCCCCTCCATTATCAGTTCGAAGAACTTTGATGGATTTCTCACTCTATTTCTCAACAAGATCCTTGAAGTCTAGAAAATTTTCAAACACTTCAAGCTTTTGTTTGAGAAAATATATCCAAGTGTATTTAGAGAAATCATCAATGAAAGTGAGGATGTACTTGGCCCTTGTGAAAGATGGTTTGGGAAAGGGTCCCGATACATCACTGTGGACTAACTCCAAAGGTTGTGAAGCCCTCCAAGCTTTGCCTTTGTCAAATTTTGCTTTGGGATGCTTCCCAAGGGAGCACCCCTTGCAAAGTCCTTTTGAGAATTGGACATGAGGCAAGCCAATGACCATGTCATTTTTGCAAATTTGCTCAAGGTAGTGGTAGTTAAGGTGGCCAAACCGCTCATGTCACAATCTACTAACTCCATCTAAATGAGTTAGCAATGCTGTTGGAGAAGAATTTAATGCAAAATGTGAGAAGGTGTATAACCTGGCTTGGTGATCTACCCTACCCACTGCCACTATAGTATCACTATGCAACTCCCTGATAGCCACTAAATCTAGTGAAAACTCAACTCTCATACCCTGACCAATACGAGTGATTTGGTACACTGATAGGAGATTGGTTGAAAGAGAAGGAACACTTAGAACATTGTTGAATGTTCCTCCATCCATTTCAATTGACCCTCTCCCTGCAACGAAAACTGATGTGTCATAACCCAAACTAATTGAAGTCATGCTACAAGGCTCTAAAGATGAAAACTCAACTAGTGAAGAGCCCATGTGGTGAGAAGCACCCGATTCGATGACCCATGAAGATGTAGAAGCTGTTGTAGCTATAAGGGCCTTGCCCATTTCTTTCTCCTTACCCTTGCCTTTTGCCTTGGTAGAATCTTGGGTAGATGAATTCTGCTTGATGGACTCTGGAACACCTATGTTGTTCTTCTCTAGAAGATGAGTTAGGTGATCTATTTGTTTATTCATGTACTTGTGTTCATCATGCCCTATATTTTTACAATAGGCAAACTTAACCTTCTCCTTCTTAGGTTTAGCATTGGAGGATGAAGACTCAGTGTTATTTTTAGCAAGATTGGTGTTTTCTTTCTTCTTCTCCTGGTCCTTGTTCTTTTTCTTCTTCTCCTTTGTTGAAGTCTTATCCTTACCATTTCTAACTATCAAAGCTTGGGGTTGAGTAGACTTCACTATGCCCATTTGAATTAGCTTATCTTGCTCCCTAGTCAAGTCGGAAATGAATGAATCAAAATAAGGCATTTTCCATGTAGTGCCAAGGGCACTTTTTGTGGCATGGAAGTGGAGACAAAGACTGAATAGCTTGGACCCAACTTTGTGAGAATAGAAAGAATGAGTTGATCATATTTCTTCTCTATCCCAAATTCTTTTAATTGTAATTTAAGGGCCTTAAACTTAGTGAAAAAGTCCTGTAGGGTGTCAAAGTTGCTAGGACTTAGACTTATGAGTTCATTTTCAAGCTCATGACCTCTCATCTCATCAAGCTTCCCAAATAACTTTTCTAAGGTGTCCCATATGTCATTAGGAGTCTGGGAGGATTCTAGATGGAAGAGAAGTTCTGCAGACACAGACAAAATTAGTAATCCATAGGCTTCATCACTACGGTTGTACCACTTGACCTTTTTAGCATCAGTGTTGGGTTCAACTTCAGTACCCATGGTGATCCTATACAACCCTTTGCTTCTAAGAATGATTGACATTTTAACCTTATATTCATGATAGTTAAAGGGTGTTAGGGGTTTAAGTTGAAAATAATCCATTTTTTAGCTGAATTTAGGTGAATTTGTGTTGATTGCAAGTTGTGAAATTATGCAGAAAGGAGAATGAAAGAAAAGATTTGCAAGTTGTGAAAAGCAATCACACCACCCCTGAAATATTGAGTCCCCCCCAAATGTGTAAGTGCACACTCAAAAAATGTTAGACTCAGTCGAGAATGTGTCTTAGAACAATCAGTGCAAGACTAAAACAAACAGGACATCGGACTCAGCCGAAAATGCGTCTTGAGAGACCCAAATTTTTGGCACTTTATAAACTAGTGTGTTTTTGACAAATAACAAGCCTACACTGTGAAAAATTGAATTAAAAACACTTTTGCAAAAAATAGTACACAAAATTGAGCTACCATTTGCAAGATATTAAAGGTACAATTTTCTCGTAAACTAGTGTTTTTGCAAAAAAACACTAAAACATTAAAAAAATGCCTGTTATGAGAGAGAAAGTGGCCTTCCAACCACTTGTTAGATTTGAAACAGAATGAGAAATCTAAAGGAGGTTTGTGTGAGGGGGAATTGGCCTCCTGGCAACCCAGGCCTCACCCTTCGTCTTCGTAGGTCGAAGATACAAGTTAAAATTCAAACTCCAAAAATACAAAACTGTCTATAAAACTGAATATTTAGTCAAATTGAATAATTTTTGTTTTATCAAGTCAATTTTAACTAAAAAAAAAAAAGCAAAGATAGTTTTGAAGGATTGCCAGGGTGTTTAAGGGTCCACATGGGATGCCAAGCATGAAAGGAGTGCCATTTTCAAGAAATTACAGTCCAAATTTGCTGCAGAAAAGACAAAAAACATTGCAGACCTGCTAGACTGTCTGAGGTGCCTTACTGGAAGGAAGTGTGGCAGAATATCTTCATGAAAAAAAGCAAGTTTTAGACAACAAAACAAATGCAGTAGTAACGTGCCAAAAAAGGGTGCAGTTTTGAATTTTTTTTGCAAAAAACAAAAAATAGTAGACCTAGACACCGTACGCCCTGGTTGGCTATTGGAAAGGATGCCGTACAACTAGCTTAGCACCTGGTAAATAGAAAGAACTGCTGCTGCTGCGTGGAGGAAGCTGTAGAAGGACATAAACTAGGCGCAGACCAGAAGAAAGTTGGCTCAGAGTTGCTGAGTGATGCTCCTCCTTCTACTGGTGAATGCTGCTCCTTTCTTCTGCTGTTGAATGCTACTCCTGAAGTGAAGACAATGAAGACACCCAAAGGCCAAGGATCCCAAGGAAACTAACCAGAAATGATATAGACAGTTTTTTTTTAATTTTAGGCCAAATCTAGAATAAAAAATAAAGAGAACTCCACTCCTCTTGATTTCAAAATAAGCTAAAAGCATAATCACACACAAGATTGCTAGGTTAGCTCTGATACCATATTAGAGTTGTTGCCAGAATCTAGATAATGCGAGTGCAATGGAGAAGTGATCACACAAATTGAAGCAAGTGCACACCACATAGATGCTAAAGCAATTTGAAAATAACACAATAGGAGAAATTGCACAAGATAAAATGGAGAAAATCTAAATATGATTAGCATAAGATGGCCAAAGTGAGGAATACATATAGGAGAGCACAAAAGTAACTCATCCACAAAAGGTAGACAAGGCACCCCAAGAATAGACAGTAACTCTTCCATGAAAGGTGGTGACAAGGTGCTAAGAATAGAGAAGTAACTCCCATCAAGGGAGTTACCTATGACATTCTTATGACACCTATGACACATCTATGACACACACCTCCACATAAGCTAGTCTATCCCACAAATATAGGAAAAATCCATGTATGCACAAGAAATACAATTTCTTTAATTAATAAATAGGGCACAATAAAAACCTACACTAATAGTTCATTATTTGGGAATTTTGAATTCCCAAAGATCACCTACCTACGTATTCCTAAGCTTTCCTACAAGCCTACCCTAGACTCTCTAGAATCCCTTAATCACCTATATAATCTATCCCTAATCATGCTTAACCCTCTCAAAGATATTATAGAGGTTTTTACCTATAGAACCTTCTCTCCTCCAAAACCCTTCAAGGAATGTAAAATTCTTTGGATAATCCTCAACCATTGATCTCCAATGGCTCAAAATTGAATTATAGCCATTCATTCTTCCCTCCATTTTCTATATAAATAATCCATTTCTCCATGGCTAAGGGGACTAGAAAATTCATGAATCCATAAAATCTCTATGTCCTATTGGAAATATTATCATTGATGTCAAAGGTCTAGCATTGGTGATAAAGAACTCATTGCATTTAATGATGTTTTTAATATTCATATCTTAGATAATGTGTGTTAATATTTATTTAATATTAATGAATATATTTTTAGTTGAATATAAGTCAAAATAGGGCCCATGGAGAAGTCAAAGAGTCATGGGGTAAAGACAAAAGAGGAACAAGACACATTTTCTCAAGAAGAGTCATCTTGAGGAATTCCAAGAGTCACCATGCGAAGATAAAATAGGGTATGCCATATTTTTTCATGAAGGGACCCTTTGAGGAATATGAAAAGTCATCGAGATAAAGATAAAAAAGGAAAGGATGCATTTGCTTAGGAAGAGTCACCATGTGACTTTTTAAATGTAAGGCTATGAAGGGTCATGCAAGTTTGGTGCCATTTTTCATGAGGATTGAAGGGCCACAAAGGGTGAATACCAAAGGTCATTTGGAAAGCTATAAATAAAAGCTTGAGAAGCCATTTGTAATATGCAAAAGAGTTCATGGTTTTTATTTGTTTTAAAGGAGAAAAAAGCAAGAGATATTGTAGAGTTCTATCATTTTTTGAGTAAGCAATATTGAGAAATAGTTGTGTTATATACACAAGAGGGGTTGGTGCTCCTATGGGTTGGTGCTCACAAATAGTTACTGTGTTGGTGCTTGAAAAAGGGTTTGGTTCTCCTACAAGTTGGTTCTTAAAAACTTTGTAATTTGAGTTAGTGTTCATTCATATACTTGAGATTATTCTCCATGGTTTTTCCCACTTTGGGTTTTCACGTAAAAATTTGGCATCTCTCTCTCTTGTGTGGCACATGTAATTATTTCAATTTTATGGCATATCTTGAATGTGTGATTAAGTGATTAAATAAAATAAATTAGATTAATTAAAATATATATAATATACTGATTCATCCCCCCTTCTCAGTATATTTTGTGCTTAACAATTGGTATCAGAGCAGGTTCCCTTTTGAAAAAGTTTTATAGCTTGAAGGTAGATCAGGGAAATCACGATGGCTGGATCACATGAAGGTTTTTATATAAATAAGGTACATTTGCTAGATGGGACAAATTATGATTTTTAGAGCATAAGGATGAGGACTTATTTGATGCCCTTGCATTTGACATTTGGTAAGTAGTGGTAGAGGAATATGAAGAGCTACAGACACTTGTAACTACTCTAATAGAAAAGAAGGCAAGTGGAAATAATGATATAGCTTTAAATTCTATTTTATGTGGTTTATGTGAATCAAAATTTGTTAAAGTTATATAATGTAAATCTACTCATGAAACTTGGGTAAAACTTGAGAATATTTAAAAAGGTGATGGAAAGGTTTAGCAAGATAAGATTCAGAATTTCAAAAGATAGTTTGAGAGTTTGAAGATAGAAGATGAAGAAAATATAGCAAGTTATCTTTTGTGGGTTGATAAAATAGTTAATTAGATTCAATGTCTTGAAAAAAAGTTATAAGAATCAATTATGGTACAAAAAGTTTTGTGATCTCTACCATTGAGATATGATGCAAAATTTTTGGCAATTGAAGAGATGAAGAATTTAGCCAAGCTAAAGATGGATGAGCTACATGGTATTCTTATGGCATATGAGATGCAGACCGAACAAGAAAAACTCTCAAAAGAGAAGCTACTTTCAAGACATCAAAGAAAGAGAAGGCTAAGATTCAAGAATCAAGTGATAGTTCTAGTGATGCTGAAGATAACAACGGAGCCCTATTCATTTGCAAGTTGAAAAAGGGTATAGATAAATATCAAGAAAAATTACCTTTTAAATGTTTTAATTATAGAAAGATTGGACATTTTATAGCTAAATTCCCAAATAAGAGTAATGATGACAGTGAAAAAGAAAAGTCTACATACAATAAGAATTTTAAAAGAAAATTCAAGAAAGGATTCGAGAAGAAGAGTTTGTATTCTAAATATCCTAGCTCAGCCAAAGATAGTGGAGTCAGAAATTCAGAAGAAGAAGAGATTCCATTCATGGCTATACATGAAGATGCTTCCACAAGCAAAAGTACAGATGATCAAGAAGAAGAACAAGATGAAGCCAAAGTGAATCTAGAAGGAGAACTCGTTTGTGCCTTAGAAGAGTTAAAAGCTCTTGAGAAGAAGAATCAAAGATTAAAGCTCCATATCAAGAAAAATAAAAAGGAGTCAAAGGAAACAATTGAAGATCTACAAGCACACTTTGAAGAAGCCAAGAATAATGAAAAAGATCTAACAACACAGTTGTAAAAAGTAAGTGAAGAATGTGAAAGGTATTTTATTAATTTTTAAAAAAAAGTAGATCTTGAGAAAATAAATAAAGTAATCAATGATAGAGCAACCAATGATTAAAAATTTGAGAATAACACTAATATGTTGAATAAGATATTATAAAGTAAAAAATCAATGTCAAATAAGATAGGTATCAGATTTGAAAAAGAGAAAAAGGAGGACACTACGTTCACAAATAAGGTTAACATAGAAAAAAGAAAGAGATATGATGAAGCTCTTACAAAAGAGGAAATAAAAAGGGAAGAAGTTAAGAATACAAAGGACATCTCAAATAAAGAAGACTGGAAGGAACAAAACTACAAAAGGCAATCAGATCAGAGATACACAAACATGTCCTATTTTTATGATTACTATTTTTATTGTAATGGATATGGTCAGAAGAAAATAGAATGTCAAAAAAGGGATAACAATTTTAGAAATAAGGAGAAGGAAAGTCATGCAGAGTCAAGCAGAAGCCACAACTCTTTTGCTCCTCTATCAGGTTTTAATGAAGAGACTATAATATGTTACAAGTGCAAAAACTTTAAACACATAGCCTGATACTATAAAAGCATGTTTGAGTAAATCAAGAAGAACTAGAGTTTCAAGGCTCTATTCATTAAGACAAAAGTTTAGATAGGTTCATGGTAGAAGAAACAACTTAAAAAATATATGTTAGTATAAACAAATTTGCATGTAAAAAATGAAGAAAAGCCATGGTTTATTGATAGTGGATTTTTGAGGCACATGACAGGAGATAAGAGTAAGTTCATAACCTTGAAGAAGATAAATGGTGGCACAATGAAATTTGGAGATAATACTACTACTATAATTGCTAAAAAAAAGTACACTAAGTTTGGATAATGGTAGAACTAAAATTGAAAATGTTTTGTATGTAGAAGGTCTTAAGCATAATATTTTAAGTGTATGTCAAATGTGTGATTAGGGGCACACACTAAAGTTTTATGCAGAAGGTTATGAAATTAAAATAAAAGATTTAGATGTGTTGGTTGTAGATACTTAGAGAATAAATAATAATTTATATATATTATTAGACATCAAAGGTCAAAGATGTTATTTTATTTAGATTGAAGAAAGTTGGCTATGGCACAAGAGAATGGGACACATAAATTTTGACAATCTTGTCAACATCAACAAGAATCAAGCAGTCAAAAATATTTCAAAGATTACAAAGCCATCTGACATGCTTTGTGAACCTTGTTAGCATGGGAAGTAGGACAAAAGGTGGTTCAAAACAAAAGAGTACTCAACCACTTAGATGTTAAAGCTTGTTCACACTAATTTTTGTGGACCTATGAGAACTCAAATTACTCAAGGTGATAAATATTTCATGTTTCTTATTGATGATTTTTCACGTATGACTTGGGTAAGATTTTAAATAAAAAATTAAAAGCTTTCAAACATTTCAAAGCGTTAGTTGAGAGTGAAACCAGTTTAAAGATTACGTACCTAAGATCAGATCAAGGAGGAGAATTCATGTCATATCAATTTATTAAGTTTTATGAAGACCATGGAATAAAGAGACATTATTTAGTAGCCAAAACTCCAAAGCAAAATAGAGTATTTAAACAGAGAAATAGAATAGTTCAGGAGATGGCAAGGATAATGCTAAATGAATCCAAGATACCATATAAATATTAGAGAGAGGCAGTTGCTACAAAAGTGCATATTTAGAATAGAGCATTATTGAGAGTCAACAGTGAAAAGACTCCTTATGAGCTATGGAAAGACAAACCAACAACAGTTGATTATTTCAATTTTTTTGGTAGCAAATGCTTCATAAAGAGAACTGATGAAAAACTAGGTAAATTTGAATCTAGAGTAGATGAAGGTATATTTTTAAGTTATTCTTGCAAAAGTAAAGCTTATAAACTTTATAATAAAAGAACCAAGAAAATAGTTAAAAGAGTAAGTGTCAAGATAGAATAAGAAGGACCATAAAAAAATAGTGATCTAATAGACATTCTTGAAATTATTGAAGAGGAAGATTTTTAAGAATCAGATGAAGATGAGAAGGAGAAAAAGGACACCAAAAACCTATCCAAATATGCCCAAAGAAATCATAATGAAAGTGACATCATCAGGGACATAAATGAAAGAATTCACACCAAAAAAATGATGGTAAGTGAATATGAGCAAGTTAATTTCTCTTTATCATCCAAAATTTAGCCTAGAACTTTTAGAGAAGCTATACATTATAAGCATTGGGTTAAGGCAATGGTTGAAGAAATTAATTAGATAGAAAAAAATGATACTTGGGAATTAGTGCCTACACCAAAATATCACAATGTGATAGTAAACAAATGGGTTTACATAAATAAGTTGAATGAAAATGGAGAAGTGACCAGGAATAAATCAAAATTAGTATGTAAAGGATATGCTTAGATTGAGGGAATATATTTTGAAGAAACTTTTGCACCAGTGGCAAGGCTAGAAGCTATTAGAATGTTTCTTGCATATGTAGTGTTTAAAAATTTCAAAGTGTTTTAGATGGATGTCAAATCTACCTTCCTAAATAGGAATCTAGAAGAAGAGGTCTACATTAAGTAGTCCAAGGGATTTATTCTCTTAAATATTAGTAGTCATGTATGTAGATTGAAGAAAGCACTATATGGATTGAAAAAAGATCCTAGAACTTGGTATGCAAGACTTGATAAGTACTTGAAAGATCATGATTTCAAGAGAGGATTTGCTGACAATAATCTCTACATAAAAATAGAAGGTGAGCATCAATCGATTATTGTGGTATATGTTGATGCCATCATTTTTAGAGGAAACATTGAAAATATGACAAATTTTTTTCTGATAATATGCAAAAAGAATTTGTGATGTGTATGCTTGGAGAATTATCATTTTTCTTAGGGTTGCAAATATTTTAGTTAGATAAAAGAATTTTCATATCTCAAACTAAATATGCTAAGGAAATGTTGAATAAATTAGGTTTTGAGGATTGTGCACTAGTTGGCACACCAATGAGTATAGAAAATAAGGTGAGAAATGATGAAGATTCACCTATTGTAGATTAATCCTTGTATAGATCTATGATTAGTAGTCTTTTATATTTGATAGCATCAAGGCCAGACATCATGCATGTAGTAGGTATGGTTGCAAGATATCAATTAGCTCCAAAAGATAGTCATGTTCAGTTGGTGAAGAGAATATTCAGATATATCAAGGGGACATTGGATTATGGATTGTGGTATCCCATAGGTAGAGATTTCACTTTGGTTGCTTATACATATTTAGATTGGGTAGGTTTCTTGGATGATAAAAAGAGTACAAGTGGAGGATATTTATTTCTCAGTGATAGCTTAGTATCATGGCTAAGCAAAAAGTAAAATTTAGTATGACTTTCTATAGCTAAAGTAAAATATATTATAGCAGTATTGTGTTGTACTCAAGTGCTTTGGATGAAGTGAACTTTGGAAGATATCAAGGTAAAATATGATGAACCTATTTATATTTTTTGTGACAACACAAGTACTATTAATATTTTGAATAATCCAATGATGCATTCAAGAACAAAACATATTCCCATCAGATATCACTTCTTGAGAGAGCAGGTTGTAGATTAACATGTTAAAATGGAATATATCAATACTATAGAGTAGATTGTAGATATTTTTACAAAGGCACTAATAAAAGACACATTTGAGTATCTATGAGAGAAGTTGGGAGTATTTATTTTACTTCCTGCCATTAAGGATCAACATCAGCTGAGGAGAGATAAGATAAGTGTTAGCTCTAGGATAGGCCCTTTTCCATTGATGTCAAAGGGGGAGAATAATAGGTATAAGTATAGGTGCACAAACAAGTGAAAAATAGGTACAAGGAACATGTATAGGTTGCTACAATAAGGGGGATTTATTATAGGTTTTTTAGATGGCAGTATGTACAGGTTTCAGGATGTGATAGTTTCAATTTGAGGTTGTCATCAATGATAAAAGGGGAGATTGTTGGAAATACTGTCATTGATGTCAAAGGTCTAACATTGGTGATAAAGGTCCCATTACATTTAATGATGTTTTTAATATTCATATCTTGGCTCATGTGTGTTAATATTTATTTAATATTAATGAATATACTTTTGGTTGCATATAAGTCAAAAGAGGGCCCATGAAGAAGTCAAAGAGTCACGGGGTAAAGAGAAAAGAGGAATGAGACACATTTTCTCATGAAGAGTCATCTTGAAGAATTTCAAGAGCCATCATGTGAAGACAAAAGAGGGTATGGCATATTTTTCCATGAAGGGACACTTTGAGAAATATGAAAAGTCACCGAGATAAATACAAAAGAAGAAAGGATGCATTTGACTTTCCAAATGCAAGGATATGAAGGGTCATGCAAGTTTGACACCATTTTCCATGAGGATTGAAGGGTCACAAAGGGTAAATGCTAAAGGTCATTTGGAAAGCTATAAATAAAGGCTTGAGAAGCCATTTGTAATATGCAAGAGAGTGCATAGTTTGTATTTGTTTTAGAAGAGAGAAAAGTAGGAGATATTATAGACTTCTATCATTTATTAAATAAGCAACATTGAGAGATAGTTATGTTATATACACAAGAGGGGTTGGTGCTCCTGTGGGTTGGTGCTCACAAATAGTTGCTGTGTTGGTGCTCAACAAATAGTTTGGTGTTCTTACAAGTTGGTGCTTGTGAACTTTATAATTTGAGTTGGTGCTCATTCATATACTTGAGATTGTTCTCTATGGTTTTTCCCACTTTGGGTTTCCATGTAAAAATTTGGACTCTCTCTCTCTCTCTCTTGTGTGGTGCATGTTATTATTTCAGTTTTATGGCATATCTTGAATGTGTGATTAAGTGATTAAATAAAATAAATCAGATTAAGTAAAAGATATATAATATACTGATTCGCCCCCCCTCTCAATATATTTCATGCTTAACATGTCCATATTATCAACTGGTAATCAATAATAAATCTACCAAGTCCATGCTAATCTAATACTTGAATCCATCATCAACATCCTTGATCATGCACACATAATGCCAAAATTCTACGTCTAAGGTAATCTCAATCCAAGTTCTCTTATCTTTTATACATTTAATCTTGGTTTGGAATAATTAGCTTTAGGATTAGAATGCTGGTTTGAATTGTGTATTCATCTATTTGCATTTGATTCTAATGGCTCTAGATCTTACTTAGGTAGTTTGATATTTTGGATGGTTTAAATTGCATAATTTAATCCATTTGCTTAAAATTTATACTACAGATTATATTATGGATTATGGATTTTAAATGTTATGGATTTACATTAAAATGTTTATGGATTATGTTATTATGGATGTGGATTATATTATTAATTAGATTAGATTATGGATTACTGGATTAGGATATTCGTATTTAAATTACATAATTTAATTCATTTGCTCAAAATTCATACTACAGATTATATTATGGATTTTAAATATTATGGATTTACATTAAAATGTTTATGGATTATGTTATTATGAATGTAGATTAGATTATTGATTAGATTAGATTATGGATTATAGATTTATGTGATGTGATTAGATTATGGATTTTTGATTACTGGATTAGGATATTCTTATACTTTGATTAGGATATATGTGGTAATTTTGTTATTTTTAGAAAATTAATCAGCACAATTTTGATTTAATTAGGATAAAGAGACACAAAGGTTTTATTTCTTGTTATTGACTTGTACCATAACCTAAGAAATTATCTTGAAATAAATGCATGCGTATCCTTAACTGACTATTAATAAATACCCTAACAACCTTAGGTTAACTAATTTTTGGATATATTGGTTTGAGATGGAATTTTCTATGGATTTACTTCAATATTTCGATAAAAAGTAGATTCTTTTCAGAAGAAAATGCTTTTATATTGTCTACCCAAATCTAAGGCTAACCCTAGGATCCTTTTGTACCATTCCATGTATATTGATTAATGTGGGAAGTCTACTAATTTAAAGAAAGCTGATCAATACGGGAAGATTTCTTGAGATATTTCATGCATGATAACCATCATTCGAAGGAGTGGTCTATAATTTGAGAGATGCTTTTCAAATTAGTTATCTTTTAAGGGAACAATCTACACTTTTGATATATATATATATATATATATATATATATATATATATATATATATATATATATATATATATATATATAAAGTGCAGATTGTTCCCTTAAAAGACAACTATATATATTGTAGATTTTACAATTGTCCTTTGAGGGATCAATATATTCTTTTTTCCTATTTATAGATGTTTTTATTTCCTTAGTTTTTTATCCCATTGTTATTATTTCTTTATGGATTCACTTAAGGCATCCTAGAATAGTTCCCCAAAGCTTTGTTGCATAAAATGATACTCTTATTCTTGAAATGAAATACTGATAGGGAGGGGTTTTAGGAAATAATGATTTAGGGTGCCTTCCTATTAGAGGTGGAGCCTATCCAATTAGAGCATGCTATGAATAGCACTGGGGCATTCATATTTAAGGTTAGAATAGAAAAGGTTTCCAAATAGCTACATGTATCTATATATCATTATTTGGTATAATAATGAAAGGGATATGGTTTTATCCTAATCAAACAAAAAAGAAAAAAAACCAGGTTGACTATGGTGATTAAGACTTATGAATAGTGGAAAGGATGCAAATGCAATACATTAAAAGGTTCTAATTCCAATTCTACATCAAGATAGGCCAAATGATATGCCCCATATCTGTATTTGTGGGTGATAGTATATGATCGAAGATAATTTGGAGCAAATTTTCCTCATTTTCTCTTTTCCATATTAGTGACATGTTGATTTTATTTTAAGAAAAGGTCACCAACATTATATTCACATTCTTTTAGATGTTTGTTGTAGGTTTGCTTTAATTATTCTTGATATAGATGGAGATGATTAAGGGTAGCTGATCGATGCTTTTCCAAGAGCTCGAGTTGGGCTAATTGTTCCTAATGGAAGTCATCCTCAAAAATGATATCTTTAAGGGAGATGCAAAGGGAAAAAATATAAACCTCAAGAGGAAGTGCAACTTCGGTACCATAAACTAGAGAGAAAGGAGTAACACTTGTAGGGGTTTGAATACTAGTTCAATAAACACATAAGGCAAAGGGAACATAAAGATGCTAGTTATTTCTAGCTTCATTAATGACTTTAGTTAGGATTTTGATAAGAGTTTTATTGGATGCCTCAGCGTATCTATTAGCTTGAAGATAGTAAGGCAAGGAGAAGCTTAGCTTATTGTCAAAAAATTCATAGAGCTCAACGTATTCCATTATCTAGTGATGATCTTATGAGTAACACCAAACCAATAAATAATATGTTGATTAATATACTCCATAATTTTGTCTGCTTTGGTGGAGATAAGAGGAATAAAATCCACTCACTTAGTGAAATGTTTAGTGGTGGTAATGATAAATCCATGATGCTAGGAAGAATTAGGGTTGATTTGACCTATAAGATCGAGCCCAATTGGGAAAATGGCTAGAAGTCCTAAGCTACCTATAATGCATGACTAAGAACATGGATAGGTTACCATGTTACTGAAACTTTATGTGTTTCTTAATGTACTCAGAATAATCCTAATTTAAAGTGTGCCAATAATATCCCGATCATAATATTTTTTTAGTGATGGTATGACCACTAAAATTTCCACCACATGACCCATCATGAGTTTCTTTGATAACAAGGGTAGCTTCATGATTTTGGAGATAGTGAAGAAGGATACCATTAAAACCATGATTATAGAGAACACCCCCAAGTATGATAAAATGTGAGATATGATGTTGGAAAGCCAGCTTTCTATTTCTAGATAAATTTGGAGGAATAAACCCCTTGATAAATACTTGAATATCTATGCATACCAAAGATCTAATGGATTTCACTCTACACTATGGATGAAAAGAAGACCAATTTTGGTAAAAGAAGGTTGATTAACCTTGTGGATGAGGAAAAATAACTTAGACTCCTAAGATGATGATGAGATAAATGAGGCCAAAGAAGCCATGGTATTTTCAAACTTGTTAGTTAACCGAGGAGTTGCTTGGATAGCATAATGCTCAAAACTAGTTAGTAACTAATAAACCAAGGTCTTACACTTATGAAGGGTATAATTTTTACATTGATATATTCCATTAATATGATTGATGAAAATATGGGAATAACCATAGATATTAAGTGTTTTAATACCTAAATATAAAGTGGTTTGGAGACCTATGATCAAAGCCTCATACTCTACCATATTATTGGTGCAATCAAAATCAATATTAAAAGATAAAGGTATATGTATTCTTATGAAGGGATGAGGATAATTCCATATCCCCCACCATGTTCTCCTTGGACATAAAATAATAGATTCATTTGATATTGTAGATCTACTTAAGACATGGAGGTTATGGATTCATCTGGGAATTCATAATTAATTAGTTGATTATTAACAAGAGGTGCCTTAACAAGCTGATCAATAATGATTTGACCTTTAATTGATTTTTGGCAGATAAAATTAAGATCAAATTCTACCAAAATCATGAGCCATTTGGCCATTCACTAATTCTGATAAGGCTTTGAATGCATAAAATTTAGGGGATTAATGTTTGTGATCACATAAGTTTTGTGATTGAGCAGATAATAGCAAATCTTAGAAGCTACAAAGACTAGAGCCAAACATAATTTTTTTGTGTGTGAATAGAATGCCTTGTATTTAATGAGTGTGAAATATTTATAATAAAATACTTGATCTTTATATTTCTCATCATGATGGGCAAGCATGGCTCCTAGGGCATGGTTTGTAGTTAAAATATATAAGAAGAAAGGTTACCCTTCCTTATGAGGCATGAGAACTAGTGGTAAGAGAAGGTAGCTATTAAGGGCATAAAAAGTCTCCTAACATACATAATCCTAATTGAAGTGGGTATCTTTCCTTAGGAGGTGATGGAATGGATGACATTGATCAGATAGCTAGGAGATAAAACAAAAAATGGATTATAATTTTACTTGTAAACTATTGAAGTTGCTTAAGATTAGATAGGGATGGAATTTTTATAATGGTTTTGATCTTAGCTAGGTTAACTTATATCCCTTGAATATAGTTGATAAAGCCTAAAAGCTTACCTATTAAAACCCAAAAATGTGTTTCTTATAATTAAGATGGACACAAAACTGGATTAGGTGAGCAAAGATTATTTTAAACACTGAAAGATGGTCTTTACATAGTTTTGACTTATCGAGAAAATCATCCACATAATCTTCAACAATTTTATGCATTATATGATGAAAGATATTATTCATTTCCCTTTGATAGGTGACCCTGACATTTTTAAGCTAAAAGGCATAACTTGATAATAGAAGGTCCCTTAGGGAGTAATAAATGAAGTCTTGTGTTGATCTTCTAGTGCAATAAGGATATGATTGTATCCAAAGAAACCATCCATAAGTGACAACATTTTATGACTAGCTATTAAGTCCACTAATTGGTAAATATAGGGAGAGGGAAATCATCCTTAGGACATGTGAGATTAAGGTCACAAAAAATAGTACAAAGGCACAATCCTCTTATGGGATTTGTGATAGGGATGATATTAGATACCCATTGAGGGCAATCAATAAGCTAGATAAATTTAATAGATAAGAGACATTACAACTATTCCTTGACTAAGAGTGCAATGCGAGGGTGCATCTTTCAAAGTTTTTTCTTTTTAGGCTTGGTGTCATGCAATGTGACAATGTTATAAATGACAATAGTAGGTTTGATACCAGGCATGTCACTATAGGACCAAATGAATGCTTCACTATGATTTGTCAAAAACATAATGAAATATTACTGCTCTTGAGGATCTGAAGATTTGATGACTTTAACAATTCTCAGAGTCTCATGAGACCCTATGTTAATATTAATGGTAGCCTCATTTAATAGGCTAGAGGTTTTATATAGAAGATAATTGCATATATGGGAGTTTTCCATGCCTAAATGAGTTAAAATTGATTCATTATCTTAGCATTGAAGAACAAGGATGGTGGGATAATCCTATCCTATCATGTTTGGGTAAGAAAGAGGAATGTTTTTAACCTCCCCATTACAGAGATAGATGAGAGGTTATATAATGATAACATTAAATAAAAAAAAGTTTGGGGGAATGGATACAATGTCATCTATTGCAGAAGGGGTGTTGGATGGCGAGGATGGCATATCCTCCTCAATAATAGGTAGATGAGTATTTTATAGGATGGTTTTGGGATTTTTGTTAAAACCTAGGCCATGCTTTTTGTGAGGTTTCCTAAAATATCCTAATGTGACATCATGCAGCCCTTGTTAATAGCATCCTAGACAAAACCCTTCTAAGCACACCATTGTAGGTATGTTTTTACAAAGTGCAGCTTATCTAGGAAAGAAAATTTTGAGGTGAATGATTTGGCATAGGTTTGGTTAGCAAGACTTGATGAAGGTTGATCAACCCCCCATAGATCAAATGAGTGCAAAGGAAGGGTGGATTTAAGGGAATGATATCTCATAGATTAGGAAAATATGCATGCTACTTTTTTGGATACCCATATTCCTAGAGAGTGGGTTGAGTGTTGAGTGTTAGTAATTTATACTCTCCAATTGATAGCTATTAAAACATGGAATCAATAGAATCCTTATCAATAATTTTTGATGCAGTGATTATCATACTAGATGACACTTTATTAGGCAATGATGGCATCACACGTTGTAATAGGATTAAGACATCAATTGATTGAAAGGTAAGGTTTTCAGTTTTAAATAGATGGGGATCAGTTGGGGCATTATGGATCTTAACTTCATGTTAAAATTTAATACATCGATGCAAGGTGGAGAGGATTTAATGCATAGTGTATATCCAAAGATGTCCTAATAGGATGTTATATTGAAACTCTCCTTTTATTACATAAGATAACTTGGGTAGAGTATGTAACTTACTTGGATGGGAAGGACAACCGTTCCTAATGTAGGGGCTAAAATATCATTTAATGTTCATAAAATGGTTAAAGATTATATTTATGCTTGTTCCATTACCAATCATTACTCATTTAATTTAGGTCTGATCAATTTGGGTAGTGATAAATAGTGGGGGATCTTAGTCATCAGGCTACAATTATGATATTTCAAAATCGTGGAATGTTATGGATGATGTCTTTAGAAATGATGCTATAAAAGTTGATAAAGGATGGGGTTTATCAAATTTTATCTTAGTATCTTGCAATAATTCTATCATATATTCATAAAGATGTGGAGAGTTTTAGACACGTTCATATAAAAGGATCTTGGCCAAGAGTTGATGAAGTTGGTTTAGGATGGATATCTGTATCAATTATGAAGCATTATTATTTTTCACTTTTCATAAAATAAAAATATTAGGTTTTTAGGTGGGCATTGTAGGAATATTTATGGTAGGAGTAGGAGATTTTGAAATAGTCATTTTGGTTTTATTATGATTTTGGGTCTTGTGACCCTAGATCTGGGTTCACATATCTATGTGAATCATGTCTATCTAAAACAAAGTTAGTTTTTTCATGTTTTCAAACTCGTCTAAATCTAGAGGGTTTAAGAGGGGTTGACATTGAACTCTATCAAATATTTTATCTTCCTTTGAAGTTCATTTTAATACTATTGATAATATACTAGTTCTTGAGGTGGATGTGATCCTAGTAGTTTGAATATGGAAATAGTCATGATCAAATTATTCTGTTAAAAGATCATCTTATTTTAATAAGTTTTAGACTGTAACTTTTAATGCATTACAAATTTTAGTATCATATCATGTTATTCAATGATACATGCATTTATCCTTTTCTTAATACCACACTAGTCTCTGAATATGAGGGTTAATAAGTTTTATGGGTGGTAGAGTGATAAGGGAGATTTGAATAAGTTGATCAAGGATCTTAGAAGAAGATCCCTTCAATAGATCCTAACTAGGTTTTTTGATCTTTTAAGGCATTGATTTACAAGTTGAATTTGATTTCAAACCTTGATCCTTAGAACTAGTTGTTTGAATATTCCCTACAGTAGGTACTTTGTGATTAGGATAAGACCTCATGCTTAGGCTGGATAGTAGGGTTTTAAAGGGTTATGTGTTGGCATTTTTGACAGTGGGAAGATTACTTTGTGATAGTAAATGCTCTTTATAAGAGGATTCTATAATGGTGGCCTTTAGTGTTGCCAATCGATAAGGTCCCAATATAGATGCTTTAGTTAGAATAGGTGGTAGAGGTGCCTTCCCTTTTTGAATCTATTTAGGGGTAGCATAGATATCCTCTTTAGGGAGTTTAATCCTAATGCAAGAATTTTTTAAAGAGATTACTTGTAATGTATTGAGGTTTTTGTTTCTATTACATAAAGCCTTCCCTTTAATTTTTCTAAAATTATCTCTTATTGAGTTATGAGGGGAGCTAGTCCTGGGTTTATTTGAGGCAACATAATAATCTCCTCAAGGGGGAGTAAGCTAGATGGGATGAGTATGCTACATGAAGGTGTTGTGGTAACATGAGGAGTGGTATTCATATCTTTTGGGATGTCTAAAAAAGCATCCTCCTTGATATATCTCTCCTCTTTTGTTTCTAGTTAATTATGTTGAATGATTTCATATAATTTTTCCTCGAGAGGATCCCAAATAATGAGATCCAAAATGCTTGAGTGAATTTTTGGGATAACTTAACTTAATTCAAATGGTTTGAAGGTGTCTCATATAAGGAGATTGGGGATTTTAGTTATCATAGAAGGTGTTTTAGAAGCACTACCAACCTCTTTAGGTAGAAGTTGATCATAGATCATACTGATCGCAAGCGTCTTGTAGTGTGAGGTGGATCCCAAATTAGCCTATAAAGAATTAGATGTAAAATCATGGTTAGGGAATGAATATATAAAAATGTTTAAAGATTGATTAAGGGGAGCATTAGGGTTATCTAATTGTAAATATCCTTGATCAATAAGGTTCTATACTAGACCTTTGAAATAGTAATGCCTATTGATGTTGTGACCTATTACTTGGTGGTAGTTAAAAAAGTAATTTTCCTTGAACTAGTTAGGCTTATGGAAAGATTCATTAAGAGGTCTAACTAGAGTAAGTTTGATGATAAACGCTTTTAAGATCTTATCTAAGATAAAAGCATAATACTCTCCTAAGGGTATGTACTATCATAGAGGAAAATGTGTTAATGTTTTTTGGGATTGTGATTGAGAGGTTGAGGGTTTATATTGGCTTTTTATCTATAGGGATGTTGATTTTAAACTAACATTATAAATGACTTTGGTTATGTTTTTTTTAGTCCCTTTAGAGGGATCAAGTTTGAAGTTTTTACTATATAAATTTCCTTTCCCTTCTTCTAAAGCTCAAGTTTATAGTTTACGGACCATCAAAAAGGCTTGATCAAAAGGTTTGAAGGATTGAACCCATAACATTGATGAGATATGTTTAGCATATAATATCATAAATAATTTAATTAGTTTGGGTTGAGGAAGGGAAAAGGTGAGTTGGTTTATAAGACTCCTCCATCTAGCCATGAAATCAGTGATAGATTCATCATCAAATTATCTAATGGTATAGAGGTTGGTGATGGTCACTTTCCTTGTGATGTTAATGGAAAAGTTTTCTAAAAAGATTTGGGCTAGCTACCCAAAAGATAATAGGGAATGCTAAGGGATCAAAATGTACCAGTCTAAAGCTAGTCCAACTAGTGATGTGGGAGAGGTTATAAGAATAAGAACATCATCATGGGCTATAAGATAAAAAGTATGTCTAAATGCTCAAATGTGTTGCTAAGGATATTCCTTATTTTTAAACTTCATAAATTTTGGAAGCTCCCAATGTGAAGGGTATGGTCTAATGGGGAAAATTGGGTTAATGGGTTCATTGCAGATTTTCTCATAAGTGAGCATATTTTTCTATCTAAAGGTAGAGGATTATAGATTCACCATCCTATTCATAAGGTATTTTTGGGTATTATATTAAGTAATACCCCCAAGACATTCTATTTTAGATGTTGATAGATAATAAATGGAGTGAAAAAGGGCTATGGCAAAGGGTAACCAACTAAAGTGGTCATAATTGGTTGGGATGCTACCACATACTATGGGAATTACAGGGGTATATAAGTTGACTTAGGGGATTATGAGGGAGACATGTATTGGGTGGTCAATGGGAAATATTTACAAGGAGGTTTAATTATGGGAACTTGTTGCAAAGGCTAAGTTTAGAGATTTAAAGCTACACTAGTTTGGATGGGTGGGAGAATTGCTGGGATTGAAATCACTACATTTTGAGGTGTTATGGTAAGGGGTGGAGTAGATCTAGGTTTAGGTGCCATGATATTTTGAGCTTGGGTACTACTTGGGGATGGACCACTTATATGTTATTATAGGTGGATTAGTTAAATGTTGTGTAGTGTTAGTATTAGAACCTATTAGGGGAGGATTGTTGAGGGAGGATACCATAGCTATAGTAAACCCTTCATTTTCCTCTAGAGGCATGCTAAAAGAATTCTTAGAAAACTATGTATGGGGGGAAAGTGGAATGTAGATAGTTCAAGTGCTAAGGTAATGGTTAAGCATGATTATATTACTATCTAATATGGTGGAAAATTTAGGATCTCCCTGAGTATAGAATTGGGCAATACCCTCCCCTATAGACTTAGGAGAGATAAGAGGACTCAAGTTCTCCATGGATAAGGATGAAGTTGGGGAATTAGTTTGATTTAGTGATTATTGTCACATAAACACCATGTATTAATGAATAAAAATAAAGAAATGAAAACAAAAATCACATAATAGTATTTTTGATTATCTTTTTTAAGTGGAAAAGAAAGGCACACACATTACAAAACATACTTGTTGGCCAATTTTGGCCCACATATAAAAATTTGCCTAGATAGATCAATTTGTGGAAGTTATAGGATGGAATGACAAGTTGAATAGAGTTCTTGATTGATTGGGTGACCAAATAATGAAGATAAAGATCAAATATCAATTATAAATCTTTTGAAACACTTTAAGCAAGATTAAAGTGTGTTTTATTGATCTTTGAGAAGCAAGCCTTGAAATAGGTCTAAGATTGCTTGATGAAAAGGACCAACAGGTTCTCATGTCATTTCAAGCATTTAGGGGCATGAATCAGGTTGCATAAAGTCTTATAAGTTCATTGTAAGCATTTCAAAGAGATAACAGTTCCTTGTGCAAGTCTAGAGAGACTAGACTATCATGGCACATCATGTAAAAATGAATGGGTTAGATCGATTGTGTATTTTATAAGTATACTCAAGAAGCCTCTCAAGCCCAAAGGATCACATGTACATGATGTATTTCATGCCTAGATCATCCTCTATAAATTTGATAACTTGATGAGTTGTTTATCTCAAGTTATAAATCTTTAAAGTTAGACTTGTAGAGTGAAACGTGTGTGGGGATGTCAAGTTTAAGCTTTGTGATGTAGTCATTTGAATTAAAATGTCCCAAGGTTTGATGTGGAGTTGATAAGTGGTAATATCTCAGGTGCCCATATCAAATCCAAAAGTGAGTGACAACTTGATGACCTTAGTGAGTCCTAAAATCTAATAGAGTGTATTTGATCATGCATCGAAGATCAATGATGAGAATCAAGTCAAAAAGTTAGCATAAATGCATATATGATAAGTGTTAAGAACTTGGGTACTTGATTAGAGATTTAATGGTATGCGGTAAATAGAGACAATGGGCCCAAACAGATCAATGGTACGTGTTCACTCTTATAAAGTAGATCAATGACAAGTAATGGGTCAACAAGTCAATAGATATTGAAGATAAATGAAAATATACCAAGTTTCTCAATTTCATTAGACTAACATAAGATTTATGGCTCATGTTCATTCATATAAAGCTAGATCAATGGTGTGCATGAGGTTAAGAAGTCAAAGTGTTGACACTATGATATTATGGGATGAATGCAGAGCTAAGAATTAAAACATTATGAGAAACCCAGATCAAGATCAATGGTTAAAATTAAAATTTTAAAGTTAAGGGACTTTAATGGAGAGAAAATTTGACTCAGGTCAAACCAGGGCAAATATTGTTAAAGATGTCATTAAAGCTCATTTGAGACCTCTATTGGAGGATTTAGATAATGTAGACTTAGTTTTCTTATGTTTTCAATGTCATGTACAATAACTCCTTGGATTTTATAAGCTTAAAAATTAGAATATGACTATTTATACCAATATGGTCTAGAAAAAAGCTATGCAATCTATGGGTCTTCATTGATATCATGACTATACAAAAACTAATAATTTGGATTGGTTTTCAATCTATAATAAAGATGCAAAGATAAATAAATCATGGTGGAATATCTCATATTTTGACACATTCATAGCTCTAATAAAATATCCACCCAAAGCAAACATAGTATGGATTAGTCAGATTCAAGATATGACAATTTTCTCTTCATGAACAAGTCAAGTGGAAGATGGCATAAAGTCCTGAGCTAGAGATTTGGTAGTTAGAGAAATTAGTTGGAACATTTTATGTATTTTTAGGAGAGCTCTAATGGTTTTTATTTATAACAAGATCATGACTCATCACCTTAAACAAACTCTTGTCTTCTAGTTTGTTTCTTAATCAATGAAATGATTCAGAGGGTATTGGGACAAAAGAAAGATTACTTGTCGATAGAGAACTGGTACTAATTTGATAAAAGGATGGTGGAGCATTCATTAAAAGGTGGTGTTAGCTCAATTGATGATCTCAAATGGTGTGCTCCCCCTCTCCTCCCTTTTCTCTATATCTCTCATTTTTTGTCACATGGTAGCTCTCTCTCAGTTTTTAGAAGAAAATATCTTTCTCACTTTTTGAGAAGAAATTCTTTCTCAATTTTAGAAGAGCAAAGAATCTTATTTGATAGGGCTATACCCTATCAAAATTTGTATGAAATACCTCTTGAAGTAATAAATTTTTTCTTTGCCTATCTCTCCCCTCTGAATTGTGTGTAGCAAAGCTTGTAAGTGATGGCATTGTGAAGAAGAATCTTTCATACCCATTGTCCTTCTTTATTTTTCATTTCTCAGGTGTCTTCAAGTTAGTTGTAGGTCTCAGTTAGTGTTATTTTTATCATTGATGCAAGCTCTTAGTGAGTCTTAAAACTCCTCTTTGCCTTCATTCATTGCTTCATGAACCTAGTTTATGAAACACTTATGTAACTAGCTATGTTTTGTGATATTGTGTGAGCTAGCATTGTCTTATGCTTCCTCAATATTTACTTCATGCTTATGTGAGTTCTCATTTAAATTTGGTGCATCACCTAGTTAAATTTCTTAGGATCCCTTTCCCCCTTTGTAACCCTTTTTTTAGTGAAAACATTAGGATAGGTGATATATCAAGAGGAAGCTAGCCTTATTGAAAGGTTTAAGCCCACCATAGGTGACCCAAATTTTGGGGTTGTTCCCATAGTGTAGCTTAATTGGAGAGAACCTAAAGAACCCTCTACAAACATTCAAATTTATGCTACAATAGTTTTTGGCATGCCTAGTGGGACACAGTTCAAGAAAGATTGGTCAAAGTTTGATGTTAGATTGTTTAATTTGTAGCAGTTATAGCTTTTAATTAACAAAATATGGTGAATCCAAAAGAAGATTCAACATTATGGTATTAGAGTAGTGACTAAAAAACCATGCTGAAGGTGAATAAAAAGTTATCTTCTAGAGGTATTCCATTTGAGTTCATTGAATTTCCTTTAAACTCAGTAAAGATATTAAGATTTGCTAACACACACCCTTATAAAGGCAACTTTGTTCCTAAGATAATTTCAAGGCCTACCCCTGTACGAAGATCTATGTTAAATGCTTTCATAGCCATGGTATCCCTTGGAGATTTTCATTTTATGGATTTTAATGGCCAAATCCCTTTAGACCTCCCTCAACATGATCTTATTCTAGTAGCAACTCTCAAAAGTGTCCCTTATTTTACTAGAGATTAATATACAACCCCTTCTAAACACCTCATGGATATAGCCAACTTCTACAACATTCATGATATCAATGAGGAAAATGTGGCAATTAGGTTATTTGCCATCTCTTTCAAAGGTAAAGCCTTAGACTGGTATATAAGTCTTGTTACTTATTCCATTTCCACATGAGATCAATTGGGAGATGAATTACATAAAATATTTGAGGATAAAAGTGATCATTTGTCACTTGCAAAGTAGTTGACCACAATAAAAATAACCCCTCATGAAGTCATGCAAGACTTCAAAATAAGGTTTGAAAAGACTTGGGACATAATCCTAGTGTCTATTAAGCCAATCCTTAACTTTGCCTTTCTTTACTATTTGAAGGCCCTAAATAGTGACATTGTAGTAATGATCTAGTCCATAGGAGGAAACACATTGACAAATGCATATGAGGTGGAAATCAGAGCAAAAAATTATCTAGTGTAGGCTAGCAAGCTTACAACCTAGACCACCATTGCCTTTGTTCCCTAAGATCATACCACCCCCCATTTTTATTCCTCCCCTTGTTGTCATTCCTCTTGTGCCTACAATTATTATTAAATTATTACCTAAGCAAGAAAAGGCTTCCACTAGTTGATTTAGTGATTCTCAAGAACAAAAGAACTTTCAAGAGCTTAAGAGCATATTCCAATCTTTGGGAAATGAATTGGTAAATGTTAAGAGGCAACAAGCTTTCAATAGGCCTTACCAAGCCTCATATCAACCTCAACATCAATCTTATCAAACAAATTGGCCACCCTACAAAGGAAACTTCCAAGGCTAAGGCCAAGGTCAAAGCCAAGGATGAGGGCAACCTAACTAGAATAGACATAGCAACTATAATCCAAATGTTGCAAGCACTTAAAACACTTTAGTTCCCATTCAAAATAATATTTCTCAAGAAGTTGAGGGGACCATTCTTTGGAATCAATCTTTTGGGAATTCCATTATCCCAAACACTAACTTTAACCAAGATTTCAATAATTAATGGTATCAAGCTACTAATTATGGGTACAATAAAGCTCTAATAACTCAGAACATATAAGTGCCCATGATGAAAAAAACATAAGAGCCTTAACAAGGTCAAATCCCTAATCAAAGACCAAGCTAGTTGGGTGATATAATGGTTAACTATGAGTAAGAAGAGTGTTATGCACTCAATTAGTAGGCTAGTTTTAGCCAAGCATACATTCTAGTGCCAAAAAATACAAGGTTTAAAAGAAGGAACATGGATGGTATTCAAGAAGTAGTCAAGGAGCCTCCTACCATTACTCCTTCAATATCAAATCCAAATGGAACTGATATGTTTCTAAAGGTTCCAATAGCTCCAAGGAATCAAAATCAATGGAATGTATTTGTACCTCAAAAATCACAAACTCAAGGTGCAATTGTGGCTCCCAAAGCACAACCAAAGGTTGGTGGTTCACCTATCAACATTATGGAAAAAATGAAAAGGTCTAATGTGAGTGTGCAAATGTGGGATATGCTCTCCATGCCTAGATAGGTAGATATTCTTCAAAAAGGTCTATCCAAGATTAATGCTGCACCAGTTGTAGACAAGCCACCAATCAAGGAGAATGTGGTTCTCACTAATGTAACCAAAGGACCAAATGAAAGTCAATCAAGTAAGGTGGTCAAACATCCTCCTTCTACATTTTAGTAATCATTGGTGACTCTTTAGTTCACAATTTCTTTGTAGACAATGGGGATAATACCTCAGTATTGCCAAAGACTATAGGAGACCAACTTGGTCTAAAGTATGAACCCTAGTCTAAGGGAGTGTTATAGCTTGATGGTTCTTCCACCAAGCCATCTGGTATCATCAGAGACCTAAAATTGACCCCACATACTTGCTTTAGTGTCTTAGTGGCTCAAGATGTATTGATCCTAGATTCATATCCTCATTTTGCACTATGCTTATCCAAAGAATTCATAACAAAGATTAAAGGTTATCTTGCAGTAGATTGGTCATACATGGCATTCAAAACAAGATATAGGACCAAAGTATCAATCAAAGCTAAACCCATTGCATAATTCCACATAGAACCTTATGGGCTAGAAAGCATAAACCTAAATTGCACCATTCTTGATGAGGATGAACATATGGTTGGTTAAGAATTGAACACTCATCTTGAGGAGATATCAGACATGTTCTTGGACAAACTATGTAATGATAATCATTTGGTTGATCCCTTGAAAGGAGTTGAAGAGAGGGACATGGGTGTCTACTGCTTACGTGAATAAAATTATTCTGTGCCATCCCTCATTAGAACTCAAAAAGAGCCTACTGGCTTTTGAAAATTGTTCTTTGATGGTTCAAGGAGTAATCATGAAGTGGGTGCAGATGAAATGCTAATATCCCACTCCAATGACAAGTATTTCTCTTCTTACAGGTTCTAATTTAGTTGTTCTTGCAATGTAGCAAAATATGAGGGTCTTATCCTTGGCCTTCAATGGGGTAATAAGTGAGGAATAAAATAATTAAAAGTTTATGGGGATAGTGAGTTAATAGTGCACCAGGTTAGAGGCTAGAATATCACCAAGAATACCTTAATGAAGTCCTAAAAACATAGAGTGTGGGACCTAATTGAGGATTTTGAGGCTTTTAACATCCCAAGTAGTGCCACGGAACCAAAATGGACACGATGATAGGTTGGCAGCTATGGGATCTCAATTTGATATCACAAATGAGTTAAAAAACACCAAGGTACAGCCACATGTCAAAGTGGAAGTGAGACCATCAATGCTAGATAATGAAGCTCATTAGCAGGTCTTTGAGAATGACAATCAAACTACCTATTTCTTGTAATAGGAAGCAAATTTTTCCTCCATAAATTAGGAGAAGTTTCAACATCAGTATGAGGAGTAAATTATTTAATTGAGATATAACAAGCTTTCTAAAGCACTTGTCACCCTTTAAGGTCTTTTCCTTGAGGGAGATCATATAAAGAAAGATAAATTAGTGATGTCAAGAAGTGAAGAGAACTATGACAAAGTCCTTATCTTCAAAGATAAGCTCCTCAAACTTGGAAAGGTAAGCACTAAATCTTAAAGGAATGATTTAATAAAACTTTGTAAATGGTTATCCAGAGTGTAGATAAATTTTAATAGAGTGTGCTAATGGTTCTCCTTAATTCTTTGAGAAAATCCAACCAATGTTTCAAGATTCAAAATTTGTGGTCCCTAAACCAAAGGTCTGGCTGTGTATAAATAGATCATTGTCAATCGAGATAATCAACACTGATTGTGGGAGAATCAATAATGATTCACCCTTTTTAGTAGGAGAATGGTTTAATCTACATTGGTTTATTCTAATTATAGGCAATTTTAGGATTAGATGAGTAGGGTTTTTAGAAATGGGTTTATATGTGGGTAGGTTGGTTAAAGGGTTTGTATTTCATGGGTTGTAATTAGATTTAGGTGGTTAGGGAGGTAAAATAGTAATTTGTAAAAACAAATTATTGAGTACCTAATGATAAATAAGTTAGAATTTAGGATAGGGATATTTAAGATAATAAAATAATAATAATGGACCTATGACACTGAATAAATTGTATATAACATATGAAATTGTAGTGTTTACACCTATCACATAAATTATTTGTAAAGAGGTGAAGCAATGTGAGGATATAAGGGAAGATGATATAAACTTATAATCCCCTTATAACTCCTAATGACACTCATAACAACCTGTAATAGAGAACCAAACTGCAAGGAGGTAAGAAGAATAGGACAAAAAGATAAGGTAAGTTAAGTCTACACTTGCCTAGATCAACCATTCAAAAATTTACACTACAAATAGCCATATAAAGAGGTGAAACAATCATATTATTGATCAATAAGTATATAAATGAGCATGGATATGTCATACTCCTAGTGTGAGGAATCTTACAATGCCAAAATTAGGCATATATATAGAAAAGAATGAGGAGGAGAGAGAAAATAGTCATAAAAGAGGTCTAGGACAAGTGTCACTTAATGAAGAAGTGAGTTATAATCAGGAAGTCATGTCAATAAATAGTCCTAAAGTCCCTCTCCAATGTGTGTGTACTTGGTTTAATGATATCTCTCTCAAGGTGGTGTAGGAGTTACTTCTTTGCCTTGGTGACTCATCCATTTGGTTTGAAACTGCTCATTTGGAGTCATTATAGATTGACACATCACATTCATAGAGTTTAGCTAATTTAATTTCATTATAAATATATTGAATTCCACAACCTAACCATCTTTCCACATTTTTTATACAATCTGTCTCATCATTCTCATGTTTTCTCTCTAGGTAGACATATTCCTTATAGCCCTATTTTAGTGCAAAGACCATTGGTTTGAGATATCCAAGAAACTTACAAAAATAGTAAAGGTATATTTAGGTACCCATTATTCACTTACAACATCACCCCAAATTTCAAGATCTGAATCCTAATGTAGACATCCTATCTCATCCTTTATTTTTTCTCAATTAGGCCTAATACAAGCCCTTAGTATTGAAGACCGTACAAAGTTGTACAATAATAAAAAACCTAAAAAATACTTTACGGGACATGAAATTATGTATTTTTTCCAATTTTAAAGTCATTTCATTAGATAGAACTCAAATTAGACAAGTTTTTAATTTTATAGCCTTATTTAACTAAAAGTGTAGGCTTGAGGAGGCTGAGGGATAATGAAAATCCATATTTTGCGTTTAGGGGTGTTTCAAGACAAAATAATTCCTATGTGGGGTCTTCCCAAACATTCCTCATCCTCTCCAAGTGTTTTTTCTCTTGGTCAATGCTCTATACCTCTCAAACAAGCCAAATTCTAATGTTTTGCATGCATTTTTAAGATCGTGTCATGGCTGTAGGTGTTTTTGGTCATTTGGATCATTCTTCAAATCTATTAAACACCTTATAAAACCATTCATGGCTTCTCCACACTAAATTCAATCAACTCTAATCACCAATTTTAATGTAAACCTTGCATCTTCCCTTGTATTCTTGGCAATAGTCTTGCAAAAGATGGAGACCATGATGAGATATTTAGAGAACACATGAAGGATAGATAAATTTATATCATTGATGAAGAAACTCTTCTTAAACCTCAACAAACATTTTGAATAAAACTATCTTCATTTGCATCTTCAATCCTTACTTTTTATGTAGGGTTTATCTCTCATGCTTGAAAATGTAGACCTATAGGTCTATAAACACATAGGTCTACATTTTTTTTTTAAGCACTTAAAAATTCTTGTCTTGGTTATTTATGTTGAGATATATTTCTAATGTTGGTATAAGGCATTAATATTATCATTAATGTCAAATTCAAGTTGAGTGTCTCTCATATCATAAGTTAGAGTTGATGTCATGCTTGGTGAAGTGGTGTGTGAATAATAAGTTTTGTTTCTCTTTTGAGAGAAAATTTAAAGGAAACTTGATATCCTTTCTAAGGTTTTATGATATGTCAAGATCAGGTACAAGTTTCAAGGGGAGCATCTTAGTTGAGCTTTAAGTTCTAAAGAGCATACAAGGTAAGCACATGAGTCAACAAGTCCTTTTGAGGTCCTAATACAAAGTTGTAATGAGAATAAGAAAAATATAATAAGTCTATTGAGATTCAAGTTTGAATATTGAATTCATGAAAAATATAGCTTATTTTTGTCCAAACTCTGAGCACTAGGCATCTTGAGTAGCCTAGCCTAGCTCTATGAGAAAATGTATGCATGATACATGATGCAACTTTGTGATTTAGGTCAGTATAGAAATAAGTAAGTATTATAAGCTATGAGAACATGGGAAAGAGGAAAATAATCCTTCAAATGAGTTCAAAGGACAAGATTGAAGCTTACCTCCTGTAGGAAGAGACCTAGTGAGAAGTTACAGGCTTGGTGCCATAGTAAGATAAACCTGGTATCATGGTGAGTTGAGACATTGGAGACCTAAGTGAGCAAGGGTGGTAGTGTGAGATAATTTTATGATGTGTTTTTTATCATGTGGATGAAGTGTTGAATAAAATAAAAGGGGTTTTAGGTTTTGTTCATAGTCCAAGCAAGACTAGTAGTATAAAACCTAAGTGCATAAAATGACCTATATTGGCCTAATGATGGGTCAATATATTTTCCAAATACGTAAAAACTCTTGAGAGAATTTATATAGGTGTGATAGGTCATGTTATGCATATTTACATATTTTTAAGTCATATCCTACAGGAGAAAGCAAGAAATTTAATGGTGAGTTTGATCATGTGCATAGAATAGGGTGTTGTAAACCCAAGAAGAAGTTTCTCATGCTCGTAGGCACATAAAACATTTACATGAGAGCCTTATCACTTCATGGTAGTTAGTGAATATCCCTAGATTTAATTCCTTGGCATTGGTTTTAGGATTAAGGGGCAATTCTTTATAAATTATTGATAAGAAGGTAAGGCAGTCAAAACCTTCCTAAAACCCTTACACATACCTGATAGGAAAGATCTAATCAGTTTTAGCTTAGAATGGTAAAATTAACCTAGTTTAGTATTTGGAAAATTTAAAGGGATATTCAAACTCTCCTTAGGTGGTTTTTATTTGTCTTAATAGTGAATAGAAGCTACATGAAAACACTTATTTTTTGGGTTTTTGATAATACAAGTAGGGTTGACCAAGTCAAAGTATGCAAGTGGATCAAGAATGATTTTAAAGATTCATAGTTTATGATCATGGATTTTTTTGAGAATATTTCAAACCAAAATTGTGGAAAACCAGTGATGGAAGATAGCCTATCACTAAACTGGCCTAATGAGTAAAATAATGAGAAAACTAGGTGAAAATGAATATAAGTTTAGGGATTGGTTACAAAGGATTAAGGATAGATAAAAAGGCATGGGGTCATCATTAAATACATATTACTCATAGTGAGTTTATGTGGAAGTGTTTATTATGCCTATATTCAATCAAAAAATTATCATCAAACTGGCCTATCTAGTACAATGGAGTTTGTGTAGAGTGACACAGTGAGATTGGTCTGTAAGACCAATATTGATACATGACATGCAATATATATTTATAAATATGTTATAATAAAGATAAAGGGTCACATAAATCCATTTTAAGATCACAAAAATAACCCCACAAGTGTTTTATAAGTTGATTTTCTTGACTGTGTTTTTGGACCTATAGACAACTTTTCTGTGTGTGTGAAAAAGATGTTTCTAAGTCAAAATTCACTAAGATGAATGATAAAAAATTATTATAGGTGTTATAAAGGACTAATATTATCATGTGAATATATTTTTTCTCATTATAAGTCCCTGATCAAGTTTTTAAAGTCAAATGACTTTGACTATGTTTTGACAGTGTTTGGTGTTTATGAGTAAGCTATCTACAAGAGTGTTCTTGAAGACTTTTGGCCTATGTGGTAGATACCAAAGAATTTTGAAAAGGTTTTAAATTCATTATTAACCTATTCATATGATTTAGTGAATGTGTTATATGAAAAATTGTAGACACCTAAAATTGGCCATTGATAACCTCCAACTAGGCTTTTGACTAATTTCTACCCAAAATGCTCAATTTAGCCTAAAAACACTAAAACATGATAAATGATGTAAAATTGAAATATTAAAGTGCTTATTTTAGCTAGGGTATCACTAAATGACGTAATACAATTTATGGGCCAGCTAACTTTGATCAGATCATTTTGAGTCAAAATGCTAATTTTGCACCTAAGTGCTTTAGATTGATCTTTCTTATCAGATCTCTTACACAAGACATGTGCCTTCATTATTTGTTTTTGGTAACATCCTAAATATGATAATGGATCCAATGCATCTGACATCACCTTCCAATTCTAATCTAGTCAATTTTTGGACAAATAATAAGGCATTTTGATCAATTTGAGTAATTTGTGCACAAAGTGCTTAAACATGCTTAAGAGATAATTAATCAAAATCAAGGCATAATTAAGAATTCCATGGAAATTTTTTGAATACTTGTTTTTACATATTAATATTGAATATCTGCATCATCAAGTGACCTCATTTCTTGGGAAGACATCCCTAGGCCATAAATGCCACAAATATCGAGATTCATACCCTCCATGCCTAATAAAAGCCCTCCATGCCTCTTAATTTATCCTTTATCCCAAATATTGATGAGACTATTTATCAATTTTAATTGCATAATTAGATTAATCCTTAGCTACACATCTCAATCTTGAGATGGATGGTTCAGGTTAATTCTAGACATTTGAAAAAATCTATAAATAAGAGGCCTTACCACATCATTTCTAAGCTATTTTGGTGCAAATTTATTATGATCAAATATCTTCAAAGTCTTGATAACGAAAATTTATAATGCACAAATGATTCCAAAAGCCATTTCAATTAGTGTTACCATGCCAAATTGATTCTAAGCCAAGCCAAGCCAAAGCCACAAGGTGCTAAGGAGAAGAGGAGATAGCCAAGCCTCCTTTGATAAAGACTTCATGAGCTCAAGCCAAGCAAGAAACTAAAATAAGAATTTTGGAGCATCCAAGGGAGGCAAAATAAGGTTTATTTTGCATTTTAGTTATGTGTTTTATTCATGTTTGTTAACTAAGCTCTCTCTAGTGTTTAGGCCTAGAGATGTTATGCTAGTTAGTGTGTTTCTTTCATTTTGTTTTCAATTTGGAAATAAAACCATAATAACCATCCTCTATTTAGTCAAATTACTAGATTCAAAAAAATTTGTGTACATGATTAAAATTCTCAAGATAGACTTACATGTAGTGAAAAGGCTTATTAGTGAAGAGACCTAATTGGTAGGTCCAAGTAGTGAAATGGACTAAATGAAGTTGGAAACCCAAGGTAAAATTATAAAGGGTATATTAGAGGCATATATTAAGTGTTTCATCCATTGGATAACATAGGAAGTGTCCCTAAGGGTCTGAATGGTAATGTGTGGATAGGATAGACCTAATTACATTAGGTCTCCATTATGCCTAATGGTGAAATTGGTCCTTATGGACTCTAACCAAATAATGTATTATTTGTTTCACTCATTAAATGTGTGTATTATTTATTTTAATAATAATCCAAGTGTGGTAAGGATATTGGCTGACCAAGATGGGTGAAATAAAGAATTGATTATAAAGGCAAGGCCTAATAAGATTATTTGGACTATAGTTAGAATATTGAGCTATTAAGCGAAGGATATAGAGTTTTTGTGAACAAGTTAAAGGATTGAATATAATAATAATACTAATTTTAATATTTCATTAATGTTTAATTATGTTTTTATATGTGTTGAATAAGGCCAATTGACCTAATATTGTGAAGGAGAGGGCTTATTAAGCGAGAAGGCATGAGAAGTTCATTGAGTGAGTTTGAAGGGTAAAGAATGAAATAAAAGTTTGTCATATATAGTTGAGTTAGAAAAAAATATTCTAAGGTGAGTAGACATCAGAGGTGACTTTGTTGGTGGTAAGTTACCTAAAGGGGTTGGAGCCTCCTTGTAATATTGAGCTTTCAAAAGACTAGTAGGGTGGGTGCTCAACTAGGTAGGGGTTGGAGCTCCTTGTGAAGTTGGTGTTTCACTAAATTTGGAATATTGATATTAAATAAAAGTAGTCCACATGCATGGTTCAATGGGTTTTGTCCCCCAATAGGGTTTTCCACATAACTTGTATGTTATCTTGTGATTTTCTTGTATAGTTTCTTATGTATGCATTAGCCTTTCATGTGAGTAAATGTCTCATGGAATGTTGAATTGAATTTAATAGAAAAATGTTGAGAAACTGATTCACCCCCACTCTTATTAGTCATTTTTCCAACATTTGGTATCATATTAGGCCCTTTTAAGGAGGTTTTACAACCTAAAGGAGATCATAAATAAGCTAATATGGCTAGTCAAGCATAAGGTGGCTTATCCACAAGAAAAGCTCCATTGTTTAATGGATCCAATTATGATTTTTGGAGTGTGAGGATGAGGAAATATCTGATGTCTCAAGGTTATGATGTTTGGAAATCAATCTTGGATGGGTATACTACACCCCTATTCCTCCTACAGATGCAACATACAAGAAGGCTAATGATAACAACTCAAAATCAATGAATGGGATTATGTGTGGTCTATATGAAGCAAAAATTGTGAAAGATATGCACTATGTATCTACCAAATAAATGTGGGATAAATTGAAAACTATTAATGAAGGTGACTCTAAAGTCAAATTTTCTAAGTTACTAACTCATAGAAGACAATTTGAAAGTCTAAAAATGAATGAAGATGAGACCATTGTTGCCTACTTATTTAGGGTTGATGAGGTGGTAAACATCATAAGAGGTCTAGGAGAAAAATCAAAAGAAATTATTGTTGTTCAAAAGGTTATAAGGTCTATAACTTTCAAATTTTATTCCAAGGTATGTGATGTTGAAGAAATGTAGGATCTAGACAAGCTAGAGATGGATGGACTTCATGGAACCCTAACAACCTATGAGATGAGGACAAGTGAAGGAAGACCTACAAATAAGGAAGCTACATTCAAGTTAGAAAATAATATAAAGGAGAAGAAAACACAAGTCAAGAAGGCTAAAGACAATGATGAATTTGATATTGATGATGATGAGTTGATATCTTTATTCACAAGGAAGTTGAAGACAGGCTCAGGTAAATATAAGGGTAAATTACCTTTCAACTATTTTAATTGTGGAGAGATAGGACATGTTGTTAAAAAATGACTTCATAAGCACAAGGATAAGAATGATGATGAGCATGATGATGATATAAAGTCATACAGGGGTGATAAGAATAATAAAAGCTTTGGAAAATATGATAACAAGAAAAAGTTTTTTAAAAAAAAATGAGTATTTACACCAAGGAAGATTGTAGATCATCTAATGAGAGTGAGAGAAGTGATTCGGAGAGTGATCATGAAAATGATGGACTTGATGTCAATAAGGTTCTCTTCGTGACTGAATAAGCAAGTTTCTCAAATCAAGAAGAATCCATATGGATTGGAAGTGTTATTGGTGTTTCAGATGAAGAAGGTGATGAAGTGGATCTTGAATCTGAGTTGGTGAACACAATTGAAGATGGTCAAGAAAAATAATAGGGTGATGAGGTCTCTTATCAAATACTATGAGGAACAATTCAACTTGTTTGATGCTAGACTAAGTAAAAACTCCAAGGAGAAAGAAGAAATAGTCAAACAAGTGGAAAGTCAACTTGTAATTATGACTACAAGCCTAGAAGCAAAAGAAGAAGAAAGTGCAAGTTATGTGGCTAAAGTGAACTCTTTGAGAGCTGAATTGAAACAAGCATCAAATAAGGTTAAGTCCTTTGTAAAATTTGAAACAAGCACCAATGATCTAGACAACCTTTTGAGTAGTCAAAAGACTGTTGATGATAATACATGTTTTGGTTTCATTAGATATCAAGAGAAGGACACAAATGAGGTCAAGAAGGTCAATAATCAACCTAAAAATGATGGTGCTGATAGAATAAAGGCCATCACTTTTAGTCAACCTAAAACCATAAGCTACACTAATAGTTTCAATGGCTATTGTTATTCATGTTACCAATTTGGTCCTAAAGCAAGTCATTGTAGAAGGCCCTTCAAGAATGAGTTTTCATTTAACTATGATAATAATCATCAGCCAAAAGGTATGAATTATGGTGTATTTACATATAGAGGGATAATTTATTTCAATTGTCATAAGGTTGGTCATATTGCAAGGTACTGTAAAAATGATTTCTGAAGACAAGATAATAAGTTTGAGGCTCTTATAACAATAAAAAGAAACAACAAGTGTAAACCTAAGGTAACTAAGGTAGATAGCCATTCTACAAGTTTAAATGGATTTTTTTCCATGGTAGAGCAAAATCAAGATGCAAATAAATGCCAAGAATTTTATCTATCAGCATAGTTTGTTGATGAAAGAAATAGGATCAATGAATCAAGACAAAATACTTCTCAAACAAAAGTTAAAGGAGTAAGGCTGGAAGGACAAATAAAACACAAGAGGATTATTAAGGAAGTTCAGTCCTGTGAAGACATAGAGATCTAGAAATCTCCTAAACTCATGTTATTCTAAATCTATAGAGCAGAGGTGACTCCATTAGGCTTTATAGAGGCATTGAACTAACAGGCAAGAATCATGAAGGATGCTCAGTCATAGGGGGAACCATGTGGTTTTGAGGAGACCTTTAGATTCAAGGTTTTGTCAAAGAAATCATGTTATAGGTGTAATTACAAGTGACAAGCCAAAAAAAGGTTGTATGATGACTTGATCAAACCAAGTCACAATTTTGAAAATGTATTAAATCTTCATGGAGACTAAGGAAGTAAATCATGCCTCATGAGTTGATATATGACCTTGGTATGTGTTTAAGTAAGGTTTAATGAATCTTGTTTTCCCCAAGTCTAAGGATAAAATAGCCTACCAAGAAGGTGAACCTTTATCATTAATGTCAAAGGGGGAGAAAGGTTATATTTCAAATCCAAGTATTGGAGAATAATTTTCATGAGTAATAATTTTTACTATCAATGACAAAGGGGGAGATTATTGAGGTATGTTCCTAATTATGGTATTAAGGCATTAATATTGTCATTGATATTAAGTCAAGTTGAGTGTCTCTCATATTAAAATTCAGAGTTGATGTCATACTTGGTGAAGTGGTGTGTTTCTATTTTGAGATAAAATTTGAAGGCAACCTAGTATCCTTTCTAAGGTTTGATGATATGTCAAGATCAGATACAAGTTTCAAGGAGAACATCTTGGATGAGCCCTAAGTTCTGAAGAGAATACAAGGTAAGCACATGAGTCAACAAGTCCTTATGAGGTCCTGATACAAAGTTGTAATGAGACTAAGAAAAAACTCATAAGTCTATTAAGAATCCAGTATAAATATTGAATTCATTAAAATCCATCTTGTTTTTGTCCAAACTCTGAGCACTGGGCATCTTGAGTAGCTTGGCCTAGCTCTATGAGAAAATGTATGCATAATACATGATGTAACTTTGTGATTTATTTTAGTAAAGGCATAATTAATTATTATAAGCTATGATAACATGAGAAATAGGTAAATAATCCTTCAGATGAGTTCAAAGGACAAGATTGAAGCTTAGATCCTATATGAAGAGACCTAGTGAGAAATTGCAGGCTTGGTGCCTTAGTAAGATAAACCCGGTAGCATGGTGAGTTGAGATATTAGAGACATGAGTGAGAAAGGGTTGAAGTTTGAGAGAATTTTATGATTTTTTATGGAATGTGGATGAAGTTTTGAAGATATTACAAGAGGTTTCAGGTTGTGTTCATAGTCCAAGTAGGACTAGCAATGTAAAGCCTAAGTGCACAAAGTGACCTATAGTGGCCTAATGAGGGGTTAATATTTTTTAAAATGATTCCATAGATATTGAGAGAATTTAAATAGGTGTGAGAGGTAATTTTATGCATATATACAAAGCTTGAAGTCATATCCTATAGGAGAAAGCAATAAATTTGATGGTAAGGTTGATTGTGTGCACAAAATAGGGTGTTACAGACCTGATAAGAAGTTTCTCATGTTCGTTGGCATGTGAAAACTTTGCATGAGAGACTGAGCACTTCATGGTAGTTGGGGAAGGTCCATAGATTTAATTCCTTTCCATTGGTTTTAGGATTAAGGGGCAATCATGTATGAATGATTGATAAGAAGGTAAGTTAGTTAAAACCATCTTAAAACCCTTACATAGACTCGATAAGAAATGTTTAATTGGTTTTGGCTTAGAATGGTCAAATTGACCTAATTTATTGTTTGGAACATATAAATGGCTCTTTAATCTCTCCTTAGGTGGTTTTGGTTTGTCTCAACAAAGAATAAAAGCTACAGGAAAACTCTTATTTTCAAGGTTTTTAATGCAAGTGGATTGAGAATGATGTGAAAGACTTATATTTTATGATCATGGAAGTTTATAAGTAGGTTTCAGACCAAAATTGTGCAAAATTTATAATGGAAGGTAGCATATCACTAAACTTGCCTAATGAGTAGAACAATGAGAAACTAAGTGAGAATAAATATAAGTTTAGGGATTAATTTTAGAGGATTAGGGATGGATCCAAAGGCATGGGGTCATAATTAAAGACCTATTACTCTTAGTTCATTTATGTGGAAGTGTTGATGATGCCTATATTCAATCAAAACATTATCATCCAACTAGCCTATCGAGTACAATGGAGTATGTGTAGAGTGACACAGTGAGATTGGTTTGTAAGACTAATATTGATACATGATCATGATATATATATATATATATATATATATATATATATATATATATATATATATATATATATATATATATATATATATGGATTATAAATTTGAAAAAAAATACATTTGAATATTAAATAAGTGCTTCCACATGTGTTATACAAGTTGATTTTCTTGACTGTGTTTTTGGACCTATAGGCAAATTTTTTGTGTGTGAAAAAAATGTTTTCAGGTCAAAATTAAACAATATGAATGATAAAAAATTATCATAGGTGTTATAAATGACTAATAGGATCATGGGAATTAATTTTTTATCATTATAAGTCCTTGATCAAGTTTGTAAAGTCAAATGACTTTGATAGTGTTTATTGTTTCTATGTAAGCTATCTATAGGAGTGTTATTGAAGCCTTTTGGCGTATGTGGTGGAGACCAAAGGATTTTAAGAATGTTTTAAAGTAATGATTAAACTATTCATAATATTTAATGAATGTTTTATGTGGAAAATTTGTGTACATGATTCAAATTTATAAGACAGACTTACAGGTAGTGAAAAGGCCTATTAGCGAAGAGACCTAATTGGTAGGTCCAAGTAGTGAAATGGATTAAATGAAGTTAGGGACCCAAGGTAAACTTATAAATGGTATATTGGAGGAATTTATGAAGTTTTTAATCCATTTGATAAGATAGGAAGTAATCCTAAGGGTTTTAATGGTAATGTGTGGATAAGATAGACCTAATTGCATTAGGTCTTCATTAGGCCTCATGGTGAAATTGGTCTTTATGGACTATGACCGACTAATTTATTGTTTTTTTCACTCATGAAACATGTGTAGTGATCTATTTGAAGAATAATAATTTTTTTTCAAGGATCTTTTCTGACCAATATGTGTAAAATAAATAATTGACTATAAAGGTAAGGCCTAATAGGACTATTTAGACTAGTTAGAATATTGAGCTATTGAGTGAAGGATATAGAGTTTTTGTGAATAGGTTGAAGGTTTGAATATAATAAAAATATTGAGATCAATATGCCATGAATTTTTATATATGTTTTTATAGGCATTGAATAATTCTAATTGACCTAATATTTCCAAAGAGAGGGCTTATTGAGCGAGCCAACACGAGAAGTTGGTTGAGTAAGTTTGAAAGGTAAAGAGTGCAAGAAAAGGTTTTCATCTAAAGTTGAGTTAGAAAAAGATATTCTAAGATGACCAAAAATCATAGGTGACTTGGTTGGTGCTAAGTCACCAATGGGGATTAGATCCTCCTTACAATATTGAGCTTGTAAAAGACTAGTTGGGTGGGTGTTCAACTTAGTAGGGGTTAAAGCTCCTTGTGAAGTTAGTGATTCACTAAATTTTTAATATTGAAATTATAGGAAATTAGTAAATGTGCATGGTTTAGTGGGTTTTATCTCCCAAGAGGGTTTCCCACATAACTTTTATGTTCTCTTGTGATTTGCTTGTATAGTTGCTTATGTATGCATTAATCTTTCATATGAGTGAATGTCTCATGGAATGTTGAATTGAATTGACTAAACAAATATTGAGTAACTAATTCACCCCACATCTCAGTAGTATTTCTTCCAAAAATTTAATATTTGTTATTATCTCTCCATAACCTCACAATGGTCTTCATGGTTTCTTATGGTCTTCATACCTCTCATGCAATGCAAAATTTGTCTCTTTAGTTCACTCTTGCATAGGCATATGTGTACACAATTTCAAAATTGAGATAAATATAGGTTTAAATTGGATGAGTTATAAAATGAGTTTTTAAAGGCCATTTAACATACATTTAGGTTTTTGACACCTCTCAAAATACTCAATGGAGTTGCCCATATAACTATCCTTCTTGTTTTGACTTAACTATAAGTGCATTTGGATTGTGTATGGCTCTTCTTCATGCTAAAAACCATTTACAAACCTATTGGGGATAATGAAGGTTTTTTAACATATTTTTATATCTTTCTTCATGATTTCTAATTAATCTCATGTGTTTAGACTCAGCATCCAATCCTTTATACCTTCTTAGGGTTGTTTATTAGGCATGAAAACTCTTAGGTGACTCTCACAACAATAAATACCTATAAATCCTACAAATAACCTTGAAAATGATGATTATAAGTTTTTTCAAGGTTTTTTTGGGATTTTAATATCCTTCACCAACTTTTCATAGGTCTACAAAGTCATCTCAACTAACCAAGAATCTTCCACAGTTCACATCCATATAGATAGTCTCAAAACTGCCACTTATATGCAAATTCACATGCCAAGTAATGGTTAATTCAAGTGATATTAGGACCTAAAAAGGTCATAAAAATGATTTAAATGCATTTTAATGGCATCATAGTTATCTAAACCACCCTTTTCCTCCATCGAGATCTTATAAGTGTTTAAAGAGGGTTTTAGACCTGTTTTACTCTTAACAATGATTCATAAAGGTAAGGATCTATACAAAAGACTTAATGCCATGAAGTGATATTTAATAGGTGTGGAAAATCCCTTAACACCATTTTCTTCCATTCTCTGGTATCTAAGCAAAAATTTGAACCTTCTCGAGCTCTTCACAAGGTGAAAAGATGGTTTTTAGTGGTCAGTCCTCCTAAGGATTGTTCATACTACACAATATCTTGATCTATGGAATGATGAAATAAAATTTGAGTAAATAAACCCATTAAGTATCTCAAAAATAAATTTATATCCATGTACCTATTCAATATAGTTCACATGTGGAAAAAAATTCTTGACTTTTTGGCCTGAATGTTGGAATCGAGAAGATTGTTTGGTTAATTTAAGGTGGTTCCAACCCCTTATGAAGGGCCTTGATCACTATATAAGACCTATTATAACCATTAATTTCTCTCACATGTTTTACCACTTCCAATTCATTGCAAAAATGCACCTTTATCTTGTATTTTCACCTTATTTTCATGGTTGAGAACCTCATTTTGCATGATAAAACTGCAAGAATGAAAATAGGACCCAATGGAGTTTTGTAAAATATACTCACGAGGTTATTATTGACCTGAATAATGGATATGTAAAATTAAAACTCATTCTTAATTTCCAAAACCTAAAATTATGCTCTCTTGGATGTTGAAACAAGAACAAAGAAGTTTTAAAAGTGAAAAGATGTTAGAAATAAGAAACCTTGATGTTATTTGGCTACTTGTATGGACTAAAGGAGGGAAAGGAAACTTTGGAAAAGTTTCAAATGACTTCAACATTACCTTAATTAACTTATGACATCTTTGAACTAGTTTGGATGAAACTAGTTTTGACATGAAATAACTTTAATAAGCATGAGACAAGTATGAATAATACCTTAATTTCTCCAAACTATCCTTAAACTTTGATAAACACATAAGAAAGACTAAAAATAATAACTAATTGATGAAAAGACCAAGTGACTTATCCTTGATACTCACTAGACCAGTAAACTATTAAGTAAGACACACTACTTATCACTGTTAGACCATTGATGACTAATGGTAAACCCTAGATGGCTATCAACAAAACTAAAATCAAGTGCACAAAAGTTTTTAAATTGTACCTACATATGGTGGCCAATTTTGGCCAACGTCTTTGGCAACCTTCTAGGATTGCATGACTACTATGCACCTTAAATTAGTTTCTTAGTCTATCCATTGGGCTATGGATCACCTATCCTTCAAACTCAGACTTGATTAGACCTTAAAATTGATTTTATTTTTATTTTTTAATAAAAAGGGTAAAAATATATTAATAAAAGAACAAGAGCATTACAAGAAGAATGGGGACTGAAATCCCCAAAGAAAAACAACAAGCACAGAAAAACTAGGGACGAACCCACCTATATGTTGATATGATCCTTCCTATCTTCCTCCAAAATACATTCTAGATTAAAGCAAAGCTTTGAGGAGAGAGACTCCCAATCCTTAGAATTACCACCATCTAAATGCTCAGATGCCCATTTTGCCAAACAATCTGCTGCTCTATTCCATTCACGGGGAATATGAACAAACCTAATTGTATCCATGAGCGAGCTAATCCTCAAAATCTGCTACACAATTCGAGCCAATTGCCAATTGACATCCAACACTTTCCTCTTAACAAGCAGGTTGATCACAACTTGAGAATCTGATTCACAAATGATCCTATGCCAACCCAACACCTGAGCCTTCTCAAGAGCATAGAGAATAGCCTAGCCTTCCATCATGTTGTTGGTTTGCATCCCCTCATAGACCACAAAGAGAAAAATCACCATACCTTTAGAGTCTCTGCCTATCCCACCAGTACCTGCAAGGCCGTGATTACCCTTGGAAGAGCCATCCATATTGATCTTGAGAAACCCATTGGGAGGGTACTGCCACTGACCATCCCTATGAATCTTCTCTTCGCCTTGTCGACCTCTCTTAACACAAGCTAAATTACCTGCAAATCACTAAATTCCTAGGCGTGCCACCACCTTAGCATCCTGTTTGGATAAAGGGAGACAAAAATCATTCTTGGCCTACACAGTCTCTTGAATCATCCTTATGATTTTCTGTCATACTTGTTGCGTCATAATCCTCTCATTCTACAATATTTGCCTATTTCTCTCCAACTAGAGCTACCACAACAAAAAATGGCCCCCCTTGACCAAACATTCTATAGAAAATCCATCCTTGAGGGGGGTTCTCCCACACCACTCCAAAAATTGACCAAGGATGAAACATGGAGACAGGGGCACTGCCATATGTCCCACCAATAATGCCAAAGATGCAAAGTAAAGGAGCAACAAAAAAATAGGTGAGCAGAATCCTCCTCAACTGCTCTACACATAACACAAATGGACAGGCCTTAGAATCCTCTTTTTTGGAGATTATCCTAGGTCAAGCACCTATTTCAAGCCAACAACCAAACAAAGTAGTTGTATTTTGGCCATGAGAATTTATTCTAGACCTATCTCCACCATTGCACTTCTCCCTGCCCAATCTCTGAGATAATAAAGCCTGATATCCATAAGCAATTATGTAATTTCCTTTAGGATTGGGAGACCAAGCAAGCTCATCTTCCTCCTGGAGGGAGCTACAACGGCATCTGGAAAGGAGGTTCAATATCTCATCATGTTCCTCCTGTGTTCTAACAACTAGCCAAACCTCAGGCGCTTTCCATTTTGCCACCTCCAGCTGTCTGCAAGAAATGTATGATTTAAACTCATTCACCTAAGACCAACCAGCATCAAGGAATCTTTGGCAAAGGTTCAATAAATTAGGGAACTGAGAAATAATGGGGGGGTTATCATCTTAAGAATTAGTCCAAAAGAGAGCTTTGGATCCCCACTTACAAATATAGAATAAGCCTTCCTTAATAAGATCAACCCCTTTTTTGAGAGTCCTCCATATCGTTGAGCCTTTCCCAATGAGTGGATAACAAGGAATATCACTCTGAGTGTCCCCCGAAATGTACTTCTGAGAGAGAATTCTAGCCCAGGCCTTGTCTTGTTCATTGCACCAGTGCCAAACCTTAAAATTTATTTTAAATGCCTTAAAACAATTGAGATAATTGATATACATAAAAAACACATAATAAGGGAAAACAACACACTAAAGAAAGTCACACACACACAAACACACACACACACACACACACACACACACACACACACACACACACACACACACACACACACACACACACACACACACACACACACACACACACACACACACACACACACACACATAGTTGTGCTAAAAATCACTTATGGGAAATAAATCACAAGAACACTACTAAAAAAATAACCTTAAGACATTTTCTTCCTAGATCAAAAGGAAAATTTATACAAACTATTCCTCCATGAGATGAGTAATGATGTAGAACAAGCTTCCCTTTGGACATGATGTTTGGTAGAGTAAACCTCTTGATTTATAACTCCTTTGACATAATTTCAAGTGAGATATCAATTAAAAAACATGCTTCTAATGAAGACATACTCATCTTATGGCCCAAGACTCACCTTATGTTGCTCTTTGATGTTTGAACTCACCTCAAACATGATCACCTCTTGACTCATAGGGACAACATCATCTTTAGCTTCAAGTTGGTCCATGTGATAGTGTTTGGTCTTGAATGATCTCTTGAGGGTTCCCACATTATTGTTCAATAATGAGGGCAGCTTCACAAGCATATTTAATCTACCTTATAAGATGTATAGACCCTTTAAGAGTCTCAAAATCATTAAATATCTCCCAATACTACTACCACATATCATATTTACACTCTTCATGTTGACTTGAGAAGACATATTGCATATGATTGTCACCTTCAGGACCTATCCCCATCACCTTTCTAGTTGATGTCATGTGATCATGAGCTTCATGGTGGTTTCTTGTAAGGTCATCAATCATTGCTACAACTTAGCTTTGCTCTTCAAAATTGATTGGTTCATGCTCATTAGAGGTTATTTCAAGCCTATTCAAGACCTCATATTTCTCAATAGGTGATCTTATATATCAAGACCAGATGCAACCATTTCATTGAGACTCTCTATGTAAAAATTACCCAGAGATTATTCTATTATCAACTTGTTTCACTCAAATTTTACTATTATTCATAAGAAGGTAGTAAAACTAGAAATATAGGTTGTGGTAGAAATACCAATAAAAGTGTGCACATTAGATCAGAATATTATGAAGAGATCCTCTTTGGCTTGGGAGGAAGACCTACAAATAAAAAATAACTAAAGCAAATCTATTGGTTAGAAAAGTAGCTAGGTGGATTTCCTAACTGCAATTAGATCCTAGAAGCGTGAGCTTCCTTAGGGGCTGTCAATCCACCATTTTAAAACAATTAAGTTGATAAAATAGAAAGAAAGTACTTACATCAATAATCAAAAGTTACTAAAAATGATAACAAGAATTGATTAATAAATAAATGTGCTAGAAATGATCTAATTAGTGTTAGTGCTAACAAGCCAAGGTGTGGTTCAAAAAATCAAGCAAAAGTCTATGGTTAGGTAGAAGCATAGAAAAGAAGGTCTGATTGGGTGTAGGTGGTAAAATGGATTTTGTTGGTTTTAGGTATGATAGTGAACTATCTATGGTCAAGATGACCTTCGATGATTAAGGGTAAACATTGGTGGTTAAGGGTAACCATTGGTGGTTAGGTAACCATCAACGGTTGGGTTAACCATCAGTGGTTGCTTGTAGGTGAATTAAGAATAATATTTTGGGTATGAATCTTGAGAGGTGGGTGAGGTTTGTACTACTTTCAAAATGTAAATATGACAAATAAATATGAAAAATAGATGATTGTCTTACCAAGAAGATGGATTATATGGATAGTTGAGGTGGATTGCTTGATGTAGAAACAATCATAATTCTAATAGAGGGATGATGATTAGAGTGGTGATGGCAAGTTGGGCTTACCAAATTATTGAAGCACCTGATGATTATTGACCTGTAAAAGAGATTTAGAATACTAGAGCTATTGATAATAATTTCTGATGATTTTACCTTATAGCTCTCCTCTTCTTATAGGCAAAAGCAAAATGTTAAAGTAGGAGTGTGACTAGGGATTCTAATTATAACTCATATATGCAATGCCTCATGAAAGGATTTGGATGACTTATATTTATAAAATATAAGTGATAGTTTGCATGGTGATTTCATCTTAAGGTTTCAGTCAATCGATCCTAATCATTGATGGTTAGGCTAACCATCGACGGTTAGGCCAACCATCAATGGTTAGCCTGACCATCGATAATCGAGGCTAAAAGGTCAAAATAGGTAAAAAGGGATAGTTCAATCTAGATGGCTAAACTAATAAAAATGGCTTTAGGCATGGGTAAATAGTTTGGAAGGGGTCCAGGGGTTTGTGACATTTGAAATTACATGAGTAGATTTTTGATGTCTATATTTGCCCCTTTTTGTTGTGTGGCTTGAGTCGAAAAGCTACAAAATAAAAATAAAAATTGGATATAGTTAAGGTTACCCTAAGAATGGAAGGAGGTATTCCCCCTCAAACTGGTAAGTGATGAGGAAAAATATAATCAGGTCAAGGTTTGATAAGTGGTAGCTGGTAGTTGGTGAGTGAAACATAGAACCTATGCATAAAAGTGACTAAATATGATAGTCCAAGTCATGTAAAGACTAAAGTTGCCAATGAAAATAAGGTTGGTAGGAAGAAGATAAGTGACCAATGTATCATGGGACTACTATAGGCATGGTAGTGGGATACACATGTTAGTCTTTGAGGTAGATTTGAGTGTTTTGGTGGGTATCCAAGGTAGGAAGTATTCCTAGGAAAATACCAAATGGGTCAATGTGTGATGGGTATTTGAGGTAGGAAGTGATCCTGAAAAGACATAAATGATCTAGTTGTTGCAATAGGTGGTGTTGTGTTGTGGAACCTATTTATAAATTATAATGTATTTTCAAATACTATACATTTTAAATGTACTATACACTTTATATGTTTTTCTCAAAAAAAAATTTGGACCCATTTTAATGGGAAACAATTTTGGATTGATTCTGTACATGGTTTTGGTACCCATTATTTTGTTATACCACTTTGTCGATGTATTATGTATTGATGGATATTTTTTAGGTAATACATCATAATAACAAGGGTTTGAGGAGGAAGAATAGAGTGTGTGAATCCAGGAGGGTTTATTGAAAGTAGATCCAAATAATATTTGTGCATTTTAATTGTGAGAAGACTAATCTAAGAGTGGTTTGTACTCTCATGGCTTGTAATAAAATCTAAGAAAGTGTTTCTTGGTGGATGTAGCCCACATTGGGTGAACCATGTTATATCTAGTCTTCTTGTTGTGAATTTTATTTTTTGTTCTTTTTGCATCTCTGTGTATATATATTGTTGTGATTATATGAAATTATTTTGCATCAATTTCTATATTTATTCCTAACAGGTGGTGCAAAATAGTGAACATGACAAGGGTCGATCAATTTGGTCAAAATAACCCACATAAAGTCATTGTAAAACATGAGAATAGTTTGGTGAAAATGATTGACATCAAGGTGGATGCAAGAAAATGGGTGGGTTGGGGTGTGGCTGAGCTGACTCCATATGCACTAGGCAAGTAGATGTTGCCTACATAGTTTTGGGGGTTGCAGGGTCCCACAACAACTTTAGGCCAAATGTAGTTCTTGCTAGAAGGGTAGTGATGAGTTAAATTCTTAGGTGAATAGGTGAGTGAAAGTGCTTAAATTGAGCTAAGTAGATTATCGAGGCTATGCACTAAATATGACTGAATGTGAGTCTTGATTATAATGTCTAGTATCAAGGTGAATGTGGTCAAATGGGTTAGTTAGAGAAAGGTACTCTTGGAAAGGTCAAATGCTAGTATGTTAAGTGGAAATGAGGTGTACTCATAAGAGGGTAGCACCTAGGTGGGTGATATGAAAAATTAAAGGAAAGTGTGGCCCCTAACTATTGATGGTCAAGGGTTTTAAGGGTCAATCATTGATGGTCACCCTGACCATCGATGGTCAAGGGGAAACCCTAAAATCCAAAACATAAAAAGTGAAAGTGAAAAGTTATTTTCACCATTTTGACATTTTACCTCTTTGCTTTTTTGCTCTGGTAATTTTGTACTATGGTGTTTTACACTGAGTTTTGACCAAGTTAATTACAAGGTGGGGAGTGGTGATTGGTTGAGTTGATTCAATATTGACCAAGATGGAGGGTGGATGAGGGTGCGACTGAGTAGAGGGACATGGGCTCTGACCACATCAGTGATCATTAAATGAGGTAGGAGGTGCCCTAAAATTGATGGGATAGTGTAATTGGTTATGTTAAAGGTGCATTATAGAGAATGTGAATGATGTGGTTAGTATTTAAAACTAGTTTGCTTTGTAGGAAAATAATGCCCTAGTTCTAGGTTTTTGCTTAATTAGGAAAATGTGTTGGTTGAATTGATAATGTGAAGGTGTGTTGGGTTGGGAATAGACTATATATTAGTTGTGGGTAGGTTAGTGTGGGAATAGACTATGATTGGTAGGGTTTTGAGAGGTCTAGGGTTCAAGGGTTACACCGCTAATGGTCACATATAGTGACCATCGATGGTTGAACTCGACCATCGATGGTTGAACTCGAGGGTAAAAAGGGCCCTAGGGACCATCAATGGTTCAAGGAACCATCGATGGTTAGTATTTTGGTTGAAGAAAGTTTGTATGTGCATTTAAAATGTTTAATTGTATAGTGTTTAAATGTTGATGAAGATAATATTAAAGTAATAAGGGTGTTTTCTAAAGGTCATAGGGTTAAGATATAATGAATTTTGAAAGGTTTCAAAGAAATGTGTCTAGTGACGTAAAAAGGTAGAATGTCAATTTAATGGGATGAGATGTGAAAAGGGGGTTGGTGGGTAGAGGGAGCTAGATGGTCTTAGGATTTACTAGGAATGGAAAAATAATGTGTTAGGGTTGAGGCGGAAATAGTTGAGGGAAAGTTATAAATAGGGTAATTATTTATGACATTAGTTTGATTAAAAATAAAAATTGGTTGTGAGTGTTAGAGGTAATATGGTAAAGGGGACATGTTAGATGGGTATGAAGACTAAAAAATGTAGGCGTAGGTTGGTACTTAGATTGATGTACCAAACTAAGTGTACATACTAATATGATTAGTTTTATAGGCCCATGACCAGATTCAAATGAGAGACCAAGTTCCCACACTCTTCATAGAGGTTTGTGATTTGATGACCATTGATGAATGTAGACACATAGAGGATATGTGATTAGGCATGATACACCACTATTATCACATACCATGAGACCTAACTATGGTTATCATGCTCATCAAGAGATGGGATCTTGTGATAAACACCTTCTAGTTGCCCAATGGGGAGATCACCATCCTACTGGAAGATGTGACCTGGACCACCAAGTTGCTCATTCAAGGAAATCCAATTTACCACATAGAGAGTGAAGAGATAGATTACCACATGGATTTTTTATGTGGTGTAGACTGAGCTCATGCATAGTTCCATGTAGGTGGATTTAGGTATGGTCTATTATATCAGAGGGCTCTTAGGAATAGGTGATCGATGATGATGATGATGATGGCTTTGATGAGTTTTATGCTATTGGACTCTCTGGGTGGTTAATTCCCCTACTTGTTTCTTACCATGTTAGTGGAGATGCTTCTAAGGAGGACCATTTTTAGGTGGGCAAAGGTCTTGCTTGTGTAGATTTATAGAGATTTATGGGCCTTTTGAGTGTATAGGCACTATAGAATTAGTGTGGGCTTTGTGTTACATTTTTGGGCTTTTGAGCACATTCAGGTATTGAGACCTTTAGGACTACCATAGGATACTCATGCATCAACTGATAATGTTGCTAGATTCATACAGTGGAGGAGAGCTATGGTTGTAGACACCTAAAAAGTGTCTAACCCTTGGTCACTTTCCCCTTTAGCCCATTCCTAACCCATTCCTAATAATTACTAATTTAAAATAATTAATTTATTTTGAATTAACCCCCCTCCTTGGACACCTCACCCATGACACCTCGCTTGGGACACCTCACCTTAGACTAATTCTCCTTCTATGACTCACTCAAGATCTATTCTTAATTCTTCTAACCTCCTAACAAACTCTCGTGCGTATTTAGCACAACCCTCAGCATTTTCCAACAGATAGGGCACTTGGCGGAAGAAAAACGGGCTTGGTGGCTTGTTTTGCCCGTTCCAACCCCGCCGACGTCGGCCAAGTGTTGACCGACGCCAGCGGAATCGCCGACGTTGGTTATACTTAACCAATCCTTCAAACTCTTTTGAGGAACCGAATCAGAAATCAAAAAATCTCTGAAAGCAAATCAAGAATCCTAGTCTTGGACTATCCGTCAATCTGCAAAATCTCTCAATCAAACCCCCCACTCTCTCCCTCAGGTGCAGCAAGAGCTTCAAGGTTCTCCCGCAGTGACAGGTTCTCTATACAAGCTACATCAACAGTAGGTACGGGAATCATCGGTAGCATACCTTCCACAAGGCACAGGTAAGTATATTGTCTGTGTTCTTATTCTCTTTTCAGTTATTTCTTTCAAGCAATATCTCCCTAGACTAGACTGTTAATCAACCCAAACCCGAATCTTGATTTGTCCACCTCCCTGTTTCTCTCGTTCTCTCTCGGATCATACATTCTGCCCATTTAACCCGACTCTTAGACTCAGACCCCAGACCATTCAACCAAGCCCAAAACTTTGTCCACAGACCAAAACCCTGATCAGACTCTGTCCACAGACTATTCAAATAAACCCAGACCCTGACCAAACTTTGTCTACGGACCACAGACTTACCCAGACTTCGTCTAAAGACCTTTGCCCCAACCAACGCCGGTCATTACCCCCACCGACGTCGGCATATTAACCGACATCGGCACCTTGACAAACCGACGCCGGTAGGCTTACCGACGTCGGCGACTGTTATCAATCCGACAGCTTCTCTCAAGTAAGTCTTTACTTCTCTTTTTCATTCCATTTCTTTATCATTTCGGTTCTTCATTATTCAGTTATTTATCAGACATTTCTTTCTATTGATTTAGTGGGTTTATATCCCTTAAGGAAGTTTTCATACTTCTGGGATCAGGCTTTTGCTTGACAACCCACCATTTGTCTATTTAACATCTTCTTTTGTCCAAACTTCTTTTCTTTGTAGGTGTCATTCCTCCACAGCCAAAGAGGAGTACTCACAGCGTCTGGATTACGGTGCGCAGACTTTATCCAGGTACACAAGCCTTGACCATTCTTTCTTTAGTTTCTTAATCCTTTGAAATCTAAAAACAAAATTTGAATAGAAACATTCTGGCACGCCCGGTGGGACCCCTTTAGGGCCTTCCTTGGGTTCCCTTTCTTTGTTCATTTAGTTGCATTAGGATTCTTAACCTTCACTTCTTTCTTCTTTTCTAAAAAAAATCATAAGCAGGAAATAAAAAGAAATCTTTCTTCCGTTTTCTTGCATTTTCTAGACTAGTAAGAAAATCATTTTCTTCAACCCTTTCTCCAACTTGTCTTCATTCCAATTCAATATTTCGATTTGGGGCTTTAAAACTTATTGCATTGCATTTCTTGCTTTCTTGCATCTTTCTAGTCCACACTTAGTAATTAGTCAAATGCATATTGAATAAACCGTAGATCACTTGATGTTACACTACCAGACCACGTGCACTCAATAAAACATCAAACTCACTTGAGATAAGGCCCGACTAGGATTTCATCACCCAGCGGACAACCTTACCCAACCCGGCAATCCTACTTGGATTTCACCACCAAGGGGAAAGCCAACTCTATTCTCTGGCAGAGTCTAAACTATAGTGAAAGTATATTTTAGCTAAGCGAAACCAGCTAACCACTGGAATCGTGAAGTGAGGGGAGCTTGCTCCTTAGCACCAGGCCTGTACGGAAGCTAATACAGATTTTTGAGTGCCTTAACATACCTGAAACCATCTGTAGATTGCCTATTCTAGGACCCTTCTTACAGCCAACTTTCTTAAACATCATATTAAGGCATAAGCCACACGATCTTAATAAAATTGTTTCTAGAGACTTAACGCTAGGCTCTGTCTGTCATCATCATATTTTCTGTTTTTATCTATCTTTTTTGAGCTGGTAAGGATGTCTTCTCCATTTCCAAAAACTTTTTTTTTGAGTTTCTGGAAAACACAGTAACCGACATCGGTCCTATAACCGACGTCGGCAACTTTTCTGTACCGGCATCGGTCATCTGACCGACATCGGTAGTCTCCTTCACCGACATCGGTTTTTATACCGACGTCGGTCTCTGTCTATTTTCTTTTTTCCAAAAATAGCAAACATAAAATCCAACTTTCTGACTATCTAAACATCCATTCTGGTTTTCTGAGACTGACAAAACACAGTTTTCTGAAACCTGACCCTTTCTTGCCTTGAATGGTTTTGACACGCAGTCAAACCAAGGCCCTTCTTGACCATGCTAGCCAACAACCGCTTCCACCTTCACCATCTATAACTAGTCCTATAATGGAGTTCAACTCAGAGACTGAAAGAACTCCAACTCGCCCAACCCTGCCTCAAACTCCTATCGTCCCAGAAGGGGACCAAGACTTTGCACGATTCTTGGACCTTAATGTCAAAGCCTTACAACACTATCTCGCGAATAGCCAAATGTGAGACTCCCTAGGCAACCCAATCTATGGGATGCTGACTTCCTTAGTTGACACAAGAATCACATCAACCGCCCCTACCATTCAACCATTAGACAACACCTCCACTAGTAACCCAACCGTATCTTACCTTCAGAACGTAACCTCTCCATCTAAACCTACCTCCATGGGGGTTCCGATACTCCCTCAACCTCAAGTCACTCAACCAAACCCCACACCTTTCCAAAACCTTTTAGTCTCTATTCCCCCTACTCTTGCACCAATAAATACAAGAGTAACCGTTTACCCGTCAACAAGCATAGCCACGCCTTAACCATCCTTGACGGCTCCTATCTAACTTGTGCCAACCAACCCCATAACACAAGTGCCATTGGCCTCAACTTTTGCTCCCATAACTAGCTATCCATATGTTGTGTCTATGCAACCATCCACATCATACGCCCCTCCAAATATCCTTCAAGCGCCTTATAATCTAGGGGGCGCTCCACCTACGAATCTGTCAGCAGATATCATCAAAATGCTGATGGATAAAATGTCTAGCTTAGAGACTTCTGTTTTCGGCTCACGCAATGCTCTATCATACGAGCAAATTTGCAATGAGCCTATTCATCTTTCCGTTCCAATTAGACCATACCCCAGCTAGTAGGAGCTTCCCAAATTTTCTCGCTTTCAAAGCAAGGAAGACCCACAGCAACACTTACGGGCATTTAGACATGCCTGCTACCTTATCGCCCATGATGACGCATTACTCTTGTGCACATTTCCTATGTCCCTTTTTGGCACTGCACTCGACTGGTACAGCTCCATTGCCACCCATTCCCTCTTCTCATTTACATAATTGGCCCAACTTTTTCTTGACCATTTCTCCATTAATATCACCAAAAAGGTTTTGATCACAGACCTTTACACTATCCGTCAATTTAAGGATGAATCAGTAGCTGACTTTGTTGCTCGTTGGAGAGGCCTTATCAATCAAATCTCCTTTTTCTTACCTCAAACTGAGCTTATTGAACTATTCTCTCGAGCTTGCGCCAAACACATTTCTTCCACTTTAAGGGTTCAGACCTTCCGTACCTTTGACGAAGCCTTCACGATGGCCCATAAACTTGAATTACGTGCCATCGAGGAGAAAAAAGTCAAGTTGCAGAGCAAAAACCCCAACTCTAAGACTAATGATTCTTCTTCTTTTAAGCCTTCATCGTCAAATCCTAAGTCTAAAACTTCAGCTAACGCTGTGGCCGTTAGACCTTCATCCTCTTCATCTAATCAACCTGAGCCATCAACATCTCAAAGCGCCACCCGTCAATTCCAGCAAAGATATGTGCAAAGACAATATACTCCTCTTGGAGAATCTTACGCATCTATACTGGAAAAGCTTGTTAAATAGGGGATTCTCAACCTTCCCCAAATTCGACCACCGCCATAATTTGATCCCTCACGCGCCATCCCTACGTGGTATAGGGAAAATGACTTCTGTAATTTCCACCGTGTCAAAGGTCATGACACGGGAAACTATAAAACCTTCAAAAACATAGTCCAGGACATGCTTGAAAAGGGGGAGCTCATTCTAGATAATCCTAATGCACCTCCAAACCAGGGCATCGACATATTCAAGCAACCATTCCCCAACCATCCACCAACCCAAAATAATGTCCAGACCTTAATTGACAACACACATGAACATGATATTCGAATGGTCAATACGGTCTCACCTTTCATCCACAATCAATCTAAAGAGGTTAACCCATCTACCAGTCCATCATGTGTGGATGAACCTCTTTCCCTGGTCAGTTCTCCATCAACCTCTCTCATCTTGGAGGATGCCTCAACCTTACCGGTGCCACTGGTTTCACCATCCTCTTTTCTTCTGCCTATGGAGGACCTGACCTTACCTACTCCTCAACCGCAAATGGAGGGTACCATAATTCCTGCCCTTTACCCACTTGAGGAGTCACACTCCCCTGTTCCTTCTCCACCAAGAGAAGAACCTGACTCTCCATCTTCCTCAACCAAAGACAATCTAGCTATAACTCCCACACACCTTGGGTCTGAAACTACTGCTACACCTAACACATCTTCTCAAGGATCCCAACTTCATCCAACGTCCTCCCAACCATTTTCCCGACTAGTGGAGAAATTAGAACTTCTCCCTTCAAGGAAAGTGGAGCATCGGGGATTGTGGGAACATCTTAAAGTTCTTCAACATTCTCGTACCCTTTCATCTCATGCTGCCAATCCTCCTAAGGCAGAATCATCCAAAACTCCAAACAAAGACCAAACCCCCACTTCTCAACCTGCATCTACCCAATCCAAACCAATCAAGTCACTTGGCATTCGCCCTCTCTCTGCCCTCACTCACCCACAAGTGAAGGTGGACTTGAACCAAACCTCGACCAAAAGTGGTCTTCCAACCAAGCCAAAGAAGACTGCCCGACCACAAAGACGAACCCCTCCTCCACTGTCAACTTTTCCCTCCATCTTGGGTCCTCATCCTTCTACCCTACTCGGCGTGCTTCCTACTCCGACTCTTAACCAACACAAATTACCTCCATTACTTCCTTCACCAACAACAAGTCAACTCCCTCTCAAAAATTCGGCACCTCTCACAAAAAAAGTGCCGTCTTCACCTGTCACCACACCACTAACCCAAAAAGTGGTATGAAAACCTTCTTCAGCATCCCCCAAGCAGAAGTCACCAGCGCGTCATGTATTAACAAGCGCAGATCCCTTAGAAGGTTCATACGCTTTAATATTACATCAACTTTTGCAAACTTCTAGCATTACCCTTCCTTCCATCAAGCCATTCCAACCTCTCGGGTCAAAACCATCTTGGTTCGATGATACAAAGATTTGTTTATACCATCGCACACCAGGACATGATACCGAGACTTGTGCCCTCAAGGCAGTCGTTCACCACTTTATGGAGAAAGACACTCTTCTCCTTGAGGACACTCTTGACCAACCCTCGTCACCTTCCCATCCAGCCTCATCAACCGCATCAAAGTCTCACCAACAGACCATAACCCCTTCTTCACCTACTATCTTCAAAATCAACGCCATTCATGTAACCACTAGGTCACAGAAGGAGAAGGCGAAGGAAAAAGCCGCTATCCCTTGGACCTATCCTTTTGTCCAAGCACCTCAACCACTAAAACCCAAGATTTCCATCTTAGGTGCATCCCAACCCACTTCTTCAGAGGCAATCACAAAATCTATGATAAAACAACTTCACCAAACGCCTGTGAAGATGACCCTATATGACCTTATTCAAAGCTCCCCCCAACATCGCCAGGCTCTAATCAAAGCCTTACAGGCAGCTGAGGTTCAACCTGAAGACCCTCAACCACTTGCTGCCTTAGTCCATTCTTTATCCCCTGTCGCCTCCATCACTTTCAGTAATTCTGAGATTCCTACCTCTACCGAGGAAGATCAGGATGCCGCCCTTTTCATCATAGCCTACATTGATCAAACTCGTATTAAACGAGTTATGATCGATGGGGGTGCTAGCATTAATATCATTTCCTCTCATGCCTTTGACCAATTAGCCCTTCCCAAGAATTGCGTATCAAAAACTGACGCAATCCTTAGATCATTTAATGACACAACCGCTAACACTATCGGCACTGTTGTCCTCCACATCTGCGTTGGTCCACGCACAATCCCAGAGCTCTTCTACATCATTGAAGGAGAATTCTAATACAACATCCTCTTAGGGTGACCCTGGATTTGTGCCATGGCTTGCGTCCCTTCAACACTTCACCATTGTGTCAAATTTGAACACGACGAACAAATCCATGTCATTCCCACTGACCCATCCCCTTTTAAGACTTGTAACATGACCTATAGCCCAAACAACGTTATTATCCTGCTCAAATAATCAACCCAAACATCATCTCCATCCATGGAAGCGTCAACTAGTACACAAACAGCGGTCGCCACCACATCATCTTCTCAATTACCAACCAAGGACCCTATGGATGACATCTTCCAAAGACTTTCACTAGGAGAATATCATCTCCTTACTCTAGACATGTTCCAGACTCCTCAAGAGTATGGACAACTTCATCAACACCCAAACTATGACTGTCAGATCGGGATGGTCATTCCTTATGGTCCTCCTAGCCTTCGCACCAATCTCGTCTATGGGGGGCTAGATCAAGCCCCTACTGAATCAAATCCTTCTTCCTCGCCTCAAATCTTCACATCAGATTTCTCCTTTCTTAGCAACCCCACCTTTGCACACACCTATCTTTATAGGTGTGCATGGAAGGGTTTCAACTTTGGATGTTACGAACAAGGCTCCCATCAGCCTGTCGAAACACCCAATGACGATAATGTGAAGAAACGGTATGGACTGGGTTTCCAAGAACCCACTGAGGCTTCCACAAACCTTTCCCCTGAACTAGACATCGACCAATTTCTTCTAGACTCGCCTATTCTTCCTTCCTCACCTACGGAGTCGGTGGTTTCCATCCCTCTTAGTTTTTTTTTGCATAAACACCATCCGCTTGGAACCCCTAATCTATCAACTCAATGGGGTTCCTAAGTCTCTCCCTCTCATTTATCCCAGCATGATAGACGATGAATCGTCAACCATCAACACAGTCCACTGCATAGATGACGACACCATTCTTACATATATGGGTGCTGACGATTCTTTCATTCAGTGCTTCCTCCCTTCTGAAACATAGGTTATGTTAAATGAATCAACCATTGACATTAACCTTTCATCTTCTGACGTTCCTCAAGTCTTAAAGATTGGTCAGTCTTTAGACACTCAGGAGCAAATCGACTATACCACATTTCTCTCTGACAATCACAAAGCCTTTGCTTGGACCTACGCTGACATGCCTGGCATCGACCCTAACATTGCCACTCACAACATTGTCACAAACCCAGAGGCTAAGCCTGTCAGGCAAAAGCTTCACAAAATGCATCCTTGTGTTGCACTTCTTGTCAAAGAAGAGCTTCAACGCCTTCTTTCTGTCTCCTTCATCCAACCCATCGATTATCTGCAGAGGGTCTCTAACATTGTTCCTGTCACCAAGGCGACTGGGGGGATCCAGATCTGCACAGACTATCGTGACCTTAACCTGGCTTGTCCCAAAGATGACTTTCCTCTTCCAAACATTGACCAACTTGTTGATCTTACGGCTGGCCATGAGATGTTATCACTCATGGACAGATTTTCAGGATACAACCAAATCCTGATTGCGCTGAAAGATCAACACAAAACCACCTTCATTACCCCTTGGGGAACTTTCTGCTATTGAGTCATGCCTTTTGGTCTGAAAAACGTAGGCGCCACATATCAGCATGCCATGACTTATATCTTTCACGATCTCCTCCACAAAATCATGGAGGACTATGTCGATGACCTGCTTGGCAAATCCAAGCTTCGTCGTGACCATTTGAATATCCTCAAAATCATCTTCTCTCGCCTTCTTCATTACCAAGTCCATCTTAACCCCAATAAATGTGTCTTTGGGGTCCTCTCAGGAAAGCTCTTGGGATTCATTATCTCTTTTCGTGGCATCGAGATAGATCCTACCAAAATTTGTGCTATCCTCGAAATGCCACCTCCAACTAATCTCAAGCGACTCCGCAGCCTACAAGGGAAACTCCAATCCATCTGCCGTTTCATTTCGCAACTTTCTGATCGTTGCCAACCCTTTCATCATCTCCTCAAGAAGGACGTCTCCTTTAAATGGGATAAGGATTGCCAAGAGGCCTTTGAAGCCCTTAAAAGCTATTTGGTTTCTCCACCAGTCCTTATTCCACCAAAAGACGACCAACCCTTCTACCTCTACATCTCTGCAACCAATCATTCATTAGGTGCCACGATCGCGCATCAAGACGAGCAACACTGTGAGCAAGCAGTCTATTACATAAGCCAAACACTTGTCGATTATGAAACTCGGTATACTCATACCGAGAAACTCTATTTGGCATTAGTCTTTGCCACTACCAAGCTCTGTCATTATCTTCTCAATCACAAAACCTTTGTCGTCACTCACACTGATCCCCTCAAATACATGCATTCTAAACCATATCAAAACCAGCGTATGGCTCGTTGGCTCATGCTTCTTGCTAAATTTGACTTAGAATTTGTTCAGCAAAAATCTATCAAAGGGCAAACAATCGCTGACCAACTAGCAGATGCCCCTCTTCTCGACAATCAACCTTCTCAGTGCGAGTTTCCCGATGAATCTATCGCCGCCCTCTCGACTGATGACACATTCTACCAAATGATGATGTTTTTCGATGGCTCTAAATGTCAACTTGGTGGGGGTACGGGGGTCATCCTCATTCCATATGAAGATGAACCCATGCCCCTGTCTTTCAAACTTGACTTTGAATGTACCAATAATATGGCTGAATACGAAGCCTTAATTTTGGGACTTCAAACCGCCCTTTCTTTAAACATCAAGACCATCAGCATCTTTGGTGACTCACAACTTGTCGTCAATCAAATCAATGGTTCATATCTTTGTAAAAATGAAATTTTACAAAGATACAAGCACCGTGTTGACACTCTTCTAGCATCTTTCGACCATCACTTATTGCAAACTGTTCCTCGATAGACAAATAAATTTGCTGACACCATGGCTTCACTTGCCTCTCATATTCCTTCATCATCATCATCCTCATCAAGAATTTATGTCATGGTACATCGTGTGCCATTGCCTTCATACATTTTCACTGACATCAATCTCGTCCACACCATAGACTCTAGTTCACAAGATGTTTGGTATAAACAACTTGAGGACTACTTGACTCATTCTCTCATTCCTCCCAACCTCTCTAGCAATGCGCGACAGGCTTTTATCAAGCGCACCGCTCGCTATACCATGCTAGGGGGCCTTCTCTATACAAGAGGTTTTGACGGCCTTCTTCTTCACTATTTAAATTCCACTGAAGCTTCTCATGCTGTCAAACAAGCCCATGATGGGATTTGTGGTGGACACTTCAGTGGTAACTCAGTTGCCAAATGCATCCTTCACCTGGGTTATTATTGGCCCACTCTTCATCAAGACTCTGGCGATTATGTTCGGTGTTGCATCAAGTGTCAGCAGCATGCTAACTTGCTTCATATCCCTAGTCATGCCTTACAAGTTGCTTAGGATTTCTGGCCTTTTTCACAATGGGGCTTAGATCTCATCGGCGAGATTAACCCTCATTCGTCTCTTTGTCATCAATCTATCATCACCGCCATCGAGTATTTCACCAAGTGGGTGGAAGCTATCCCTCTCGTCTCCACAAAAGCTGACAAGATTGTCAACTTCATCAACACCCACATCATCTGTCATTTCAGTGTACCTCACAAAATCATCACCGACAATGGCAAGTCCTTTAAAAACAAGACCGTCCAAAAACTTTGTGACTCTTTCGGCATCAAACTCAGCTTTTCTTCGCCTTATTACCCACAAGCAAATGGGCAGGCCGAGGCTTCTAACAAGATCCTAACTAAAATTCTCATGAAGGTGGTCAACGACACTGGAAGGGATTGGCACGTTCAAATACCCTTCGCTTTGTGGGCCTACCGCACTAGCATCCGAACCTCTACGGGTGCTACTCCTTTTTCTCTAGTGTACGGATCAGAGGCTGTCCTACCTCTCAAAGTACAAATCCCATCTCTTTGCATTTCACTTCATGACATTCTTTCTAATGATGACTTTCATCAAGATCGATTAGCTCAACTTGAATTACTCGACAAGCGTCGTCTCGCTGCCCTCAATCATCTCCATGTCTATCAAAATCGCATCAAACGTGCCTATAATAAAACTTTGAGAGAACGAGATTTCAATATCGGAGACCTCGTCCTCAAAGAGAACCAACATGTGACCAATATGGAACTGAGTAAACGAGGCAAATTTGCTCCTAATTCGCTCAGACCTTATATCATCACACACAAATATGGATCAGGGACTTATCGTCTGTCTTCTCTTGAAGGCTGACCAGAACTTGAGCCTCTTAATGCTTTGCATCTACGACCATTCTATTGTTAGTCGAGTATTCATCCACTTGACATTTAACTTGAGCTCGTCCCTTAAGCAATCCTTGTCCTTTAAATCCTCAATTCATTTCACCCTTTTTTCCTTAACAAAATCCTCTACAACCCTTTTATGATGTACGGATGCTTCGTTATAATAAAAGGGAGCCCTTGATCTTCTATAAGTCTTGTCCATGACTCAATATTATGTCAAAATTAAATCAAGATGTCAAAATATCCAAAGTCACAAAATCAAATCAAAAAGCAGACTGCTCTTTTGAAGGACAGCTGCACTATCATTGCTGTAGCTAATAGACTGCTCCCTCGAAGGACATGGACTTGATTTATTGTTGTCTCAGGGTCTCCTATAAAAAGGGGCAAAGTTCTCCATACTCTAAAACAGGTTACCCTTTTCCTCTTATCATACCACCTACTCAAGGGACTTTGAGCTCACTTTAAATGTCAAAAGGGATTCGATTACCGCTCTAACATAACTATGGTCAATGATGCAATGCATAAATGGGGCTTCTTTGTTCTAACAACCCCTGTCTATATTGTCTTTTTGGTCCTTATCAATAAAAGGGCACTTATGACTTTTACTTTCTGCCTATACTTTGGTCACATTCACTCACATCATTTGTTAAAACAACTTAAACCGACTCTTTTTCAACCATTCACATAAGCCTAATCATTCTAGTTTCCATGGACAACAATACACATAGAAACTATCAACTACCCAATTCATGTTAAGCATAAACCAATACTTACTGAAGCATAAATAGACCTCAATTCATTTTTAGCAAACATCCATCATGAATATGGATAGTTGCTAGGGATGAAAAACCCCGACCTATGTTACAGAATACACCATTTGGAGAAGGCTGTAACATCATTTCCTCCTTATCATCTCAAGCATGTACCCTTAGACATATGGGAAATGCTATATCTTTATCATGACCAAAAATCAACCTCTTCGATCTTTTTCCTCCCTTCTTGGGAGAACTACATCGGCTTGAGGCCCTAACAACAAGGGCTATGTAGGCAACACTCAGTTGACATGGGGTCTTCTGGGGTTAGCTCGGCCACTTTTTTCGTCACTTTCTTCCATCTCCTTCTCTCGTCACCTGTCAATCATAACACAGTCAATCACATATTCACATAATCATTAGTATACTCTCATTTTCATTATAACATCATAAGTCATTAGTCATAAATTTCATCTATCATAACTCATTAAACATTCACATAATCCACAAGTTAAATATTCCATATCACATCTATCATCATCTAATCTAAAGTCATCATCATATAACCATTTCATAAACATTGTCATCATCACATTCATTTTCATCAAGCATCATCACATTAATCATTAGCATCATCATAACATAATCATCATAATCATCATAAATATCACATCAAAACATGCATCATAAAACACATGAAAAATAATGCAAAACATTAAACATCTATAACATTTCCATAACACATCAATAGCCAAAATCTCATCATATATATATCAAAAATAAGTTTTATACAAAAAGACACAATCAGTGTCTATCTCTCTCTCTCATCATACATCTCTCGTCTTCAACTCGTAGGCCGGTATATACATAAAAAATAATACATTTCCAGGGTTGCCCTCAAGGCTGTGGCTGTGGTGGTGGTGGCAGTGGCCGAGAAGAGGCTGTATCCTCTCCTCCCTCTGATCTCTGCGGTCTGCGTGACCCTGAAGCCATCGCTCGTGACATCGATCTCTATCAGCTCTGCTCCGCCCTCATCTTTGAGTATCACTGTATCTAAGGGAACCCTCTGATGGCTCTCTCATAATACACAATCTCATCCAGCGCATCAGTGTATCTAACCATAGACACAGTCTGCGATGGACCCATCTGCCCTGCCCCTGTGGCCTGTCCTAACCCCTGAGGCTGTGGCTCACCTCGGTGCACTGATACTGATGGTCTTGCCCCCTATGAAAATGCTGGCTACTGAGATGGCTGCTGCCATGGGCCCTGCCCTCCAAAACTCTGCCCTGCCACTGCTTGTGCCTGGGCTGCCACCAGCTGTCCCTGTAACAAAGTGACCTGTGCTGTCAACGCTGCCACCTGACCTATCATCTCTCCCAGCTGCCCTGTAACCTCAGCTAGCTACCCCTACAAAACTAAGACCTGGGCCTGAGCCGCGTCTCTCTCCTCCTGTGCAGTGTCCCTCTCCTCGCAGGCTGTATCCCACTCCCTAGTAATCGCCTGCAAATCCGGCTGGGGTCCCATCTGTATGCCTCGATACTGCCCTGCCCACCATGCCGTGTAGGCCTCTATACACCTTGGGTCGACTATCCCAGGTCCTGTCGGCAACTCCTCAAAATCAGGCTCCTCTGTCTCCTCTGGAAGTGGGAGCGGTGCCTCTATATCATCCCGCCTATACTGTGGGAAGGCAGGAGGCACATCCTATAACAACCCATACTGGCACCGCACTCTCTCTGCAGGGATCCTCTCAAGCTCACTGGCTCGTTTGCCTCTGATCCATCGCTTGCTCTGAACTCCAACCAACTGCTCTCCTTAGTCTCTGAATGCTGGATAGACCAAGTATGGTCTCCAGATGATGTCTACAGGAATCAGGGCCTCCAGTACCCCTCTATAGTGGTCAATGTCCCTGACCATTCCATCCACCCGTGTCTGTGCCATAACCTCACGCCATCGCCTGAATCCAACTCTGAAGCTGGCCTGAATCACTACTGGAAGGCCAAGAGGTCGTGTGATTACTATGTGCTCGTAGGCCCAACAATGTAGCAGGTGGCCCACACATAGACTATACCACCACTGCCGGCTGATACCCCATAGGTCTCTGTAAACCTGGGCCAAAAACACAGGTGCCCAGGTGAACACTATCCACTACTCTATCATCTCTAGCAAAACTCCAGTCATAGCAATTGAAAACTTGCCACCCTCTGCATCCAGTAACGCATACACTGTGATGCCGATCATCATCAGAATGGCCAGCCGATGTGCGTCCTCATCTACCGCATACAACGGCTCATATGCAAAGCTCGCTGAATGGTAGCTTGTCTCCTCGATGTGCTCTCCAAATAGCATAACCATGTGAATGTCATGCACCTCTCTCGAGCATGCATACAAGTCTGATCCGTGCACCGATAGCCACAAAATCTGGTACATGTCCTCAACCGTGACCATCATCTCGCTCGTAGGCAGGTGGAAGGTGTTGGTGGCATGGTCCCACTACTCGATCAAAGCCACCATAAGGCTCACATCCCTTGCCACTCTGCAGTAGCGTCTCAGCCTGCCTAACTCGACTGCGCTCATCTGCGCCCACTCCTCGATGGACACGCCTCCGCACATCCACGTCAGCAAGGTTAGGAGGCGATCCCGTAGCATGAGGGTCTGCCTCACCTGCATCCATCCATAGACACTTTCATGTTAACATTATTCCTACTTTTCCTATTCTATCAACTATTCAGATTATCTAAGCCTATCTTGACACCCAGGAAGCCCTTGGCGTAGCTTCGACCTCTCGACTTGACCATTTTTCAAAACCATTTTCGACCAAGCAGCCACCAACATCAGTTAGCTTGTCAGCGACGGCACTTACCTAACCAACGTTGGTCACTTAGTGACCGATGTCGGTAGGCCAGTGACCGATGCCAGCGGGGTCGCCGATGTCGGCGACTGGTTTGGCACTAGGGCCGAACGGGGCAAGCCCTAATTTTTAGGGATTCCCTAAATTAACTCCCTACACCCCCCAAAACCCTCCTAAATGACTCCTAAGCTCTCCTAGACACCCTACCCACCTTCCTAGCTACCCTCCCTCTTAATTTATGTCTATAACAACAACAAATTCAAAAACTAAATTCAAAATAAAAGTGAATCAAATGAGGTTCAAAGACTCTCCTACCTCATCCCGGCGCCACCGGCGTGGTGGCACAATGGGTGCCGCTAATCGTGGACCTCCCGCAGGTCCTCTACTCCCCTCTACCATCTCTTCTACCCTAATGGCTCTGCACGCTTCCCCTGGTCCACACGCATCCCTATAGCGTCCAATCAACTCCTTCTCTCCACCAATGTTTCTCTGCCACCTCGCACCACTCCTTGGTCAGCTCTGGGTCACTTTCACTCAACAAATTCCAGAGCTCTTTTTCTCTCTCAATCAAATAGCAAATGACTTTTGGTGGGCTGCCAATCCATTTTTGTTGGATTTGGCAGCCCACCAACGTCGGCATCGGTGTGCCTTAGGCCACCAACGTCGACTGATTTTTGCTGACGTCGGTCTCTTTTGGACACCGATGTCGGTTATGTAGCCGACGTCGGTGGCATTCAAACCTTTTATCCCTCTTCAAAATCATGTCCCTAATCAAGTCAAGTCCTTCAGACCATGTCATTTTGGCCCCTTGGGGCACATTTTGATCACTTTTGCATCCATCCATCGACCACTAGACATTGGAGATCATGCCCATCTCCTCAAACCGTGACTACTTCCAAAGCGACTTTGCCTTGGTTATTTTTGCATGTATGCTACCTCACGACTGGTTAGCAAAATTGTGCGCACACTTTTGACCTTCACAATTACAAGATCGTGAGCCAGTTGATCCACTCTACTTGTGACTTTTTCGTGTTTTCGGGAGCACTTCCTAAGCCTAGGATACCTGGAACACGACAACCATTGGAGCTTCAGCCTCGATTGAATAACCTGATTAGCTATGACTAATGCTGGGGCCCGGTTCTTTTAATTTTGGCACTCCTCGACCTTTGACCTGCGACAATTTGACCTGACCATCCTCGTGAAGTGGTGTACATGCAATCACAACTTTGGCAGCGTTCTCACTCTATCTTTCCTCTTTTCTCATCCACTTTCTATCAAATTAACACCCGATTCTAAGTTCCCTTCTCTCGACTCCTGCTTTGAGGGGGAATCGCCGACGTCAGTTATTAAGTGTCGACCGATGCCAGTGGAATCGCCGACGTCGGTTATACTTAACCAGTCTTTCAAACTCTTTTGAGGAACCGAATCAAAAATTAGAAAATCTCTGAAAGTGAATCAGGAATCCTAGTCTTGGACTATCCGTCAATCTATGAAATCTCTCAATCAAACCCCCCACTCTTTCCCTCAGGTGCAACAAGAGCTTCAAGGTTCTCTCACAGTGACAGGTTCTCTATACAAGCTACATCAACAGCAGGTACGGGAATCATCAGTAGCATACCTTCCACAAGGCACAGGTAAGTATATTGTCTGTGTTCTTATTCTCTTTTCAGTTATTTCTTTCAAGCAATATCTCCCTAGACTAGATTGTTAATCAACCTAGACCTGAATCTTGATTTGTCCACCTCCCTGTTTCTCTCGTTCCCTCTCGGATCATACATTCTGCCCATTTAACCCGACTCTTAGACTCAGACCCCAGACCATTCAACCAAGCCCAAAACTTTGTCCACAGACCAAAACCCTAATTAGACTCTGTCCACAGACTATTCAAATAAACCCAGACCCTAACCAAACTTTGTCTACGGACCACAGACTTACCCAGACTTCGTCTAAAGACCTTTGCCCCGACCGACGCCGGTCATTACCCCCACCGACGTCGGCATATTAACCGACATCGGCACCTTGACAAACCGATGCCGGTAGGCTTATCGACGCCGGCAACTGTTATCAATCCGATAGCTTCTCTCAAGTAAGTCTTTACTTCTCTTTTTCATTCCATTTCTTTATCATTTTGGTTCTTCATTATTCAGTTATTTATCAGACATTTCTTTCTGTTGATTTAGTGGGTTTATATCCCTTAAGGAAGTTTTCATACTTTTGGGATCAAGCTTTTGCTTGACAACCCACCATTTGTCTATTTAACATCTTCTTTTGTCCAAACTTCTTTTCTTTGTAGGTGTCATTCTTCCACAGCCAAAGAGGAGTACTCACAGCGTCTGGATTATGGTGCGCAGACTTTATCCAGGTACACAAGCCTTGACCATTCTTTCTTTAGTTTCTTAATCCTTTGAAATCTGAAAACAAAATTTGAATAGAAACAATGGTCTACATAGGAGTAGGTGGTTGGGCCAAGGATATTTAGTGGTTTCTAGATTCCTTGAAGGGTTTGGTGCTAGGGGATGTCACATGGTGACCATATGTTGGGTGGCTGTAGTGGGCAAGATTCAAGTACCACACCATAGGGATATAGAGCTAGAGGTGGGTGTATGGGAGGAGAGAGATGGAGTTGATCCTATTCAAATAGGTATGGAGACAATTTAACTTATTATAGGGGATTCCACATGACACACCAAGGTACCAGAGAGAGAAGGTTGAGTTATTACTACTTGAGCCATAACCATACGACATAGTACGTGACTTAGAGGAGTTACCAATAGAAGGCTAGGTCAATGATGTAGGTATTAATGATGGTTATATAGCCTGATATTAAGGTAGGTATGTTGTAGTGAATTTTTGATGGGGGTATGGTGGTCATCAAGCCATGGATGTTGATCCAGTGGTGGCACAGGTGCAAGGTGATGCATAGGTAACAACAATGTTAGTAGCAACCTAGGCACAAATAACTACCTTATAGGGATAGGTGAACACTTTTTAGGGCAAGATCATGACACTACAAGGGTAGGTGGGTTTAGTGATGGTGGAGAGGGACTAGGCACGAGCCTAGGTCATATATTTATAATGGCAAGTGGCCACTTTATAGGGCCATATTGGATCCTTATAGGGACATACTAGGGTTGGGATAGTAGGTGTAGCAATAGGAGGTTCACCAAATTTAGTGCCATGGGCATGGTATCGACTGTAAAAGAGTTTAGATATTATGAGGTGATGGTGCTTGATCAGTTGCCCCATGCCATGAGATTTATAGAGTATAGATCTAGTTTGGGAAGTGGGGCTGCACTAGCTACTCTAGGGTAGTAAGCTGCTATAATTAGGTAGATAGGGGTCTAAGGGGGACCACCACTAGGTATAGGTATAGGTCCAAATGGGGCTAGTGGTAATAATGTAGGTGGTCTGAGTGCTCCAAGGCCCTGATTGATATATGATATGTATATATATTTTATTTTGGCATGCATGTCGATGATGTGAGATGTAAATTTTGAGAGAGATACTTGTATATTGTTATATACCCATGATGATGCTATTTATTGATGATTATAGACTCATGATTTTATAGATATGACCTTGGTTTATTGATTATTATTGATGGTTTTGATGGTTATCGGGATTATTGATGAATGTTTAGTTTGATTATGCTCATGATGGTATGGACTTACCCAACTAGGCATATGGTGAGATAACATTTGTTCATTTATGATTATGATAATATTGATGATATTTGTGGTTATGATGATGTCTATGCTAATGATTTAATGATTATACACTTCCTTATGTAGGTTTAGATATGTGGTGAAGGTCATTTATTGCTTTGTTATTTATAGATGCCATGATGTTGATATGCTATTGATGGATTTGCTAATGGTGTACTCATATTATGAATGTTTTTATGCTATATGAATGTTTAGTGACTTTTCACATGATATGGATTAGTTATGGATGGCTCCATGTTATGATTTCCCCATTACAATGCATGGATTAATGTGATTTACTAATATGATTCTATGCTTATAGCCCATGTGATGTGCATGCTTATGGTTATGGCTTTATTATTTTGTGATGTTCACATAGTGTAGATGTGTGTTTGTTATTAAAGCTCATGATAATGTTTGTTTTATTTATTATATTCATGGATGTGATAGTATAAAATGGCAAATGGTATGTGTTATGATGTATTTCATTGATGCTTACATTGGTGTAAATGATATGATTTATAAGATTATGTGATGTGATAATTGGTTAGCTAGATGCTTATGGTTTATCCATAAAGAGAGATACATGATGTATATTTGGTTATATGATGGATGATATTTGTGATTTGGATGTGATATTTGTCTTACATGATGATAGATGTAGACTGTGAATACATGAAGCAAGTAAATAACAACCTAGATGTATAGGAGACTAGGCAGAATCATGAGGGGCACATCCATGAATAACATAAAGCCTTTTCATTGGAAAAGAATAACATGAAACCTTAAAGTTGGATTAGCTTAATGAAGATAATCCTTTCAAATGCTTCACATTAGCATGTTTAATGTTGATAATGAGGTATCTTGATCACGATGTGTCAAGTAAGCTCATAGTCCCATATATATGTGATATATAGAGGGAGAATGGGTGAAACTAGAAGTGTTAGTAAGACTAGTATGCCTTTTATGTAGGGTTTCCAAAGAGGTAGTATAGACAAGTCTATGTTTATATACAAAGTGTAGATTGATTGATGCGAGAAGTTTACTAAGGAGAGCTGATTATAGCTTTCCAAGATTATTAATGATAAGAGAGACGATTGTGGCTTTCAAAATTATTTTGTTTTTGCTTTAGGGTCTTTTTCTATTTTTATTTTGATTTACGGTTGGGGAAGCTGATTGATGTGGGAAGCTTCCAAAAATTGCTATCTTTTAACAAATATTTTACTTAGCCATCCTTCAAGGGAGTGGTCTAAGTTTATGTTTCAAATGATTTTGATAGTTGTCCTTCTAGAGAGAACTCCACCTTATGTTTTTGAAATTTCAAATGATTTTCAATATTTGTCCTTCAAGGGAATAATCTATGGATGCTAGGGGTGACCCATGGTTTATTTTCTTAACTTTTTCTACTGCTCTTGCCTTTGATTGATTTTGATTGACATAGACTTATATATTCATGCTCAATAGATGACCTTTATGAAGGTAAAACTAAGTTGACATAAAATTTCAGAAGGTGAAAAGGATATAGGTGAAAACTACCATAGGAACCCTTTCTCATAGAGAGGGAAATTACTATGAGAATAATGCTTTGGGTAGAGCCATGGTACTCAAAGTTCAAGATTAGTCTATGCTTGTGATGGATAATCACATGATTCAATTTTAGTTGGTTGCCCCTAAAAGAGGAAAATGAAATAAGGTATGTAAAGGATGAGTTTAAGTTAGAAAAATGGTGATCTCAAACTTTGTTTTAACAATAAAAAGAATGCAGACATGAAGAATTGAGAGGCTTAGGTTTTGGGTTTCCTTTGAGAGAGGATAACTAATAAGCTCCTGATCCATACTTATGGGTTATGATGTAGGGTCCAAGCCATTTTAAAGAAAATTTACCCCATTTAATTTTATCCATGCTGTTGACATGTTGATTTTCCTTGAGGATAAGATCTCCAATGTTAAATTCTTGGATTTTTAGGTGTTTATTATGGGCTTATTTAGTTTACTCTTAATAGACATAAAGATGGGAAAGAGTAATTAAATGATGTTCGTCAAGTAGCTTGAGTTGGGGTAAGTGTTATTGATGGTAATCATCTTCAAAAATGATGTCATGTAAAGATATGTGAAGAGAAGGTATTTATATTTCAAGAGGCAAGACAACCTTGGCTTGAAGATGAGAGAAAAAGGTGTAGCACTAGCGGGGGTTTGGTAAGGTGAAGGGAATGTGCAAGTCCCAATCTTAACTTGAGGTATTGACCATTGTGGTAAGCATGTTGTTAAGGGGGTTTTTAGAGGCTTCAGCTTGTCTATTTGATTGTGGGTGATAAGGTGATGAAAATCTATGTTTAATATCGAATATGTCACAAAGGCCTTGAACTTGTTTGTTTTTGAAAGATTTACCATTGTTGGTGATGATATTATGGGGAACACTGAAACAACAGATGATATGATGGGTGATGAATTCAACAATATTTTTAGCTTTTATTGAGACAAGGGGAAAAACATCCACCCATTTGATAAAATATTCAGTTGCGATAATGATAGAATGATGTCATTGTGAAAAGTGGGGGTTTATTTCACCAATAAGGTCTAGACCCCATTATGAGAAGGGCCAAAAGTCTATAGAAATGTGAATACTATTTCTAGGTGTGTGATGTAAATTAGCATGTTGTTAACATTTGACATAGTTTTTCACATAATCACAACAATCTTGGTTAAGGGTAGGCTAGTAATAACCCAGGTGTAGGATATGCTTGGCCATAATGAGGCCACTAAAGTGACCCCCACAGATACCATCATGTGTCTCTTTGATGGAATGAGAGGCTTCTAAACCATGGAGGCAATGAAATAGGAGGCCATCCAAGACTCATTATTAGAGGCTTCTTCCCATAATGGTATAATGAGAGGTGCTTTGAAAAATTCTTGATAGGCATTCCTAGAGAGGCTGGATAAAACTATGCCAAGGTGAAGGTAGTCGAAGGTTTGTTGGTACCAAAGGTCAGGTAGAGTTTCCTCCACACTAAAGATGGTTAGAATGTCTGATTTGGTGTAGGAAAGTTTAGTGAGGTGAAGGAAAATGATAGTAGTTTGGAGCTTGAGGGTGTTGACAGGATATGAGAGGCAAGAGAAGCCATGGTATGAATAAAATTATTGGTAGATTGAGGGGTGGTTTGGATATAGTAGTGTTCAAATGAGGTTAAGAGTTCTATGATGAGTTGTCTATACAATTGCATTGTTTCATTCTTACACTGGTAAATGCCATTGACTTGGTTGACCACAAGTTAGGAGTCCCTAAAGATATTGATTGTTCTAACTCCTAGGGCTAGGGTAGTTTGGAGACCTATTACTAAGGATTCATACTCAACCACATTTTTGGTGCATATGAAGTTGAGTTTAAAAGAATAAGGGAAGTGGTTCACCAATAAGGAAAATAAGGAAAATATCAAATCCCCCACCATGCTAACATTTGGAACCATCAAAAAACATGGTTACCTGATTGGTGAAATCTACTTGAGATAGGCTTGCGATGGACTCATCTAGAAATATAAGAGGGGGAGGTTGATTATTTACTAGGGGTGCCTCATATAGTTGGTCATTAATTACTTGCCCCTTGATTTACTTTTGTTAGAGGAACTCAAGGTCAAACTCAGCTAAAAGCATGAGCCACTTAGCCATACACTAGTTTTGGTATGGTTTGGAGTGCATGTATTTAAGGGGGTCAGTATTGGTTATGACAAAAGTTTTGTGATTAATAAGGTAGTGGAAAAGTTTGGTGGCCATGAAGATTAGGGCTAGACATAGTTTCTTGATATGTGTGGATTGAGTCTCATATTCAACAAGTATATGACTAATGTAATAGATGACTTGTTATTTGTGTTGTTCATCCCACTAGGAAAGCATTGCCCCTAAGGAGTAGTCTGTGGTAGAGATATAGAGGTAGAAGTGTTGGTCATCCTTAGGAGGTGTAAGGACAGGTGGAGATAATAGGTTTTATTTGAGTGTATCAAAGGCCTTTTGACAATCAACATTCCACTTGAAAGAGATGTGCTTTTTCAAGAGGTGGTAGAAGGGATGACACTGATTGGAGAGATGGGAGATGAAGTGATGAATGGATTAAAGTTTCCCCTACAAGTTGTAGAGTTGTTTAAGATTGGTCAAAGGTAGCATCTCAAGGATGGCTTTGATTTTGGTTGGATCAACTTTGATTCATTGAAGGGAAATGATAAAGCCAAGAAGTTTACCTGACAAGACCCCAAAAACACATTTATTGGGATTCAGGGAGACTTGATAATTGATAAGTCACTCAAAGATAATCTTAAGAATAACTAAATGGTCTTTGTGAAGCTTGGACTTACCAAGGTTATCCACATACTCTTCGATGATTGTATATATAAGGTCATGGAAAATATAGGTCATATCATGTTGGTAGGTTGTGCCAGCATTTTTAAGATCGAAGGGCATGAGTTTATAATAAAAAGTCCCCCATGGGTTGATAAAGGCAATTTTTTACTGATCTTCAGGGGTAATCAAAATTTGATTATAACCCAAGAATCCATCCATGAGTGACAACATCTCATGGCCTGCAGTAAGATCAATAAGTTGCTCAATGCTAGGTAGAGGAAAGTCATCCTTTGGGTAGGTGAGGTTGAGGTCATGAAATTCCACACATATACGTAGTCCCCCTGTGGCTTTAATGATAGGTATGATGTTTGAAACCCTTTGGGGATAATCAATGGGTTGAATAAAGTTGACAAAAAGGAGGTGTTGAAGCTCTTCTTTGAAAAGGAGGGCTATGCAAGGGTGCATTAGACAAAGTTTTTGTTTAATAGGTTTGGCTTCATGATTGGTTATAATGTTATGGGTGACAATGCCTAGGTCAATACTGGGCATATCAGCATATGTCTAGGTGAATGCAATATTGTGATCTTGGAAGAAGTTAGAGAAGTTCTATGGTTCCTCAGAGGTGAGAGTTTGGCTAAGTTTGATGATGTGGGGGTCGTCTGGAGTACCTATGTCAACATCCATGGTAGATGCATTTAACATGGTTGAGGTTTTTAGAGGTAAATATTTGTGGATGGAGGAATCTAGTGCACCAAGGTAAGTGATAATATCATCATCATCTTGACATTAAATAGTGTTAATGGTAGGAGAGTCCTTTCTCATGAGTTCAAGATGGGTCAAAGGGATGGATATGGATGCCCCTTCCTTTGATAAGTTAGGGGGCCAAGGGTAATCATGTTGAAAAAAAAATTGGGTGGGATGATGTCCTCATCCTCACCCACAGGTGGAGGGGGTGTTGGTGAGGAAGGGGTTTCTTCTTTAATAATGGTAGGGGTAGTTTGTTTGGCACCTCCTTCTTATTGGGTAAAATGAAGCTAAGGACATGATTTTCATGAGCTTTTTGGGTCTCAATCAAGGTCAATGTGTGTGGTCCATGCTTATATCATCCTAAACCAAATCCTTTCGATGCACACCTATGAAGGTATAGCTTGGCAAAGCTAGGTTTGTCCAAATAAGAGAAGGTGAAGGTGAATGGTTGAGGAAGAGAGGGAGTGATGATAGTGTTAAGTGGCTTGTCAATTCCACCATAGATAAAGTGGTTTTGATAGCTTAGAGGCCCCAATGGGGTAATTGATCTAATATTGGGGTTGTAATCTAGTTGGTGGTTGAGTTTCCCATATTTGTGGAGAGTAAGGAGAGAATCAAGGGTGAGGAGACAGTATTATCCAAGGGTGAGGCATTGGAAGGTAGGTTTCAAAAGATTAGTGATGGGTATCTAGTCCATGGGGATAAACAAGTTGGTAGAGGCCACAGTGGAAGGGGAAGAAGTAACAACTTCAACTTCTATGGGTGAGGGTTTGATGGTGGTTATTCATAGTGCTTTGGATGGAGGTAGGAGAATGTCATTAGGTTGATAGGTCATATTACATGTTGTAAAAGGGCTAGGGTCAGCTTGTATGGTAAAAACTTAACCTTCATGTTTAAACTTGATATAATGGTGGAGGGTATAAGGTACACATCCCATAGTAGGAATCCAAGGTCTCTCAAGTAAAACATTGTACTAGAATTCACCTTTGACTACATAGAAGAGTTTTGGAAGTATGTGAGGTCCTAGGTAAATGTGGAGGATGATGATTCCCAAGGTAGTGGTCATAGTATTATTAAAATATTGAAGGATGGCTAAAGTTTTGGACATGACATTGTCTGATAGCTTGAGTTGCTCATAGGCATGTGAAGAGATGATGTTGATATTGGCTCCCCCATTGATCATAACCCATTTGATGTAGGTTTGGTTGATGTAGGTTTTAATAAAAAGAGGTATATTTGGGTCTTCAATGTGGATAGAAGGTATCTCTAAGTCATTGAAGGTAACAAAGGTGGAGAGTTGGAGAGAACCAATGAAGGCCTCTATGGGTTGGGAATCCCTCGATCCAAATTTAATGGCCTGCATAGCCTCGATCATGGCTTGAAGATAATGGGGTGAGGTGGAAATGAGCTCATAGAGGCTCATTTTAGTAGGGGTCTAGTGGAGTTGTTTAAGGATGAACCTCCTGATGGATTCAAAGGGGTTAAGCTCTGATGTGCCTAAGATAGTAACTTTGGGCTTAGCTATAAGCATGGAGGTTTGGTTCTGGTTGGGTATAAGGTGAGTTGGTGGGTATGTCCATGGAATGGACAATTCAGCCTTTAATTTATCCTTTTGTTGTGATCATGTGACCACATTAATGGTATGGATATATGGGAAAGGTGTGATAGGGGGTTGGGTAGATTCTCTGTCACTTTGAGGTGAGAGTGGGGCATTAAGAATGTGTTGGTAGCTGGTTGTTGGGTGTAATGGTGGAGGAATGGATGGAAGGTCATCTACAAAAATATCATCCTCATCATATAATTGGTGGATAATGGCCTAGAGAGCTTTGTAATTCTTTGTGTCATGCCCAGGTGTCTTGTGATAGGATTAGATTTGGTAGTCATTATACCAGGTTGGTTTCAAACCAAGAGAATCAAAAGGTCTGATGGGAAGTAATGTGAGGCAAGATATTTGTACTAATCTTTGAAGAATGGTTGTATAGGATTCTTCTTGAGTTAAGGAGGTTTTGGGCTCATGGTTTGGGTTGGTAAGATGGGTGTATGGGTGGTAATAGGTTGGGTGAGAGATGAATTGGGTAAGGTGGTTTAAGCAGATGGTTTTGGCTTAGGCACATTGGTAGTTGAGGTAGCCAAATTTGGTGGTTTGATTGGCTGTGATCTGGGAAGGAGTGATGCATTGGATAATAAATGTGATGACATAATCGATGATAATGGGTGACATATGTTGAAATGGGGTTTATTTTTTAGCAAAGTGAAAGGGTGAGGCCCTAGGATAGAGGGCAAGGTAGAGGCTTAGTTATGTGTCATTTCAACGCTTTTATCCTTTTGGTTGGTGTGAGTTGAGACCTAGGTATAGGCTTGGGTGAAGTTAATTCTACTTTTAAAGATGGGTGATCCAAACTCTAAGTAGGGAAGGAACCAAGAGTTTTGAAAGGTTTTGTTGGTGAGGTGGTGGTTATTTTGGTTGACTAAGATGTTGAGGGGTTGTTGGAGGTTTGAATTGGTTTAAGAGATAGTGGAGAGATGATGGATTGGTTGGTTAGAGGTGTGCTAGATGGTTCAAGTTTGTTGATGGAGGGAAGCCCTAATGATTTCCAAAAAGTGGCTTGATCCATGTTTGGTTTTAAGTCAAAATCTAATTTTTGTACTAATGTGGAAAAAAGTTTGTGCACTGGTCTTGATTTATGGGTAGTGGATGCAATAGATAGACTTGTAGGTTAGGTGGGACACTTGGTAGGTTGGTTGATCTCTTGAGGTGAGGGAAGCAAGGCTGAGATAAATTTCTCATCCATGTGAGGCATAGGTAAGAATTATTCTCCTTTAGGGACAATATCCATAGGAGTAGCAATTTATTGGGTAGTTGGTAGAGGTGGTGAATCAGGAATGTTGATTTTCCCAAATGTACTAGTTGAGGTAGTATGTGATGATTCTAAAACTTCTATGAGTGTAGCTAGGGAGAAAAGAACTTCTTTGGTTTGGATATCCAAAAGAGGGTAAGGTGACTCCATGACCTCAATAAGAAAATTGGGAGGGGAAGGGTAGATTAGTTGATCAGGTCATCATGGGTAGGTGTATTATGAACCATGTTAATTGTGTTAGCATTATGAGAGCACTTGACCTATGTGTCCTTAGATTTGATAGGGGCATGGTTGGGAAAAGGTTTCCTAAATATGTCAAGAGCTTGACTTTGAGGGGAATTAGGATTAACCAGCATGAGTTCCTTGATATGATCTTGATATTCAATATATTTAAAAATACCCTTAAGGTAGGGAAACACCATATAATACTCCTTTAGGAAGGAATAACTCCATAATGTCTCTTCGAGGGGACAACCTCCAATATCTTCTTACAATAGAAGACTCAATGCTTAATTGATATCTTTACCATGATAAACATCTCCTATATATAGACATCTATATAACCCATGGATAGGTAACCTCCTAATCCCAATGTAGGCTAACCATTACCCAATGTACTAATTCCATAAGTTACTCCATTATCCTAATATATTGTACCCACATAACTAACTAAGGGGATGTGTGCCACATGTTAGCATCTCCATCAACCCATATACATTAATATATCATATCCCAAGGTACATAACATTACTTTCCTCCTTGACATGTTTCATCCCCAAAACATAGGAAGAAACCAAATAATGAGTGTGCTTCAAATCATTACACACTTGTCTCCAATCTCGATCATTTAGCCATCCATATGTGATCTTGGTAGGTGATAGCTCTCCAATCTTGTTTCCAAATTCCATTATGCTCCTATGATTATGTTCAAGATCATAATTATATTGCTTTGGTGTCCAAGCATAATTATTCCTCTTTTTATTCCATGTACCATATGTTGTTGCACTATTCTGATTCCAATTATGACCATAGTAGGAATTCTTTCATGCATAGTCATAGTGATTTCCCCATTCATTCCCTATGCCATAGTATTTTTTCTTTGGATTCCATGCATATCCATAATTATTGGAAATTTTATTTCCTTTATAGACAAAATGATTGTTGTTATGACACTTCCTCACCTGGTTCCATGATTGTTTCCTCTCATGATGATGTGGGTTTCTATATACCTCAACTTTTTCCAATATTTTGACCTTATTTACCTTTGCTTCTACCTCTTCTAACTTTTCCTTCTTTGTCTCTTTAGTAGATGAAGTGTTCATTTCTAGTTGTAGTGTGTCTTTATCTATATCATCTGAATCTTTATCATGCTCTTCATCACCTATTTTAATCTCATCCTCATGATCTACCTGGATTGTTATTGGTGCCTTTTTCACTATGATATCTTGTAAAGTTAAATTATTTTTCTTATACCAAAACTTCATGAACTTTTTCTGAACATTAATATTCATTGTTCCCAAAGTCTCTAACCATGGATATCCAAGAACTATATCCACATCATCCATATCCAAAGCATAAAAATCTAAATGAAAAACATATTTTTCCATAATGAGCTTTAGATCTTCAAACATTGAAATATTCTTACCATCCACTTGAACCTCCTTGATATTATTTTCTTGAACATGTAGATGCTTGGCCACATTCATGTTAATGAAGTTATACTTGCTGGTAGGGTTTATGGACACAACCACCTTCTTCTTTTGAATGCATCCATGAAATTGAAAAATTGACTCAGATTTCTTTGGAGCCAAATTATTTGAACCCTTTTCTTCTTATTCTTCTTATTCTTCTTATTCTTTATCATCATTATTTTCTTCCTCTTCTACATCCTCTTTTTATTTTATATCCCATCGATCTAGGAAGATTTGTTCCATTGCTTCCCATGAAGAAAACTATTGCACAAAGCTTAATTGATTAGACCACCAATGTCGTGCAAGCCCAGACAAAGAAAGAGATAATTCTATTTTCCATAAATTTTTTTTAGTATTATTCTCTTTAAAATGGAGCCACCATTCTCTAGCATCAACATCATCTTCCCCTAAAAATTTTTGTAACTCCATGATCCACAAAAAAATTAGGGTTCATGAAACACTAAAATATCAATAACTCATATAAAACTAATCCAAAAAGTCCCAAATTTTTATTGTATCTTGATATTATGATATTGGAACCTCAGTCAAAATTTTGTGAAACACTATCACAAATTTTGACTTGTAGATTGAATATATGAAAAACCATAAAATCACAACAAATCACTCAAAAAAGCTCATTTTTTTTTGAAATTTTGACTGTGCTTCTCTTATATCTTCATATATTTCTAGTAAAATTTTTGAATACAAATTATCTATAATTTGGAATATATAGTGAAATTAGTATAAACCCTAAAATAGAAATAACTCCCTAAAAACTAATCAAAAGATCTCTATTTTTTACAGTGACTTATTTTAAATATTATCCATATCTAGTAAAAAAATGTCAAAAAATTATCAAACAATCAAAATTTATTGATGATTCAAAAAACTAGGGTTTCACTCCACACAAATTGCCCTAATCAAAGCTTTGATACCACTTGATATGATCTTGATATTCAATATATGAAGAAATACCCTTAAGGTAGGGAAACACCATATAATACTCCTTTAAGAATGAATAACTCCACAATGTCTCTTCGAGGGGACAACCTCCAATATCCTCTTACAATAGAAGACTCAATTCTTACTTGATATCTTTACCATGATAAATATCTCTTATATATATACATCTATCTAACCCATGGATGGGTAACCTCCTAATCCCAATGTAGGCCAAACATTACCCAATGTACTAATTCCATAAGTTACTCCATTATCCTAATATATTGTACCCACATAAATAACTAAGGGGATGTGTGCCACATGTCGGCATCTCCATCAACCCATATACATTAATATATCATATCCCTAGGTACATAGCATTCCCCTTTATTGATAAGACTCTGAATAATATTCTTAAAAGTATTACATTGATTTATGGCATGTCTAATTACCTAATGAAAATCACAAAGATCATTATCATTGTACCAAGTAGGTGCTGGATAAGAAGAATCAAATTGTTGGGGAGGTTTGATAGGTGGAAGTTTTATAAGGTTAACTTTTAGTAGCTTCTCCAGAACTGAGGTGTAAGATTATCCATGTGAAATGAATTATTTTTGGTTGTTTTGGTTTGGGTTTCTTGCATTTGGATTAGAGTTAATGGGAGAAATTTGTTGGTTGACATTGGGTGGAGGGGCATTTTTAAGGACAATGACATTTATGGTTCCCTTGGTCTTGGTTTTGGTATTGGCTTGGTTACCTAGTTTGGAGGATGAGGTCTCATTGGTCTTGAAGGTCAAGTTCTTTTTTTCTAACTTCAATTTACTCTCATTTATGGCCCATTTTTATAGCTTATGTTTCATGGTAAAAGCCTCATCAAAGGTCTTAAAGCTCCAGACATGTAGTGTAAAAGATATATGTTTGGCATAAGCTCGAGAAAAAAGCTCTATAAGTTCAGGTTGAGGCAGGGAAAATGAAAGCTAATTAATCAAGCTTCTCTAATGGGTGACAAAACTGGTAATGGACTCATCATTGAATATTATAATAGAATTAAGGTCTGTGATAGAGATCTTCTTATAAAAGTTAATGGAAAAGTGATCGAAGAAGACTTGTGCTAGTTGGGTGAAAGAAAAGTTGGAATACTTGTTAAGGGAACTATACTAGTCAAGTGATGGATCGGATAAAGACATGGGGAAGGTTTAGAGGAGAGGGGCATCATCATAAGTAATCATGTAGCATGCATGAGTAAAATCCCTAAGGTGATGTTGGGGGTCCTCCTTGCTTTGAAATTTGGTAAATTTTGGAAGCTCCCATTGAGGAGGGTAAGGTCTGATAGGAATAAAAGGATGAATAGGTTTGTTACAAATATGATCATAGGATAGGATGTTAGGATCTCCTAAAATAGATGACTCAAGTTTGGTCATTTTGTCCATGAGCATTTTCATTAGGCCATTTTGAGGTGGTACACCAAAAGGAATGTAAAGTTGATATTTTGGTTGAGGTTGGGCAACATACTGGTAATTACTTAGTGGTGGAGAGGCTATCATATATTGGAATGTGATGCTAGAGGTTAGTTAGGTTAGGTGGATGATGGTGATTGGGTAGTGGGTATATACCCCTATGGGTTAGGGATGTATCCTGGGTTGGGTGCAATGGGTAACTATTGAGAAGTCCCTATGGATTAGGCATGAATGGTAGTTGGGTTGGTGATAAGAGGAGGGGTAGTGACCTTTAAGCTAATTGGTGGTGAGGTAGAATGGATATGTACCCCTAAGATTGATAAAGAGGTATAACTTGATGAGCTAGGTTTGATAGAGGGGAGGTTAGAGATGTTAGTGGTGGGTGCCCTAGATATAAGTGGGACATGATGGGTTAACAATTGGGTTGTCCCCAAGGTAGAAGAGTCATTATTAGGGGTGGAAGGTGTAAAGGTCATAAATGGTTGGATAGGTTGGTTTTTAGCCATAACATCAAAGGGGTTAGTAGATGAAGATGCCTAGGTGGTCAAAGTTTGGGTGGTGACCATGGTAACAGGGATACCCTTCATAAGGTGGGTTGGCATGCCATAAGGAGGATCTTGAGGTAGAGTTGAAACCATGATATGGTGAGAAGATGTGTTAAGATAGTGCTGAAGGACCACTAGATTGTTGTCTAAAAAGGTGGTAAATCCATGTCTCCTTGGGAAAATACCCAAGGGAAATTAGGGATTCCTAATGGATGAGGTGAATATTCTACCTTGGAGATGTAATTCATAGATGAGGAGCTAGAAGAGGTTGATTTAGGTGATGGGTTTTGTTTTGTTAGGTCTCTCTGCTGCTAATGAGTGAGAACCATACAAGGAAATGGGATAGAAAACAAGAACAATCTCACTGATCAAACTAGAACAAGACAAGAAAATGATCAAGGTAATCAAGAAACACACTATGAAGTACATCAACCCTAAAAGTTAGTTTTAATCTCACTTTTGGCTTATGCCTTAGTTTATGAGAATGTGTGATAGAAGTTGGTTTGTAGATCAAGTACTATAAAAGCAGTCTATGGTTGGTTTTAGGTTGTTTAGGTGCCCAAAAGAATATGTATTAGAATCAATATGTGGCTTGGTATTAGGGACCACCCCCTCACCTCACAATCCCACAACAATAAGGGTGTCAGGCGATTACCCAATATATATATTGATATCCAGAGTATATACTCAACCAGAGAGTTGAGTTGGTTTTCCTCTTAGTAATGACCTCCAAGTAGGATCATCAAGAATGGGTAAGGTGACCACAAGGTGATGAAATCCTAGTTGGGACTTGTCTCAAATTATTTTGATGTTTGATTGATGAAAGTGGTTTGGCTAGTGTGTGAAACAAAAGCGGTGCTATGATAAGATTACTGTGTTTTAATTCAAAGTGAATTAATTTTAAAAGCAAGAAATGGATGCAATTGATTTTAAGCCCAAAATAAATTTTAGTTTCAATGATGAGCACAGATAGAGATAAGAGCATACAAATGTAAGGAAAATGTGAGTAAAGACTCTAGGTCCCACTAGGCATGCCAGAATGTTTCACTCAAATTTCAATATTATTCAGAAGAAGGTAGTAAAACTAGAAATATAGGTTGTGGTATAAATACTGATAAAAGTGTGTGCATTGGATCAGAAGATTATGAAGATATCCTCTTTGTCTTGGGAGGAAGACTTGTAAATAAGAAAGCATTAAAGAAATTTTTTTGGTTAGATAAGTAGCTAGGTGGATTGCCTAGTTGTGGATAGATCCTAAAAGCGTGAGCTTCCTTAGGGGCTGTCAATCCACCATTTAAAAAAAATTAAGTTGATAAAACAAAAAGAAAGTACTTGCATCAATAATCAAAAGGTTAATCTAAGTGATAGGATTTGGATGACTTATATTTTTAAAATATAAATGATATTTTACATGGTGATTGCATGTTAAGGTTTTAGTTAGTGGAGCTTAACAGTCGATGGTTAGGCTAACCATCGACGGTTAGCCTAACCATCGATGGTCGAGGCTATAAGGTCAAAATAGGTTAAAATGGATAGTTAAATAGAACTAGGTTAAACTAATAAAAATGTCTTTAGGCATGGGTAAATGGTCCAGAGGGGGTCTAGGGGTTTTTGACATTCAAAATTACATAAGGAGATTTTCAGTGTCTACATTAACCAACTCCTCTTTGCAACAAGAAAGAAAGACATCTTTTTTAGTCAAAGGAAAGAGTTTAAAACAAAATTTTACATCTTCTAGGATACTTGAGGAATATTGGAAAGTATCCAAATGCATCTCAATTTCATCTAGCTACTCCAATTTGTCAAGAGGCTCTAAGAATTATTATTCTTGATCATCTATGGTATCATTGAGATGACTAGATGGATGGGACACTGATACAACTATCTCAATTGATTTTTTTTCATCTTTAAGAGTGTTCTCTCCTTCTGATTCTTTTGTCACATGATGAATATCACCTCTCCCTTCATCTCCAAATACTAATCTTCTCTTTTCTTCACCAAGTGGAGTGCCAATAATGAGTTCTTATTCATGTTCAATTGAAGTGTCTTCTACATATCCTTCTTGAGTCTCACTTAAAATTTCAACTTAGAATTTTTCATTTGTATCCCATAGACATATTATTATTCAAGGATTGGTTTCTCAAACTTATGAACAAAATTTAGAATTTTGAGATCAAAGAGCCTATCATTCTTCTCCTTCCATTCATTAACCAATCCCTCAAACCTTGATATTATTTGATCTTAAACCTTATCAATAAGGACTTACTTATTAATTTGAATGATCTCTTGAATTTATCTCCATGATGAGAAATTTTTAGGTTCTTTAGGAGGGAGGGGTGGGGCTTGAATAGGTTTATGAATTGGTTTGAAGCTTTGGACCTCTCTCTTTTTTGGGATATCCTATTGGATAAACTTTCATGACGGGAAGGTTTGGGGATCTTGAGGAGAGGTGGATGGTGCTTGAATAAGAACAAGTTAAATTTTGGCCTCAACCTCTTAATCTAGGCATGGTTCACCTTTATTCCCCCATGACTCTACCATTTGCTTCCAACTTGGAACCTTGAACTTCAGAGCTTCCTTTTGATGGTGTGTTACAACTTGAGTGGTGGATGAAGGGTTTGGGGAGATTACAAGCTATCTTGGAGTGTCTTCAAATTTATGATTTTGAATGATCATAGGAGAAGGTTTATTAGGGAGAGTATGTTGACCTTGAGGTATAATGAGTGAGGATTTCATAGAATCAAGCCTTTTTTGATGGCTTATTATAAGTTGGAGCAAGTTAGGAACACATGAGAACTGATTTGATATTGGAGAGGGTAATTGTAATTAAAGAGATTGAAATTGTTAATACTCTCATATTACTAACCTATCTTCCATGCATTTATTCAAATCTCTTAATTCTATCCTTTTATTGGTTAGGACATATTTGTTTCCCCTATTAAAGAATGCCAACTCACTCTTTGTAAACTATAATGAGACCCTTAGATTTTAAATGGGATGAATAGGGAAAAGTATGTTGGAAGCAAAATGATGGAGAAGGGGGGGGGGGTGAATTATTATTAATAACATTAATTCCTAATCATCTTAACATTCATTAGCCATTCATACAAGTACATAGATCTATCAAGCATAAGCAACCATATAAGAGCATGAAACAAGATAAAACATGATATATGTGGGAAACCATCAAGGGGAAGAAAAATCATTAATATTTGAAAATTTAATACAGTCCTATAATATAAAAACCAATATTTAGTAAAGCACCAACTCCACATGGAGCACTAACCCAAACTAGCCAAGCACCCACTTGACTAGGCTTTAACAAGCACCCAATTGCAAGGAGGCACCAACCCGCATAATGAATTAGCACCAACTCAACCACATGATTTATTTTATCACCTTTAGAACACAATTTTTATCAACCAATAGATGATGACCACCTCTTCATTTCTTCACACTCTCATCCCTCTCAAACTACCTTCTCGGCCTCTTTGCTCAACTAGGTCTCTTCAAGATTGATTAGGTCATATGACCTTAATTTTAATACTAAAAAATCTTATTAGATATTAATTATATATCTTATAAAACCCTTTGATGGTATACATGACCTCATTCTACTCCTCAATCTTGTTTCTCATTCACTTTCTTTTTGCATACATGAACAGGCCTAAAACTACCTTGTATTTATATAAGACTCTTACTCATATACCTCTTGTTTAGCCACACACACACATCTTCCCACTTATATTTTACACATAATAGGCCTTAGGAAATATTAAAATGATAATCAATCACAATATTAGGTCAATCACAACTCAATAGGTTACATTCCTTCCTTAGGTCTCATGGAGACGTATTAGGCCTTCTTAGTCACACGTTACACTTTTATTTCCTTGAAAAAGATTAAAACTCAAAAAATATAAGGAAAAGTTTATATACCACTAAAATATACATAAAAAAGTATCATATTAGGTATATGAAACCTTTTAAGTCCAACCACCATTTGAAAAACTCCATTAGCATTATTCACATTAGGCCTGTGTGTACTCAAACACTATTTGATATCTCTCATGCTTGATTACCTACATGTCATGTAACCATAATATAAAAAACATTTTTATATAGGATCTATGACCTTAAGGTCATAGATCCTATATAAAAATGTTTTTTATATAATGGTTGGTCATATTAATTCACTTGGTATACTCTAACTCAATGACCAACATTGGTCTTACTCACCCTTTAGGTCTCATGGAGACCTACTTCATTATGTCTGCTCTTTTGATGCTGAGAATTGATCTTCTTAGATCTAAATAGCCTTATCTAACCATAAAAAACCAATAAAAAACTTTGAAAATGACTTATTTTTATATCTTACATGTTTGGTTATATCTTCATCCTTTGTTCATACCTTAAATCCCTCTTTAGGATGGACTCCTCTATTAGGCTTGTACACCTTAGAAACTATCTTGTAAGAATGAAGTTAAATCATTCCTTAGTATTTATCCTATGAAAAATGAAAAATATATACATATAATACATGAACTTATGAACATACCAAACTAATTTTAATAATTTCACTTAGACAATAATGGCTTAAAAACAACTTTGTAACTTGTTCACTCAGAACTGCCAGAATACTAAAAAACATAATCATAAGGAGTTGGACTTTAACCTATTATGTAGACACTTTTATTGACTATTTATGAATTAAAATTATCCTATGACATATTTATATCATACTCAAATGAAAAAATCACAAGTTCTAATGGTAAATATTGGTCTCACATACCAATTCCTTGACTTAAAATCTCATAGTCCAATCCTAAACAGACAAGCCATTTTGTGAACACATTTTCTTCACTTATACTGGCCTCCAAAAATTATGCCAAGAATTATAATTTCTAAAAATTAATTAATAACAACTCCATGCACTACTTTTCATCACTCTTTCATGAAATTACACTCAAATCCTAATTTTTGTTACTATAACTTAGAACTGCCAAGACTGTAAAAACACAGTCATGAAACATTGACCTTCTAACACATATTTAGGTAATTTAAAAGACTTAAAATGCATGATAATGGTTATATGAAATTTATAGACCATATTTAAATATAAAATCAATATGTTATAATGTCAAATATTGGTCTTGCAAACCAATCTTTTGACCTCTCTCCTCACAGTCACACCAGAACTAGATAAGCCATTGTGGCTTCAAATTTTAAACCAATTTCACTAAATATAAAACCTTATACATAGAATTGATAAGGAATTAAAGTCCAAAAAAACACACCATATACTCTAATTCATCATTCTTCAATGAAATCATACCAAAAACCAACTTCTCAAACTGCCTGTTTGCACTATTCTTCATCATTAAGCCTGTTACCGATTGACCAAATTAGATCACAAAGTTGGAACAATTAAGAACTAGAACCAATAAAAATTATCAAACTAATTAGATTATTCTCCCATGTAAAATTTTTATGAGATATTTAGCACAAGAAAATCCTTATAGGGTTGAGAACCCTTCATTATGTGTATTTAAGAGACCTAAAAACCACTTTTCATGCCTTGTCATTTAAAATATGACCTTAAAATATATGAACACATTTGAAACAACATACCTTATCTAATTCAATGATTATAAGAGATCAAACACCTTAAAATCTGATTATGAACCCTTGTTAGGCCACACTCTCTCCCTTTTCTTTCTATACCTTGTCCTGCAAACCACATTAGGCCTTTGAATTAACCTTCACGACTATTTAAATACACTATAAACCTCATACACATGATAAATAAACCTCATAAAACCTTTCATTCCTTCATTCCTTCATATTACCCAGTCATCATACTCATACCTTCTCACAAGGACTTTACATGCCATGAATAGTCTTAGGCTACTTAAGCACTTGACCTCCATGCCTCTTTTCATATTCTCAAAACCTCACTATAATTCCATACAAAATATCTCCTACTTAAAATTTTCCATACATCCTTTACATTCCTTGACAATAGATCATGATACCTCATTAGGCCAGGTAGGGTCTAGGACTGGTCTAGTTACAGACTTGGACTAAGGGTCTTACCCTTGTAGACTCACCTTGAGAATATCCTTATTGCCTATAAACCTTGATCAAATGACTTACATGCTCCTAAAACAATGTCATACCTCTGCACATACATATTCATACTCACCATGCACATGCCTCTTCATGACATGACTATGCTTGTTATGTATTATACCTTCCATGCTTGATTAGTTGTCTTCAAATTATATATTTCAAGAATGACCTAGTCACATCACATATTGTTAATATGTAATTGATAACCTTGTCACATTTCATACTACCAACAACACCCTTTTCTCTCATGACCACTCTTCCATGCTTCTCAACAAAACTCACTACCAACTGAACATGATCATGTAAACACCAACCTCAAAACAACTACTTGACATCAACCTTATTCACCATGATACAATCTCTCTCATAGAAACAACAATCACTATGCTTGGAATAAGGACTCATCATACACATACCTCAAAGCTTACTTGACCATGCACCTTCATAATAACCTTTGACATCAATGATGAAACTTAACAATCAATGACAATGGTTAAAAATATACCCCTTTTTCATTGATGGAAAACACACTCAAAAAATAATGGCAACCACTCTTAATGGCAACCATCTCTTAGATATGGATCTTATCTTTTATCACCCTTTTTGATCTTTCTCTGCCTTTGACATTAATGACAAAGGGTCACTTACAACTAATGGAATTACATTTACTCCCACTGAGCTAATACCTCTTAAAGACACTAGATGGCACACAATCTTCAAAAACTATGGAAATCACTCTCATAAACTTCTCTCAATCAGGTCAATTCTCTTAGCTATTCCATCAAAATTCTATGATCATCTCAGACACATGCTCCCCTTAATTCCATGCATATATCTATTCTAATATCAAAAGTAACCACTCTTTTGCCAAAGAACTCAAAGATACCAAGATCCCCCTTAGATCAAGCATATCTCCTTTAAATGAATTAGGAGCTCAAGATCAATAAACTTCCTTGACATGACTGAATAAAATAAAACTCTTGATCACACACTAGGATACCATAATATTGAAACCAACTACAAAATTAGGGACTCTTAAAACACCCTCATATTCTTTCAAGCATCTTGACACCAATAATCCTTCTTAACATAGATCAAGCTCAATTACTCACATAAATAGATACAAAAGTCTTACCTCTCATATATCAATTACCTACACTTTAACCTTAGATACCCAATGTCAGCCTTAGATCTCTCATCATGCTGCATACTACACTTCAAACCTTAGAGCTACGAACATATGAATGGATACTATCCATCTTCATCTCCTTACTTGAAAAACATACAACCTTAAATATTATCAAGATGAAACCTTATTTGATTGCAACCTCATGATTCTACTTATAGAATAATGTCTCCATAAATCTTAATGGATCCACCCCTTTTCATAGGGTAGTAAAACACCATGAACTTGGGGGATTCCCAGATCTCCAATCCACTCTTCAAGGTACATATCCACTCCTGAAGATCCTTGACCATATATCTCAGCTCATGCTTCCTCTTATTTTTGTGCTTCAAATTATCTAGGGTACTTATGAGCTCAGCTTCAAGATCTGCTTCAACTTCTTCTTCACTATCATAGTAGACTCCATCATACATGTTATCTTATTCCTTGGAGAAACTTAATTATTTAGCCAAGAATATAAATCCATTACTATCTTGATCAACATATTCATTATCATCATTAGGAACACTATTATTACTTACCTCAAATCACTTATTAAATCTCTCACTTATATACTTGGCTTGTGGACTAAAAATTTCTTCATTGCTATTATGATAAACACTGACATCATCACAATCCATGCTTGTGCATCTTAGGATCACCTTTAAGCTATTAGGATTGATCTAAAAGACCTAATATGATACCAAATGTTGTAAGGACAATGACTGTGAGGGTGGGCGGGGGGGGGGGGGGGCGAATCAGTCTTCAAAACATTCATTCCTAATCATCTTAACATTCATGATCTATTCACACAAGTACATAGATCTAACAAGCATAAGAAACTATACAAGAGCATGAAATAAAATAACACATAATATATGTGAAAAACCCTTAAGGTGAATAAAATCCAATGATATTTGAAAATGTAATACATTCTTATAAGATAAAAACTAATATCTAGTCAAGCACCAACCCCAACTAGCCAAGCACCCACTTGACTATGTTTTATCAAGCACCCACTTGCAAGGAGGCACCAACCCCCTAGATGAATCAGCACCAATTAATCCACCTGATTGATTTGATTACCTCAATAACACTATGTTTTTCAACCAATATATGATGACCACCTCTTCATCTCTTCTCACTCTTATCCCTCTCAAGCTGCCTTTTAGGCCTCTTTGCTTAACGAGGTCTTTTCAAGACTGATTAGGTCATATGACCTTGATATTCATAATCAAACCTCCTATAATATGCATTTTAGATAATATACACCCATATTATTTTCTAAATGACCTCCTTATGCTCCTCAATATTCTTTCTCATTCTCATTCTTTTTGCATACATGAATAAGCCTAAAACTGCCTTGTATTTATACAAGCCTCTTGCTCATATACCTCTTGGTCGGACACAAACACACTTGACCACTTATATTTGACACATAATATGACTTAAGACACATAATAATAATAATAATAATAATAATAATAATAATAATAATAATAATAATAATAATAATAATAATAATAATAAAAAATTATAATCCCAATTTGTTCAAAACTCAATAGGCTACATTCCTTCTTTAGGTCTCATGGAGACCTATTAGGCCTTCTTTGTCACATGTTACACTTTTCTTATCTTGAAACACTTTAAAAATACACACACAACATTAAAAATTAATATACCACTAAAATATACCCTAAATAATCTCATATTAGGTCCATGATACCTTTAGGTCCAACCACCACTTGAAACAATCCATTAGTATTATTCACATTAGGCTTGTGTGTACTCAAACAGTATCTAATCTCTCTCATGTTTGATCACCTACATGTCATGTAACCAGAACATAAAAAACATGTTTACATATGATATATAACTTTAAGGTCATATTAATTCACTTGGTATACTCTGAATCAATTACCAACATTTGTCTTACTCACCCTTTAGGTCTCTTAGAGACCTGATTCATTAGGTCTGTTCTCTTGATGCAGAGACTTGATCTTATTGGATATATAAAAACTTATACAACAATGAAAAACCAATCAAAAAATTTTATAGTGACTTATTCTGACCTCTTCCATGCTTGGTTATATCTGCATCCTTTGTTTATACCCTAAATCCCTCTTCAAGATAGACGCTCCTATTAGGCCTATACACCTCAAAAACTATCTTGTAAAAATGAAGTTCAATCACTCCTTTAGTAGCTATCCAATGAAAAATGAAACATATATATATATATATATATATATATATATATATATATATATATATATATATATATATATATATATATATATATATATATATATATATATAATTACCTCATGAACATCCCAAAATACTTTGAAAAACTTCACTCATACAATAATGGCTCAATAACAACTTTGCAACTTGCTCACTCAGAACTGCTAGAATACTCAAAAACACAATCAAAGGAATTGGAATTAAACCACCTATGTATAAAATTTTATTGACTCTTTATGCATGAAAATTATCCTATTACATATTAAAAAAATACTCAAATGAAAAAACTCACAAGGCATAATGGAAAATATTGCTCTTATAGACCAATTCCTTGACTTACAGTCTCATAGTCCAATCCTGGACAAACAATCCATTTTGTGAACATATTTTATTCACTTATACTGACCTAAAAAAATTATAAAAATAATTATCATGTATAAAAATTCATTAATAAAAACTCCATGGACTACATTACATCACTCTTTCATGTAATTACTCTCAAATCCTAATTTTCATCACTATAACTCATAACTGCCAAGAATGTAAAAAATAAAGTCTTGAAACATTGACCTTATAACACCTTTATAGAGGCTTTAAAAGACTTAAAATTCATGAAAATGATTATATTACATTTTTAGACCATATTTAAATACAAAATAAATATGGTATAATGTCAAATATTGGTCTTGTAGACCAATCTTTTGACCTCTCTCTTCATAGTCACACCAGAACCAGATAAGGCATTTTGGCTTCAACTTTTTAACCACTTTCACTGACTATCAAACCTTATACATAGAATGTATAGGACATTAAATTAACAAAAAAAGCACCATATAATCCAATGAATCATTATTCCATGAAATCATACCAAAAACCAACTTCTCAAACTACGTCGATTTTGCATTGTTCTTGTTCATTAGGCCATTTAGCGATTGGCCAAATTGGATCACAAATTTGGAACACTTAAGCACTAGAACCAATCTAGAAACCACCAAGGACATAAAATTAAGTTCTCAATATTCAATCTTCAATTTAAAAAATTTGTCCAATATAACATTTTATAGCTATAACAACTTCTTTGAAAACAAGCATGTATCTTCATATTTTCTCTCTCTTGTCTATAACCACCACCACCTAGAGGTACTTGGGAGAGTTTAATACAAGATAAAAAAACTTACCTAATCATTACAAACCATACTAAGCACTTTTGAATCATATCTTCAACATTGGGTCACTATTAGGGTTCTAAGAGGGTTAAAACCTATTTCCATTCTTAACAATCATTCAAAAAGCATAGCCCCTCAATCCAAAAACAAATTCCTAGAATTTTAAGCTAGAAAACATCCCCATATACCATGAATATACTATGCTCTCATACAAAATTTTGATGAGATAATGAGCATAATAAAATCCTTCTAGGGTTGAGAACCCTTCATTATGTGTACTCAAGAGACCTAAAAATCACTTTTCATGCCTTGTCCTTCAAACTATAACCTTAAACTATATGAAAAAACTTGAAAAAACATGCCTTACCTATGTAAATGCTTAAAATAGCTCAAACACCTTAAAATTTGATTATGACCCCTTGTTAGGCCACACTCTCTCCTTTTGCTATCTAGACCTTATCTTGACAACCACATTAGGACTTTGAAATGACCTCCATGACTATTTAAATGCAATATAGAACTCATACACATGATTAAGCAACCTTATACAACCTTTCATGCCTCTGTGCATTCATCTTCCCAAGTCATCATACTCATACCTTCTCACAAGGACTTTACATGCCATGACTAGTCTTAGGCTACTTAAGCACTTGACCTCCATGCCTCTTTTCATGTTCTCAACACATCACTATAATGTCATAAAACATATATACATATATCATTCTTAAAAATTTCCATACATCCTTCACATTCCTTGACAATAGATCATGATGACTCATTAGTCTAGGCAAGGTCTAGGATTGGTTTAGTTATAAACTTGGACTAATGGTCTTACCCTTGTAGACTCATCTTGAGACTCTCCTTGTTGCCTCTACAACTTCATAAAATGACTTACATGATCCTAAAATAATTCCATGCCTCTACACATACATATTCACACTCAGCATGCATATGCCTCTTCATGAGATGACTATGCTTGTTATGCATTGCACCTTCCATGCTTGATTTGATATCTTTCAAGAATGAATTGGTCACATCACATATTATTAATATGTAGTTTATAACCTTTTCACATTTTATACTACCAACAACACCCTTTTCTCTCATGATCACTCTTCCATGCTTCTTAACACAACTCATTACCAACTGAACCTAATCATGTAAACACCAACCTCAAAACAACTACTTGGCATCAAATTTATTCACCATGATTACAATATCTCTCATATTAATAAAAATCACTATGCTTGGCATAAGGAATCATCATACACATACCTCAAAGCTTACTTGACCATTCACCTTCATAATAAACTTTGACATTAATGACAACATCAATTGCTAGAACTTAATAATCAATGCTAATTGTTAAAAATATACCCCTTTTTTGTTGATGGCAAACACATTCAGAAAAATATGACAACCACTCTTGATGGAAACCATCTCACAGATATGGATCTTGCCTTTTATCACCCTTTCTGATCTTTCTCCCCCTTTGACATTAATGACAAAGGGTCACTTATAACTACTAGAATTACACTTACTCCCACTGAGCTAATACTACCTCTTAAAGACACTAGATGGCACACAATATTTAAAAACTATGGTAATCACTCTTAGAAAATTCTCTCAATTAGGTCACTTCTCTTAGCTAATACATCAAGATTCTATGAATCATCTCAGACACATGCTCCCCTTAACTCCATGCATACCTCTATTCTGATATCAAAAGCAACTACTCTTTTGACAAAGAACTCAGAGATACCAATCTCCCCCTTAGATCAAGCATATCTCCTTGAAATGAGTTAGGAACTCAAGATCACTTAACTTCCTTGACATGACTAAAAAAATCAAACTCTTGATCTCACACTAGGATACCATACTCTTGACACCAACTACAAAATTAGGGACTCTTAAAATGTCCTCATCTTCCTTCAAGCATCTTGACACCAATACTCCTTAACACTATTCAATCTTGATTACTCACACAAATAGATACAAAAATATTACCTCTCATATGCTGATTAACTACACTTTGACCTTATTTACCTAATGTTAGCCTTAGATCTCTCATCATGCTACCTACTACACTTCAAACCTTAGATCTACCAACACAAGAATGGATGATATCCATATTCATCTCCTTGCTTACAAAACATAAAACCTTAAATCTTATTAAGATGAAATGTTCTTTGATTTTAACCTCATGCTTTTACTGATAGAATAATGTCTCCATGAAGCTTAATGGATCCACCCCTTTTCATAGGGCACTAAAACACCATGAACTTGGGAGATTACCAAATCTCTAATCCACTCTTCAAGGTACATATCTATTCCTTAAGATCCTTGACCATAAATCTCAGATCATGCTTCCTCTTATTTTGGTGCTTTAAATTATCTAGAGCACTTATGAGCTCAACTTCAAGATCTTCTTTAGTTTCTCCTTCTCCACTATCATAGTAGACTCTTTCATCATACATGTTGTCTTATTCCTTGGAGCAACTTGATTCTCCATCCAAGAATAGAAATCCATTTCTAACTTGATCAACATAGTCATTATCATCATCAGAAACACTATTATTAATTACATTAGATGACTTATTAAACCTCTCACTTATATACTTGGCTTGTGAACTGAAACTTTCTTCATTGCTATCATGATAAACACTATCATCATCACAATCCATGCTTGTGCATCTGAGGATCACATTCAAGATGTTAGGAATGCTCCAAAAGACCTCCTCTAATACAAAATATTTGAATCATAATGACCATGAGAGTGGGGGGGGGGTGAATCATTATTCAAAACATTCATTCATAATCATCTTAACATTCATGATCCATTCATACAAGTACATAGATCTAACAAGCATAACAAACCATACAAGAGCATGAAATAAGATAACACATAATATATGTGGGAAACCCTCAAGGGGAAGAAAACATAATGATATTTGAAAATGGAATATAGTCCTATAAGACAAAAAACAAGATTTAGTCAAGCACCAGCTCCACATGGAGCACCAACCCCAACTAGCCAAGCACCCACTTCACTATGCATTATCTAGCACCCACTTGTAAGAAGGCAATAATGCCCTAGATGATTCAACACCAACTCAACAACCTAATTGATTTGGTCACCTTCAGACCACTATGTTATTCAACCAATAAATGATGACCACTTCTTTAACTCTTCACACTCTTATCCCTCTCAAACTACCTTCTAGGCCTCCTTGCTCAACTAGATCTCTTCAATACTGATTAGGTCATATGAACTTGATATTCATAATCAGACCTCCTATTATATTCATTACAAATATTATACACCCATATGATGGTCTACATGACCTCCTTATGCTCCTCAATATTCTTTCTCATTCTCATTCTTTTTGCATACATAAATAGGTCTAAAACTACCTTATATTTATACAAGCCTATTACTCATATACCTCTTGGTTGGTGTTATGCCCCTAACCTATCACATGTATGAGGATAGTATTAGCTGACTTGTGGCTTACTTATCCCTATTTGACATTATATTACATTTATCTATGCTCTCTTTTGATTAGTAGGTTGGCCTATGGAGCAACCATGGCCTAGATAGACTATATATAGGAGGTAGTGGGTAATCATTTATCATCATATTGTGAATTCTGCTCTTATTGAAGCTTGTGGAGGTTTCCCCCTCGAAGTGGCTTATATATTATCATATATTTGGATATATTTCAGTCATATTTGGATATAATTCTGCTGTTATACTTAATTCTTGAAGTAATTTCATTACAAGTGGTATCAGAGCTGCGATTTGGGCAATCTTGTGGGTGAAACACTAAATTTTTAAATTTTGTGATATATAAAAAAATGTTGTGAATTTATCTACAAAATTTTACTAGTGGTGCAAAATAATAAAATTAAGCTTCCCTTAACATTTTAGCTCATTTGGATCTGTTTTACAAAAGTTATCACTATTTTATGGTTTTTCATAAAATTTCTCTATAGTGCGCAATTCAAAGAATGTTTCTGAGTTATTTACATTTTTGGAAAGCTTATAAAAATTTGGATACAGTATGTTCTTTGTATATTTTTATTTGAGGCTGACATAATTCCAAAATCACTTGGTCAAAGTTGGGTCAAAAGTGCCAATAAGGGTCGACATTGTAAAACCCTTTTATGGCAAGTCCACAAACTCGAGGCTGAGGGAAGGGTGTTGAAACTCTAGGTAAAACTCCTAAGAAAAGAGATGGAGTCATAAGTGGGATGTACTAGACCCTTTGTACTAGGGTTTTCTGACATAGATCACAAAGTGAGCCAGCTTGACTATAGTGTGCAAGGCATTCAGAGTGAGGTGCAAGACATACAATCTAATATGCAATCCATACAAGATAGTTTGGGAGATATCACGACAAATTTGAACATTAATCAGTTGAATCATCAAGCTAACTCTATTTCACAAACCCACCAAGGTGGTTCTCCTAACTAGTCTACTTCAAATATAACTCCATGGCCACAGAGGAACCTATTACCAAAGGTGGATATGCACAAATTTGATGGAAAAGATACACTCAATTGGCTCAACCAAATGGAGAGTTTTTTTGACCTACATTAGATTCCAAGTGGATAGAAGGTTGCCATGGCATCCTTGTATCTTGAACCTGATCAATTCATTTGGTATCGATGGTTGTGTGCTCAAAAGAAAAAGCTGACTCTCAATGTCACCTGGTCAATTTTTATAGAGGAGCTACAATTACATTATGGAAATAGTGTGATAGAGAATTACTTTAGCCAATTGGCAAAATTGTGACAAACTGGCTCCGTCAAGGATTATATTCATCATTTTCAGAACCTATCCTTACGTGTGGAGACAATTTTAGAAGCAAACTTGAATGACCTATTTTTGGGTGGACTCAAGGACCACATTCAACATGAGGTACACATGTTTAATCCACTTAATATTTCTGATTCTATTATCCTAGAATGTAGAGATGAGGAAAAATTCATAGCCAGAAAGAAGTAGCCATTCATGCACTTAAAATATCGTAGCATATCGTCACCAACATTTCCTCCACCTACTAGATTAACCCCTTAGCAAATTTAAGAGAAGCATGCAAAAGGATTATGTTTTGGTTGTGATAGCAAGTGGAGTAAAGGACATAGATGTGCTGAGAAGAAGTTATTCTACATTGAGGGACCAAATGAAGATGAAGAAGCAGATGATGCCTCCAATTATGATGAGGAAGATATAGAGGAGGTACCTAAAGATTCCCAACCTACAATCTCTTGTCATGCACTTGTAGGTATTAACACTCCACAAACTCTTAAGGTGGTGGGTTTCCTCAAGAAATAGAAGGTGATAGTGTTGATTGATTCAGGGAGCACACATAACTTTATAAACCATAAATTGGCCACTCGAATGAACTATTTCATCTACCCAACACTAGAATTTCAGGTCATGATTGCAGATGGTGGCACAATTAATTGTTCAGGCAAATGCCATAGTATTAAGCTTACTATGGCTGGGTACAATCTTGACTCTCTTATGTTTGATATTCCCATGGGTAACATAGACATTGTTTTGGGAGTCCAATGGCTCACAACCTTAGGTACCATTGAGATGAACTTCCAAGAACTATTCATGCACTTTCATTCTGAAGGTAAGAAAATTGAACTACATGGATTACATGCAAAATCTCCACAATTTATTAGTTCACATTAGATGACCAAGATGATAAAAAAAGGGATAGAGGGAATTATTACACAATTATGCTTCATAGAAGTTCAACCCACATAGGTATCTACACATCTCAATCTACAAATAATTCTTGAAGACCACTCGTCTATTTTTGGGGTCATGCCAAAAGGACTACCACCAAAAAGAGAACATGATCATGCCATTCAACTAATTCTAGGTAGTCAACCACCAAATATCAGACCATACAGAAATCCATATGCACAAAAGAGTGAAATTTAAAAGATGGTCCATGAGATAATGGAGGTAGGGATCATCAAGCATAGCCAAAGTGCATATTCATCACCAGTGGTCATGGTGCATAAGAAGGATGACACATGGAGGATGTGCCCAAATTATAGGGAACTCATCAAGTACACCATCAAAGATAAGTTTCCTATTCCAGTAATTGATGATTTACTTGATGAGTTGCATGGTGCTAATTATTTCACAAAATTGGATCTTCGCTCGGGGTACCATCAAATTAGAATCAAGGATGAAGATGTTCATAAAATTGATTTTAGAACACATGAGGGAAATTATGAGTTTTTGGTAATACCCTTTGGTCTTAAAAATGCACCATCTACTTTTCAGAGCTTGATGAACACCATTTTTAGGCCTTTTTTAAGGAAGTTTGTGCTAGTTTTCTTTGATGACATATTGATTTATAGTCAGACATGGGAAGCACATCTGCAACATGTGAAACAGGTGTTGATAGTTTTGGAGAAGCACCAACTTTATGCAAAGCCATCTAAATGTGCTTTTGGAGTATGTAGAGTAAATTTTTACTCTACGTTGCATTCAAATTTTTAGTCGAGCACTGCAGTTTTGGTTCCCATATACCTTGGTCATAGCGGCAGAGTTGGGGCAGAGCGGGAGTTCATTTTCCATCTAAATGTCAAAGTGTAGTGGAAGCCACCAAGTGTCACTATCTGAGCATGGGTCCACTTTATCCTCTTTTGTTTCTTTCATTTCATCTCACCTAAATGTTTGAATTCAAGTGGAAACTGCCAAGTGTCACTTTCTAAAACATGGGGTTGACCAACTGGCATCGTTCGAGACTCTTTTTATAACTTTCCAGAGAACCACGGATCATGCCACATACCTAATAGTAGCTAAGCAGAAGCTTTCACTTGTCAGCATCCGTGTCTCATATCGGTACCCACATATTTTATTTTTGGCAAAAGTTTTCAAAAGGCTAAGGAGTAGGATGCAATGGAAGGTGCCAAGTGGCAGTTGCGAAAGGACTCTAGACTACTTTTTGGAAGCAACAGAAGTCACTGCGTGTCAGCACCCGAGAGATTTTGGTTCAATGCCTGGGTTCAATGCTTTGGTTCAATGTAGAAAGGCATCTTTTTATTTTGCTAAGTGACATAAAGCAGTGGATGCTACCAAGTGTCACTCTCTGAGCCCCTCCTTACTCCATCCCTGGAAGAAGTGGAAGGTGCCACATACCCCTAGAAGGAGAAGTGGAAGATGCGATGTATCTTCCCAGAAGCAATGGAGGTCACCACATGCCAACTTCTGAGAGACCATCTTTGAGCTTCATCACCGAATAAAGATTGTGGTGGGTCCCAGGTGTTACTTCAAAAGTCTATGAAAGCTACCAAGTGTCACCATTTGTAAAAGTATAATATGTGTCTCGAATGATACTACAACATAGCCAAAGAGAAGCAGAGAGAGCCGTGTGTCTTTGATGAATTAGGCAGAAAGTGCCAAATGTCATTTTTCAGTGCCTTCTAAGTATTAAGAGGATTTTTAGGAAACTGACTAAGTGTCCTATCTCATTTCAAAATAATAGAGTGTTTCGTGTATCTATTGCCAAAAGTGAAATGGAGGGAAAATTGGCTGGAGTTAATTCGAGTAGATGGAATAGTGCACTAGGTAGATTTTTGGAGCCCCCAAGGCATTGAAAGTGCTATCTATTTGTCCCCTATGGGGGAAGGATGGAGAAGAATTATGCGAGAAGGGGAGTGATGGAAGGAGACATCTGAGGCTATAAAAGGAGAAGAATTGTAAGAAAAATGGGGGATTCTATATTTTTAGACTTTCTAGAGTTTTTGACTAGTAATATCATTTGCTCTTGTCTCAATTTTCTTGAGTTATAAATTTGATATAACTGTGCCTTTTATGTGGTTGAATGAATTAAGAAGATTTAAACTCCATGCCTTAGTTGGTGTTATCTGTGTCATTTGCAAAGAAGTCTTACTGTAGATTTTTTGGAGTTGTGATTAAGAATGTCATTTTATTTTATCTCATTTTATTAAGTCGAAAGGTTTACATAACTATACATGAATTCTGTGCCTCTTATGTGATTGGAAGATTCTATTCAGAAGATTGAACACTATGCCTTTGTTGACATTCTTTGTATCTCAGCAAAAGGTTCCCTATTGTGAGCCTCTATTTTTGTTATTTCAATCTTTTACATTGATCATGCACTTGTCTACTCTTAAATGTAATTGAATCCTATAATAGTTTCACTGTGCTTAGGTTAGGATTAGGATTATACTCAGGTGCATCACCATAGTTAGGTTTTAATTCCTACATTTGCATTTTTGTTTAATCTCCTATCCCTTTTCCCCAACATTTGACACAAAAGAAGAGACCGGCTTCTCTAAAATCTGGAGGTTGTATCAAGCCAAATTGTCCCACAGCTTGAAGCTTCCCATTGTTGATTAATTAAGATCAAGCACAATTTTTGTCATCAACAGTTTTTGGCATGCCCGATGGGACTAGTCATGAATTTTATTTCAAGACCACATGAACCAGAGAGCTACGAGGAGTCAGAGCTGTGGACCATTCACCAAATCACAATCTATTGTAAATCTAGGTATTCTTTTGCCACCTTTGGTAATTAGTCCAAGAATAAGAGCTAACTAGTTTGTACTAGTACCAAACATGGGAGCCCCTATACCCCCAAGGAATTACGCAAGCTGGAACACTGGTAGTCCCTTGATCCTTCCAAAACCACTAGCTATTTGGGATCCTATCCCAGTAAATGCTCTAAAAGCTCTACCCAAGTTCAGTGGGCAAGACTCAAAAACACCCGTAGAACATCTTCAAGATGTATTAGATGTCTATGCCATACATGGTGTCATAGAGAAAAATGTGGCCCTAAGGTTGTTAGCAGCCTCATTCAAAGGGAAGGCTTTAGAATGGTATCAGTCTTTGACCCCAAATACCATATCTACATGGGACCAACTCAGAGATCAGTTCTTTGAAAGATTTGCAGAGAAGGGTGATAAGTCCTCTTTATTATAGTAGTTAATCACCATTCAAAGGGGACCACAAGAGGACATGACTGACTTTAACACTAGATTCTAGAAAACTTGGGACATAATTCCTATTGCAACTAAACCACCACTTGGTATGGCCATAGTATGCTATCTCAAGGCTTTAAATTTAGAAATATCTGTTATAATTCAGTCACTAGGAGGACACACTTTTCCAGCAGCTTATGACCTTGCGGTCAGAGTTGAGAATCATTTAATTGATGCTAGAAAGTTACCTCCAAGGCCTCCCATGCCTGTATTCCCAAAAACTACCTTGCCCTTACCTCAAGAAGTTTCTAAAGCTGTAAGCTCGCCTGTGTCTATGCATACTTACCCTCCATCATCTGAGAAGCAACCAGTCCCTGCTCAGTCATTTGAGATGGATGACATCAAGAGTATGCTAAGGACATTCTCCAATGAACTGATTAATATAAAGAGGTAGCATAATACTTTCCCTAAGCCTCATTATCAAGGCTATCAAGGAAATAGGTTTTCATCCCAACCAAACCAATATCAAGGCCCTCCAAAGTAAACCAACCATCAACCAACAAATCAATTAGTTGTAGTTCCCACACCCTTACAGACCATTCCTCCCAACTCAAATAGGGAGATGGTTCTAGGTTAGAATAATTATGTGGATGATACTAATGCTTGGTGTTTCCCTTAAAATGATGCTCACACACTTAGGGATTGTCCTAGGGGTAATCTACAACAAAGGGTGGTTGAGCAGAGAAGAATGGATGGTCAGTTTGCTAGTACTAGTAGCAATCAAGCCTGCCAGTCTCCAAGCATGCAAAATTTAGTTTTAGTGGCTCAGATGCAAGGAATGTCCTTGCAATAGGAGGAAGAAATAGCCCCAGAACATGCTCTGTTCTCATGGGTTGAGGATGAAGAAATAGTTTTCTTAAATGAAGCATCTACCTCCCAAAGGCCAGGAGTGTAGTCTGATTATTACACCAGATCAAAGAGGAGGATGGTGGAGCAGCCTGAGATTGTAAGTGGTCAAGTCAATAATAATCCTCCATGTCAAGGGCAAAGCAATGCTATTATTAGACAAGAAGTGCCTCAGCTGGTACAAGATCAAGAGATTCCTACTCAGATTTATGAAAAAATGAGGTATCCCTATTATAAAAAAACTCAGTCCTTGGGACCGATCAATGTAGTAGACCAATTAAAGAGGACTCTAGCACAAGTATCGATATGGGATATTTTGGCTATTTCTAAACAAAAGACACTACCACAAGAAGCTCGGCAAGGGCAAGCAGTGCCTAGAGGTGCTATTACCAAGGAAGGACCTGATGGAAAGGAAAATCTCAAAGATGCGATTCCTCCAATGACAACAGCCTTCATGAATGATGCAACACAAGTAAGTAAATCCAAGCCAGAGCCTTTCTATTTGACTCTGATAGTTGGAAAGAAGCTCCTGCATAATGCACTAATAGATTTGAGAGCTAGTAAAACTGTGATGCCTAAGCAAATAGTTGATGCTTTACAAATAAAATATGAACCCCTTGCAAAAGGAGTTATGCAGCTAGATGGCAAAATAGTGCAAACCATAGGGAGAATTAAACAACTCCCCTTGAAATTATACACATGTCCCAACATAATTTTCAACCAAGATATAGTTGTCATAGATATTGCTCTGGTCTTTGGTTTATATTTATCTAGAGACTTTACAACAAAAATAGGAGGATATATGTCTCTTGACCGATCTCACCTCATCCTAAGAACCAGATACGGTTCAAAGATGAAAATTCTATCTAAACCATTGTCCAAAGACCACATCACCAATGAACCAACAACAAGATTAGAAGCAGATCATGCCATGTTGAATAAAAAAGAAATAAATTTTGTTGAAGAACTAGGTGACTGGACTAAGCATGATCAAGAAGAAGAAAATAACCAGTTGTTGGCTATGATGCATAGTGACCCGTATGGGAACAATGACTCTACTGGTTTGGGCACATATGTCATTTTTGATGAGGACCAGGCAATCCCAAATGTTATAAGGGAAGAGGTACCTACTACTCAAGATTTGGAGCTCTAGACTTTGAATTTTGATGGAGCTAGAAGTAAACATGGTGCTAGAGCAGGAATTTGTCTTACTTCTCCAAACAGTGATAAAATTTTAAGGGCTATCTGATTCTAATTTGCTTGCACTAATAATGATATAGAATATGAATCTTTAGTACATGGGCTCTTATTAGCTAAGAAAAAGGGAATAAAGAACCTAAAAGTAAAAGGAGATTCAAAATTAGTAGTGAAGCAAATATGGGAAAGGGCAGCAGCTAAGAATGTGAGAATGAGATCCTACAGTTATAGGATTTGGGATTTGATAGAAGATTTTGAAGCTTTTAATATTGAGATAATCCCTAGAAGTCAAAACTTTGAGGTTGATAGGATGGCTTAGATTGGCTCATAGTTCAACCTAGCAACTGGCCTATTGGTTAACAATGAGTCAATAAAGGTTATAGTGAGACCGACCATCCCAGACAATGATGAAAATTGGCAAGTGTTTGAAAATGATGCTAAGGTAGTCTCTTTCTTACAACAATCAGATGAGTTTGTGGATTAGTTGCAAACTAAAATTGAAGAGGCATATGGTGATCAGATTATTCAATTAAGGACTAATAAGCTCCCCAAGGGATTGATCACCTTAGAAAACTTGTTTGACCTAGAGGATGTAAGCCTAAGAAAGAAAAGGTTACAGGTAGATAAGGCAGACTATTCTGAAGTAGAGGTGAGTGATGGGAAAAGACTAAAAGTTGAGAATTTTGCAACTCAAGAAGAGAAGGAAAGACTAATTGAATTGTGCCAGAGATATGATAGAGTCATAACTTGGAGCTATGAAGACCTTCATGGATACAACAGAGACATTATCCAACACACAATAGAGTTGACTGAAGGGTCCAAACCCATCAGATAGAAATAGAGGCTAGTAAATCCAAGGATTGAGCCTCTAATGGTAGATGAGTTGTAGAAACTTTTAGATTCAAAAATAATATTTCCAATCAAACACTCAACCTGGGTATCAAATCTAGTCCCAGTTAGGAAAAAGAATGGAGATGTAAGACTGTGTGTAGATTTCATAGATCTAAATAGAGCATCTATGAAAGACCACTATCCCTTGCCCTACATAGAAAAACTTCTACAAACTGTGGCTAGATCAGAGAGGTTTTCTTTTCTTGATGGTTTCTTTGGGTATAATCAGATTTGGCTAGCTGAGGAAGACTAGTACAAAACTGCTTTCACTACCAAATGGGGGACATTTGCCTACGCAAAGATGCCATTTGACTTATCAAATGCAGGAGCCACCTTTCAATGAGATATGGATATAGCCTTTGGTGAACTTATAAATAAGGTCATTCTAGTCTATTTGGATGACCTCACTATTTTCTCAAAAAATGCTAAGGATCATTTTGATCATTTAGAGTCTGTCTTCAAGAAATGTCAAGATTTTGGGATATCATTGAATCCCAAGAAATGTATTTTTGCTGTACCTCAGGGTAAACTATTGGGGCACATAGTATTTAAGGAAGGGGTTTCTAAAGATCCCAAGAGAATCATGGCTATAATGGACCTACCTCTTCTAGCAAATAAAAAGGCAGTCCAGTCCTTTTTAGTGAAGCTCAATTTTGTCAGTAAATTCATATCTAATTTTGCAGGCTTGGTTAGACCAATGACACTTTTGATAAAAAAGGACCTGCTCTTCAAGTGGACTACAAAAGGAAGGCAAGCTTTTGAGGGGGTCAAGAAGGCTATCTCAGCATCCCCAGTGCTCAAAAACCCAAATTTTTCCATGCCTTTCATAATGTATGTCTATGGAGGGGAGTCAAGTATTGCTATTGTCTTGACTCAAAAGAATGATAGGCTAGAGGGGGAGCACCCAATAGCCTTTTTCTCAAGAAATCTTAGAGATTATGAGACCAGGTACAATTTTGTGGAAAGACAAGCCTATGCCATGGTAAAAGCCCTCAAGAAATTTAGGCATCTGATATCAGGGAACAAAATTTTGATACTTGTAACTTACCCAAGTGTCAGGGAATACATCATGGAGGGGGAAATTACTAAGAAAAGAGCCAATTAGATCACTAAAATCCTTGAATATGATGTGGAGGTCAGACCCACCAAGCTAGTTAGAGGTAGGGGGTTGTGCCAATATATAACCCAAGAGCTAGAAAAGATGTCACATGAGGAAGCAAATTCAGAAGAAGAGACGGAGAAGGTGCTAAAGTTACAAGAGGTGGATTAGGAATCCTAGGTCACAAGCAGGATTCAATTTATGAAAGATGAGATTTATCCCAGAGAACTCCCTAAAAATAAGAGGAGATATTATAGGATACAGGGAGTTCATTTTGGTTTAATTGGAGAAGTCCTTTTCAAAAGAAATTCTAATGGAAAATTGTTAAGATGTGTAGAACAGGCTGAAGCTAAGAGGATACTACATGAAATGCATCATGGAACATCAGGGGGGCCTTTTTTTGCAAAGACCATAGCCATATAGATAAGTGAGGTAGGATATTTTTGGCCTACTTTATTTGCAAATTGTTATCAGCTGGTTAGAAAATGTCAATCCTGCCAGTATTATATGGGGATGAGGAGGAATGCAGCCATGCCCCTTAGTCCTATAATTGTGGATGAATCATTTTCTCAATGGGGTCTTAACTTCATTGGAATGATAAATCCAATGTCTAGCATGGGTCATAAGTGGATATTAACTACCATAGACTATTTCACCAGATGGACTGAGGTAGTCCCACTTAAAGAAGCAACAGAGAATGTGATCCTAGATTTTCTAGGGGGTATCACTACCCACTTTGGGGCTCCCCACACCATCATTTCAGATAATGCTAAAGCATTCTTGGGGTCTAAGGTATCTAACTTTGCCTTGAGACATGGAATATATCTAAAAACTTCATCTAACTATTTCCCTCAAGGTAATGGTCTAGCAGAGTCAACCAACAAGAACCTGATAAGACTCATCAAAAGAGCAGGGGCTGATCATCATAAAGAGTGGCATAAAGTGCTTAATCTGGCATTATGGGTGGATCAAATCATGCCTAAGCAGGTGATCAAAATGCTCTGTATGAATTGGTCTATGGAAAGTATGATGTGATCCCCCTAAGCTTGGAAATCCCTACTCTCTAGCTGATTAAATAAATTGAAATCAAATAAAATGGCCCCATGCAGGTCAGACTCGGAACTCTTGGAAGTTTAGGAAAAGAGGGAAATAGCCCATGATTCATTGATCAAGCATCAGGGAATGGTTAAGAATTGTTTTGATAAAAGGACTTCGAATCCTAATTTTGAGGTAGGCTCAATTGTTTTGAAATGGGATGCACAGGCCGCCAAGCTGGGTTAGCATACCAAATTCAAAGTGCTATGGACTGGCCCATATAGAATTTGCACGTGCAAGTAGAAGAATTCTTTCGAGCTAGAGTCAATGGAAGGGGAGCCTAAAGAGATTCCTATAAATGGAATCTATTTGAAACATTTCAATTGACTTGGGTCCCTAATGTATTATAGTTAAATAGTTTCCCTTTCTCGCATTTATTTTTCCATTTTTTTCCCACTTATCTTTTAAATAAGTGTTCTAAACTTGTGTCCACGGCTCTTTTGAAGCTATAATTTTTGCAATTTTGATCTAGCAGGAGGTGGAGTTTTCTTTTTGAGTAGGCTCAAAAGTCTTGAGGGTCATCAGTAACTGTAGAGTAAATTTTTACTCTATGTTACATTCAAATTTTTAGTCGAGCACTACAGTTTTGGTTCCCGTATACCTTGGTTGTAGCAGTAGAGTTGGGGTAGAGTGCGAGTTCATTTTTTGTCTAAATGTCAAAGTTCAGCAGAAGCCACCAAGTGTCACTATCCAAGCATGGGTCCCCTTTCTCCTCTTTTGTTTCTTTCATTTCATCTCACCTAAATGTTTGAATTCAAGCAGAAACTACCAAGTGTCACTTTCTAAAACATGGGGCCAGCCAACTAGCATCATTCAAGACTCTTTTTATAACTTTCTAGAGAACCACAGATTGTGCCACATACCTAATAGCAGCTAAGCAAAAGCTTCCACTTGTCAGCATTTGTGTCTCATATCGGTACCCGTATTTCTTCTTTTCAACAAAGGTTTTCAAAAGGCTAAGGAGTAGTATGTAGCGGAAGACACCAAGTGGCAGTTGCAAAAGGACTCTGGACTACTTTTTGGAAGCAATGAAAGTCACCATGTGTTAGCACCCAAGAGATTTTGGTTCAATTCCTAGGTTCAATAGTTTGGTTCAATGCAGAAAGGCATCTTTTTATTTTGCTAAGTGCCATAAAGCAGCGGATGCTACCAAGTGTCACTCTCTGAGCCCCTCCTTACTCCATCCCCAAAAGAAGTGGAAGGCACCACATACCCCTAGAAGGAGAAGTGAAAGATGCCACGTATCTTCCCAGAAGCAGCAGAGGTCACCATGCGCCAACTTTTGAGAGACCATCTTTGAGCTTCATCACCGAATAAAAATTATGGTGGGCCCCGGGTGTTACTTCAAAAGTCTATGGAAGCTGCCAAGTGTCACTATCTGTAAAAGTCTAATGTGTCCCAAATGATACTACATCACATCTAAAGAGAAGCGAAGAGAGCCGCGTGTCTTCAATGAATCAGGAAGAAAGCACCAAGTGTCATTTTTCAATGCCTTCTAAGTAGTAAGAGGATTTTCAAGAAACTGACTAAGTGTCCTCTCCCATTTCAAAATAATAGAGTGTTCTGTGTATCTGTTGCCAAAAGTGAAATGGAGGGAAAATTGACTAGAGTTAATTTGAGTGGATGGAACAATTCGCTGGGTAGATTTTTGGAGCCCTCAAGGCATTGAAAGCACCATCTATTTGTCCCCTATGGGGGAAGGATGGAGAAGAATTGCACAGGAAGGGGAGTGATGGAAGGAGACATCTAAGGCTATAAAAGGAGAAGAATTGTAAGAAAAAGGGGGGATTATATAGTTTTAGACTTTCTAGAGTTTTTGACCAGTAATATCATTTGCTCTTGTCTCAATTTTTTTGAGTTGTAAAGTTGATGTAACTATGCATGTTTCTGTGCCTTTTATGTGGCTAAATGAATTAAGAAGATTTGAACTCCATGCCTTGGTTGGTGTTATCTATGTCATTTGCAAAGTAGTCTATACTGTAGATTTTTTGGATTTGTGATTAGGAATGTCATTTGCTTTTGTCTCATTTTCTTGAGTCATAAGGTTTACATAATTTTACGTGACTTCTGTGCCTCTTATGTGATTGGAAGATTCTATTCAAAAGATTGAACACTATTCCTTTGTTGACATTCTCTGTATCTCAACAAAAGTATTCCCTGTTGTGAGCCTCTATTTCTATTATTTCAATCTTTTACATTGATCATGCACTTGTCTGCTCTTAAATGTAATTGAATCCTATAATAGTTTCATTGTGCTCAGGTTAGGATTAGGATTATACTCAGGTGCATCACCATAGTTAGGTTTCAATTCCTGCATTTGCATTTTTGTTTAATCTCCTATCCCTTTTCCCCAACAATTGACACAAAAGAAGAGACCAACTTCTCTAAAATATGGAGGTTGTTTCAAGTCACATTGTCCCATAGCTTGAAGCTTCCCATTGTTGATTGATTAAGATCAAGCACAATTTTTGTCATCAATAGAGTATAGGAGGTAGAGTACCTTGATCACATTGTTTCCCATGAAGGGGTCAAAGTTGATCCCCAGAAGATCAAATCGATAATGGAATGGCCCATGCAAAAAACTCTCAAAACCTTCAAGGGTTCCTTAGACTAATAGGTTACTATAGAAGATTTGTGAAAGGTTATGGCAGCATAGCAGCTCCACTCACTACATTGTTAAAGAAGGAGGCTTTCCATTGGAATGATGATGCCACCAAAGCATTTGAGAAACTAAAAGTAACTATGTGCACCACTCTAGTTTTGGCTACTCTAGACTTCTCACAAACATTCACTATTGAATGTGATGCTTCTGGTTCTGGATTGGGGGTAGTACTAATGCAGGAAGGAAGACCCACTGCATTTGAAAGTCATCAATTCAAAGGTAAGAATCTACAAAAACCTATCTATGAGAAAGAAATGATGGCTATTCTTCATGTAGTTAAACAATGGAGGCCTTATCTGATGGGTAGACACTTTAAGGTGAAAATGGATCATGATAGTCTCAAATACTTTTTGGAGCAAAGATTATCACTAAGGAACAACAAAAATGGATAACCAAAATGTTGGGTTATGATTTTGAAATCATCTACAATAAGGGTAAAGATAATGTAGCACCAAATGCACTACAGATGAGATGCATCCATAGAAGCATTACTTTGTGCAATGTCCATATTGCAATCAGATTGGGTGGATGAAGCTAGGTTAGAATGGGAGCAAGACAAGGATACACAGGTTCTAATTTAGAATCTATAGCAAGGTAATTTATCCTCTAAAAAATTTGAATGGAAAGGTAATGTCCTATGGTATAAGGGTATGTTATACTTGTGCAAAAATTCAGAGCTTAAACATAAGATTCTTGCAGAGTTGCATGCATCTCCAATTGGGGGACACTCAGGGTTCTTGAAAACTTATCATAGAATTAAGAAAGAATTATTTTGGGAAGGACTCAAGGGAGATGTACAAAAGTTTGTGGAAGAATGCTTGATATGCCAACAGAATAAAGGTGAAACAGTTAAGACCCCAGGTTTGTTACAACCGTTAGCAATTCCTAGTCAAAGGTGGGAGGAGGTTTCCATGGATTTCATTACTGGGTTGCCTTGTTCTGAAGGTAAGAATGTTATTTTGGTCATTGTGGATAGGCTTACATAATATGCCCATTTTTGTACTCTCTCACACCCATTTTCAATAAGTACAATAGCAGTTATTTTTATGGAAGCAGTTCTCAAATTACATGGAACCCCAAAAATAATTGTAAGTGATCATGATCATATTTTTACTAGTAATTTCTGGACTAAACTATTTTCTTGTTTAGGTACTTAGCTAGCTCATAGCTCATCTTACCACCCCCAATATGATGGACAAACTGAAGTGGTTAACAAATATTTAGAAGGGTATCTCCATTAATTTGTATCAGATAAACAAGAACATTGGGTTAAATGGCTACCACTTGCAGAATGGTGGTATAACACATCTTTCCATACCTCTTCTAAAATGTCTCCATTTCTAGCACTATATGGTTACCATCCACCTTCCATCACTTCTTCATTAAAGGTGCACACCAAGGTTCAAGATGTGGAAGAGCACATTCAACATTAACAAGAGGTTTTGGCTAGTTTGAGAGAGAATTTGGCCTAGGCACAAAATAGGATGAAGCAACAAGCATATCAACACTATAGTGAGTGAAATTTTGAGGTGGGTGATTGGGTATTTGTTTATTTGCAGCCTTATAAGCAGATGTCCTTGAAATAATAGAAAAAGGACAACAAACTTGATCTTAAGTATTATGGCCCTTATCAAGCTCTACAAAAAATTAGAAGTATGGCTTACAATCTCGAGTTACCTCATTCATCTCACATACACCCAGTATTTCATGTTTCTTGTTTGAATAAGGTCATTGGACAGAAATTTTCCACCCAAACAAAGCTCCTAGAACTAGATGAAGAAGGATGAGTCATTTTTGAACCAAAGAAGATCCTCCAAACACACACTAAGAGGTTGAGAACCAGAGAGATTAGGGAATATTTGATCAAGTGGAAAAACCAAAGAAGTGAAGATGCAACTTGGGAAGGTGAAGATTTTCTACAACAACATCCAGAGTTGTTCAACATTGAGGACAACATTGGTTTGAAGGGGAAGGGCATGCTATGCCCCTAACCTATCACATGTATGATGATAGTATTAGCCGACTTGTGGCTTACTTATCCCTCTTTGACATTATATTACATTTATCTATGCTTTCTTTTGATTAGTACGTCGGCCTATGGAGCAACCATAGCCTAGATAGACTATATATAGGAGGTAGTGGGTAATCATTTATCATCATATTGTGAATTCTGCTCTTATTGAAGCTTGTGGAGGTTGCCCCATTGAAGTGGCTTATCTATTATCATATATTTGGATATATTTCAGTCATATTTGGATATAATTCTATTGTTATACTTAATTCTTAAAGTAATTTCATTACAGTTGGACACAAACACACTTGAACACTTATATTTTTCAAAAATAGGCCTTAGGACACATTAAAATAATAATCAATCATAATATCTAGTTGGTCACAACTTAATAGGCTACTTTCCTTCTTTAGGTCTCATGGAGACCTATTAGGCCTTCTTGGTCCCATGTTACACTTTTATTATCTTGGAACACTTTAAAACTTCACACATAACATGAAAATTTAATATAACACTCAAAAATACCCCCAATAATATCATATTATGTCCATGACACCTTTTAGGTCCAACCACCACTTGAAACACTCCATTAACATTATTCACATTAGGCCTTTGTGTATTCAAACACTATCTAATCTCTCTCATGTTTGATCACCTACATGTCATGTAACCAAAACATAAAAAACATTTTTATAAAGGATATATGACCTTAAATTCATATTAATTCACTTGTTATACTCTGACTCAATGAAAAACATTAGTCTTACTCACCCTTTAGGTCTCTTGGAGACCTAATTCATTAGGTCTATTATTTTGATGTAGAGACTTGATCTTCTTGGATATAGAAAACCTTATCCAAAAATTAAAAACCTCTCAAAAAAATTTCTAGTGACTTATTATGATATCTTCCATGCTTGGTTAGGTCTGCATCCTTTGTTCATACCCTGAAGCCCTCTTTCAGATAGACTCCCCTATTAGGCCTGTACACCTCATAAACTATCTTGTAAGAATGAAGTTCAATCACTCCTTTAGTATCTCTCCCATGTAAAATGAAACATATATACATATAATAAATTACATAATTAACATCATGAACTAATTTTAATAACTTCACTCATACAACAATGGCTCACTAAAAACTTTACAACTTGCTCACTCAAAACTACTAGATTACTCAAAAACACAGTCAGAAGGAATTAGACTTAAACCACTTATGTAGACAATTTTATTAACTATTTATGCATTAAAATGATATTATTAAATATTTATATCATAATAAAATGAAAAAAATCACAAGTCATAATTAAAAATATTGGTCTTATAGACCAATTCTTTGACTTACGGTCTCACAATCCAATCCTGGACAAACAATCCATTTTGTGAACACATTTTATTTAGTTATACTAACCTAAAAAAATTATAACAATAATTATAATGTATAAAAATTCATTAATAAAAACTCCATGGACTAAATTACATCACTCTTTCATGAAATTACACTCAAATCCTAATTTCCATCATTGCGACTTAGAACTGCCAAGAATGTCAAAAACAAAATCATGAAACATTGACCTTATAACACCTATATAGAGACTTGAAAAGACTTAAAATGCATTAAAATTATTCTATGACATTTATAGACAATATTTAAATACAAAATTAATATGGTCTAATGTCAAATATTGGTCTTGTATACCAAATTTTTGACCTCTCTCTTCACACTCACACCAGAACTAGATAAGCCATTTTGGCTTCAAAATTTTAACCACTTTCACTAAATATCAAACCTTATACAAAGCATGGATAGGAAATTAAATTACCAAAAAAAACACCATATACTCCAATGCATCATTATTCCATGAAATCATACCAAAAACCAACTTCTCAAACTATCTTGGTTTTGCTTTGTTCTTGTTCATTAGGCCATTTAGCAATTGGCCAACTTGGATCACAAATTTAGAACAATTATGCACTATAACCAGTCCAAAAACAACCAAGGACATAAAATAGGATTCTCAATATTAAATATTCATCAATTTACAAACTTTTTCCAATATAACATTTTATAGCTACAATAACTTCCTTAGAAACAAACATGTATCTTCATATTTTCTCTCTCCTCTCTATAACCACCATTACCTATAAGTACCTGGGAGATTTAAATACAAGATCCAAAAAATTAACTAATCATTCCAAACTATACTAATCACTTTTTAATCATATCTTCAACATCAAGTCACTATTAGGGTTCTAAAAGGGTTCAAACTTGTTTCCATTCTTAACAATCATTCATAAAGCATAGCCCCTTAATCCAAAAATAAATTCCTAAAATTTTGAGATAGGAACCTTACCCATATACCATAAATATAATACACTCCCATGTAAAATTTTTATGAGATAATGAGCACAATAAAATCCTTTTAGGGTTGATAACCCTTCATTATGTGTACTCAAGAGACCTAAAAATCACTTTTCATGCCTTGTCCTTCAAATTATAACCTTAAAATATATTAACACACTTGAAACAACATAAATTACCTATGTCAATGCTTAAAATATCTCAAACACCTTAAAATATGATTATGACCCCTTGTTAGGCCACAATCTCTCCCTTTGCTCTCTAGACCTTGTCCTAAAAACAACATTAGGCCTTAGAACTAACCTTCATGACTATTTAAATGTATTATACACTTAATAAACATGATAAATAAACATCATACAACCTTTCATGCCTCTATTCATTCATTTTCCAAGTCATCATACTCATACCTTCTCACAAGGACTTTACATGCCATGACTAGTCTTAGGCTACTTAAGCACTTGACCTCCATGCCTCTTTTCATGTTCTCAATACCTCACTATCATGTCATACAACATATATCATGCTTAAAAATTGAAATATATCCTTAAAATTCCTTGAAAATAGATCATGATACCTCATTAGGCTAGGTAGGGTCTAAGACTGGTCTTGTTGCAGACTTGGACTGAGGGTCTTACCCTTGTAGACTCACCTTGAGAATCTCCTTGTTGCCTTTACATCTTGATAAAATGAATTAAATTCTCCTAAAATAATGTCATACCTCTTCACATACATTTTACCTTCCATGCTTGATTAGTTGTCTTCAAATTATCTCTTTAAAGAATGACTTGGTCACATCACATATTGTTAATGTGTACTTGATAACCATGTCACATTTAATACTAAAAACACCACCCTTTTATTTCATGACCACTCTTCCATGTTTCTTAACATAACTCACTACCAACTGAAATTGATCATGTAAACACTAGCCTCAAAACAACTATTTGGCATCAACCTTATTCACCATGATTACACTCTCTCTCATAGCAAAAAAAATCACTATGCTTGGCATAAATACTCATCATACACATACCTCAAAGGTTAATTGACCATGAATCTTCATAATAACCTTTGAAATTAATGACAAAATCAATGATGAAACTCAACAATCAATGACAATGCTAAAACATATACCCATTTTTCATTGATGGCAAACACACTTAAAAAACTATGGAAACCACTCTTGATGGAAACCATCTCCTAGTTATAGATCTTACCTTTTATCACCCTTTCTAATCTTTCTCCCCCTTTGACATTAATGACAAATGGTCACCTATAGCTACTTGAATCACACTTACTCTCACTGAGCTAATACTACCTCTCAAAGATAGTAGATGGCACATAATCTTAAAAAGCTATGGAAACCACTCTCAGAAACTTCTCTCAATCAAGTCATTTCTCCTAGCTAGTCCGTCAAGAATATATGAATTATCTTAGACACATGCTCCCCTTAACTCCATGCATACCTCTATTTTGATATCAAAATAAACCACTCTTTTGACAAAGAACTTAGAGATACCAAGTTCCCCCTTAGATAAAGAATATATTCTTTAAATGAATTAGGAACTTAAGATCACTTAAATTCCTTAATGTGACTGAAGAAAATCAAAATCCTTATTACACACTAGGATACCATACTCTTGACACCAACTACAAAATTAGGGACTCTTAAAACATCCTCATCTTCCTTCAAGCATCTTGACACCAATACTCTTTAACACAGATCAAGATCAATTAATCACAAAAATGGATACAAAAATATTACCTCTAATATACCAATTAACTGCACCTTGACCTCATATACCTGATGTCAGCCTTATATCTCTCATCATGTTGCCTACTAAACTTCAAACCTTAGAGCTACCAAGATAGGAACGGATAATATGCATATTCATATCCTTGCTCACAACACATACAACCTTGAATATTATTAAGATGAAACCTTCTTTGACTGCAACCTCATGATTATACTGATAGAAGAATGTCTCCATGAAGCTTAATGGATTCAACCCTTTTCATAGGGCACTAAAGCACCATAAACTTGGGATATTCCTAGATCTCCAATCCACTCTTTAAAGTACATATCTATTCCTTAAGATCCTTGACCATAAATCTTAGATCATACTTCCTTTTCTTTTAGTGATTCAAATTATCTAGGGCACTTATGAGCTCAGCTTCAATATCTAATTCATCTTCTCCTTCTTCACTATCATAATAGACTCCTTCATCATACATGTTGTCTTATTCTTTGGATCAACTTAATTATTTTTCCAAGAATAGAAATCCATTACCAGCTTGATCAACATAGTCATCATCATCATTAGGAACACTATTATTACTTACCTTAGATAACTTATTCAACCTCTCTCTTATATACCTAGCTTGTGAACTGAAAATATCTTCATTGCTATCATGATAAACACTGTCATCATCATAATGCATGTTTATGCTTCTTAGGATCACCTTCAAGCTATTATGACTGCTCCAAAGGACTTGCTTTGATACCAAATGTTGGAAGCACAATGACTAAGAGGGTGGGGATGGGTGAATTAGTCTTCAAAACATTCATTCCTAATCATCTTAACATTCATGATCCATTCATACAAGTACATAGATCTTAGCAAACATAAACAACCATATAGGGCATGAAATAAGATAACATATCATATATGTGGGAAAACCTCAAGGTTAATAAAACCAAATGATATTTTAAAATGGACTACAATCATATAAGATAAAAACCAAGATTTAGTCAAGCACCAACTCCACATGGAGCACCAACTTTAACTAGCGAAGTACCCACTTGACTATGATTTATAAAACACCCACTTGTAAGAAGGCACCAAACCCCCAGATGAATCAACCACCTAATTTATTTGATAACCTTCAGAACACTATGTTTCTCAACCAATATATTATTACCACCTCTTCAACTCTTCACGCTCTTATCCCTCTCAAATTGACTTTTAGGCCTCTTTGATTTATTAGTTCTCTCCAAGACTGATTAGGTCATATGACCTTGATCTTAATAATCAGACCTCATATTATATATTCATTATAGATCCTATACACCCCTATGATGTTATAAATGACCTATTTATACTCCACAATCTTCTTTCTCATTTTCATTATTGTTGCATACATGAATATGCCTAAAACTACCTTGTATTTATACAAGCCTCTTGCCCATATACCTCTTGGTTGGACACACACACTTTACCACTTAAATTTACCACATAATATGACTTAGGAAACATTAAAACAATAATCAATCACAATCTTATATTGGCCATAATTCAAGAGGCTACATTCCTTCTTTAGGTCTCATGGAGACCTATTAGGCCTTCTTAGTCATGCGTTACATTTTTATTAAGGTGGAACACTTTAAAAATATACAAACAAAATTAAAACTTCATATAACACTAAAATATACCCCAAATAATCTCATATTATGTCCATGACACATTTTGGGTCCAACCACCACTTGAAACACTCCATTAGCATTATTCACATTAGGTCTGTGTGTACTCAAACACTATATGATCTCTCTCATCTTTGATCACCTACATGTAATATAAATAAAACATAAAAAACATGTTTAAAAAGGATATATGACCTTAATTTCATCTTAATTGACTTTTTATACTTTGACTCAATGACCAACATTGGTCTTACTCATCCTTTAGGTCTCCTAGACACCTAATTCATTAGGTCTACTCTCTTGATGCAGAGACTTGATATTATTGGATCTATAAAACATTATCCAATAATAAAAAACCAATTAAAAAATTTTATAATGACTTATTCTAACATATTCCATGCTTGGTTATATCTTAATCCTTTGTTCATACCCTGAAGCCCTCTTTAGGATAGACTCCTCGATTAATCCTGTACACCTCAGAAATTGTCTTGTAAAAATGAAGTTCAATCACTCCTTTAGTTGCTATCCCATGAAAAATGAAACACATATAAATATAAAAAATGACCTCATGAACATCCCACACTAATTTTAATAATTTAATTCATACAATAATGGCTCAAGAACAACTTTGCAAGTTACTCACTTAGAACTACCAGAATACTAAAAAACACAGTCAAAAGGAATTAGACTTAAACCACATGATTAAATTTTTTTGTTAACTATTGATGCATTAAAATTATCCTATTAAGTTTTCATAACATAATAAATGAAAATAATCATAAATTATAATGGAAAATATTGGTCTTACAAACCAATTCCTTGACTTACAGTCTCATAGTCCAATCCTGGACAAACAATCCATTTTGTGAACACATTTTATTCACTTATATTGACCTAGAAAACTTTTAAAAAGAATGATAAAATATAAAAATTCAGTAATAATAACTCAATGGACTACATTGCATCACTTTTTCATGAAATTACACTCAAATCAAAATTTTCATCACTACAACTTAGAACTGCCAAGACTGTTAAAAACATAGTCATGAAACATTGACCTTATAACATCTATATAGGGAATTTAAAAGGATTAAAATGATTGAAAATTATTCCATGACATTTATAGACCATATTTAAATAAAAAATAAATATGTTCTAATGTAAAGACATAGGTCTTTTAGACCAATATTTTGACCTCTCTCTTCATAGTCACATCAATACTAGGTAAGCCATTTCGGCTTCAACTTTTTAACAAATTTAATTGAATATCAAACCTTATAAAAAGAATAGATAATACATTAAATTCAAAAAAAAAAAAAAACAAACAAACCATATAATCCAATGCATCATTCTTCTATGAAATCATACCAGAAACTAGCGTCTCAAATTGCCTAGGTTTTACACTATTCTTCTTCATTAGGTCTGTTAGCGATTGGCTAACTTTGATAATTTTTTTTTAGAAAAATTAAGAACTAGAAAAAATATAGAAACCATCAAGTAAATCAACTATAAGTCTCAAGATTCAATCTTCATAAATTTTCAAACTTTTTGTAATACAATTTTTACAGCTACAACTTCTTCAAAAATAACCTTGTATCTTCATATTTTCTCTCTCTTCTCTCTAACCACGACCACCTGGAGGTAACTGAGAGAGAGTTAAATACAATATCCAAACACTTTTTTAAGCATTAAAAACCATCCTAAGAATTTTTAAATCATAGCTTCAACATTGGGTCACTATTAGGGTTTTAAGAGGGTTAAAATTTATTTCCATTTTTAACAATCATTCATAAAGCATAACCCATCAATCCAAAAACAAATGCCTAGAATTTTGAGATAGGAACCTTAAAAATATACCATGAATAGATTAGGTTCCAATGCAGAGTTTTGATGAGCTAATGAGCACAAGAAAATCCTTCTCATGTTGAAAACCCTTCATTTTATGCACTCAAGAGACCTAAAAACCACTATTCATGCCTTGTAATTCAAACTAAGACCTTAAACTATATGAACACACTTTAAAAAAAACACCTTACCTCTATTAATGCTTATAAGAGCTCAAACACCTTGAAATCTGATTATGACCCCTCATTAGGCTACACTCTCTCTTTTTGCTCTCTAGACCTTGTCCTGCAAACCATATTAGGCCTTATAATTGACCTTTATGCCTCTTTCAATACTATCTACTCCTCATACACATGATAAAGAAACCTCATACAAAATTTCATGCCTTTGTTCATTCATATTACGAAGTCATGATACTCATACCTTCTCATAAGGACTTTACATGCCATGACTAGTCTTAGGCTACTTAAACACTTGACCTTCATGCCTCTTTTAATGTTATCAACACCTAAATATCATGTAATACAACCTATCTCATTATTAAACACTACCATACATACTTAACATACTTTTAAAATAGATCATGATACCTCATTAGGCCAGATAGGGTCTATGACTAGTCTAGTTACAGACTTGGACTGAGGGTCTTAACCTTGTAGACTCACCTTATTACCTCTACACCTTGATAAAATTACTTAAATTATCCTAAAAAAATTTCATACCTCTAAACATACCTTTGCACATACATATTCATACTCACCATGTAAATACCTCTTGATGACATGACTATGCTTGTTATGCACTATACTTTCCATGCTTGATTGGTTATCTTTAAATTCTCTCTTTAAAGAATGACCTAGTCACATCACATGCTATTAATATGTACCTAATAACCTTGTCAAATTTCATACTACCAACAACACCATTTTATCTCATGACGACTCTTCCATGCTTCTTGACATAACTCACTGCCAACTTAACTTGATCATCTAGACACCAGACTCAAAATAACTACTCGACATCAACATTATTCACCATGATTACACTCTTTCTCATAGAAAAAACACTCATTATGCTTGTAATAAGGACTCATAATACACATACCTCAAAGTTTACTTGACCATGCACCTTCACAATAACATTTGACATCAATGACAACATCAATTCCAAAACTTAAAAATCAATGACAATGCTCAACAAACTTAGCCAATTTCTACACCCCCATCGATGTTTCTCATTACCATTTTATTCTTTAACATCTTCATGAGAAACTAAGAATATTAATCTTTCTTATCTTAGATTTGCCTAGCTATACACTCCTTATACCTTAAATTTTACTGATGGTAAGCTTGATAGGACTGATATGAAGCTTGACAAGCTTGGCAAGGTTGATGAGGAGAGGAGGGAGAGTATCACTCTTGATAATAAGGATGATATTATTGATACATAGGGTCATATGTAGGGTAATTAGGGTCATTATAGGGCTTATATGCATCAACATAGGGCTTATATGTTTCATTAGGCTGCTGGTAAGAATCAACATGCTACTGATAAGGGTCAACATAAGCTTGACATGGCTCACCAACTTGAGTAAAACAAAAATACACTCCAAACTCAATCATGAAACCTCATGATAAAGACAAAATAAAAATATTACTTGCTTGAAAGAATACCTGGGGTGATAAAACCAATTGAATGTGCTTGGAGTCACCATTGGGCTTGTTTTCATGCCTTTAAAGGTTGATGCATTGAAGAATAATATTGATAAATATTCAATATATTAAGTATCTTATCCCACTAGGCATGCCATAATTGTTATCATCAAAATTTTCACCCTTGAGAAGGTTTTTCAATCATCCTCACTTAAGTGATAGCATGGGAATAATCCTAGGTTATGCGTGTCCTAAATATTGGATTAGACCTCTAGATAAGGATAGCTCCCTTGATGCATCACTTAAGAAATACACACTAATAATATTACTTACAAGATAAAATGGTAAGATAAACTCTAAACTTAAAGGGAGGTTATGCACCAAATTTTAATAACATAACCATTGATTTTCATGTGCACTAAGACCTATAGAACTGCCATAAGCATACACTTATCCTAAAAGAACCTATCACATCAATGATTTGTAAAGAGGTGAATCAATGTGAGGATACAACTAAATATTTTTACCACTTATAATCTAGTTATAAATCTTGATGACACTCTTCCTAACCTATAATAGAGAACCAAACTATAAGAAGGCAAGAAGAATAAGATAACAAGACAAGGTGAGCTAAGCTTACACTGGCCTAGATCAACCATTCAAAGATTTACACTACAAACAATAATAGAATGAGGTAAAACAATCATATTATTGATCAATAGGCATAAAAATGAGTATGGATATGCCATACTCCTGGTAGAAGTATCCTTACAATGTCAAAATTAGGCATATATATAGAAAAGAATGAGGAGAGAGAAGAGAGGTGTAGAAGAGGTCTAGGACAAGAGTCACTTCATGAAGAAGTGAATTATAATAAATAATTCATGTCAATAAATATTCATAAACTCAATTCTCAACATGTGTGTACTTGGTTTAATGATACCCCTCTCAAGGTTGTGTGGGAGTTACTTCTTTGCCTTGGTGACTCATCCATTTACTTTAAAACTGCTCATTTGGAGTTATTGTAGATTGAAAAGTAACATTACTAGAGTCTAAATAATTTAATTAAATTATAAATATATTTAATTCCCAAATACAATCATATTTCCACATTTTTCTACAATTTCTCTCATCATTCTCATGTTTTCTCTCTAGGTAGGCCTATTCCTTATAACCCTATTTTAGTGAAAAGTTCCTTGTTTTGAGAGATCCAATACACTTAAAAGAAAATTAAAGATATATTTGAGTACCCATTATCCCATTAAATATTCACCCAAAATTTAATGATCTGAATCCCAAGGTAGGCATACTTTCTCATCCTCCATTTTTTTCCCAATTAGGCCTAATTAGGCCTAATGAAAGCCCTCAGTACTGGAGACAAAACAAGGGTATATATTACCACTCTAAAAACTTAAAAATATTTTATGAGACATTAAATTAGGTATTTTTTCCAAGTTTCAAGTCATTTCATTGGATATAACTCAAATTATATAGGTTTTCAACTTGCTAGCCCTAGTTGACCAAAAGTGCAGGCTTGAGGAAGTCAAAGGCTAGTAAACATAGATATTTTGAGTTTATGGGTGTTTAAATTAAAAAATAATTATTGTGTGGGGTTTTAAAAAACATTACTCAACTTATACAATTTTTTTTCCTTTGGTCAATCCTTTGTACCTCTCAAACAAATCCAAATTCTCATGTTTTGCATTCATTTTTAGGACCATGTCATGTCTGTAGGTGTTTTTGGTCATTTGGATCATTATTAAAACCTAGTAAACACCTTGAAAATACATTTATGTATTCTCTAAACTCACTTACATCAACTCTAATCATAATTCTAATGTAAACCTTGCATCTTCCCTTGGATTCTTGACAATAGTCTTGCAAAAGAGAGCTCTTAGCAAGCTTTTGGAAATTGCTTGATTCAAATGTTTGTTGAGGTTTAATAATATGTTATTAATCAATGATATTAATTTATATATCATTTATTTAATCTATAAAACACTCATAATTATCTCCATATTCATTTGAATATTCAATCCTTACTTTTTATGCATGGTTTGTCCCTCATGTTTGAAATTGTAGACCTATAGGTCTGTAGACATGTAGGTCTACATTTTATTTTATTTAAAATTATTGTATTGGTAATTTTATTCCTATTATTATGTCTCCATCACCTCATAAAAAATATTAATTATCTTTTATGGACTTCATGCTTCTCATGCAAAGTAAAATTTGTCTCTTTAGTTTACTCTTGCATAAGCAAATGTGTACACAGTTTCAAACTTGAGATCACTATAGGTTTAACTTAGATGATTTGGAAAATGAGTGTTTAATTGAAATTTAACATATTTTTATTCCTTTTAGACATATTATAATACTCAATGGAGTTACTCATACAACTATCCTTCTTGTTTTGATTGGACTATAGGCATTTGGACCGTGTATGGTTCTTTTTCATGCTAAAAACCCTTTGCAAACCTCTTAAGGACATAAAGGTTTGTTACAGAATATGAGAAATTTATTCATGATTTAAAATTCATCTCATTTATTTAGACTCAACATCCAATCCTTTATACCTTCATATGGTTACTTGTTAGGCATGAAAACTCCTAGGTGACTATCACAATAGCAAACACCTCAAAATCCTACAAATAACCTTACCAATGATGCTTAAGAGTTTGTTAAAGGTTTGTTTGTAATTTAAAAATACTTAACCAAATATACAAAGGTATATAAATTTATCTCAATTGACCAAAAATATTCCACAATTCACATCCCTATAGATAGGCTCAAAACTGTCACTTCTAAGCCAATTTCCATATTGTTTACCCTCTATGGTTCATTCAAGTGCTCTTAAGACTTTAAAAGGTCATCTAGATGATTTAAAATAATTTTAAGGGCATAAGATGTTTAGGTATGCTTACATTATTAATTTTAAACAATGTAATTATTGATATTACATTAATAGAGTTTTATAGTTACTCGAATATATTGTTAGTAACAATATATTTGTATATAGTGTTTTAGTTAGTCGCTTGTATATTGTTATATGCTATAAAAAATATTACAAATATAGGTGTAATGAGATATTGGTGTATATATGATCTCTTCAATTATAGGAAATATATTTCCTATATAATTTTAATCATCTGTAAGAAATAATATAGTGTGTGAATAGTATTATATTATCTTTGTGATTAAATATTGTCTCTATGATTCAGATCTATTACACAATGCATGAAATAAATAATGATATAGGATATTAAAATACCTAATAGTGGTATCAAAGTGTGAAAATGGTCTATTAAATATGTGAAGGGTCAATTCTATAAATCCATTTCTTATCCTGAGTTATGAGACCCTCTAAGAGCTAATCTTTATAGTTGCAGGATAGATAGGTGTAAGTAGAATTCTGTTCAGAGTGTTTAGATCTTGTCTCAACTTTGATTTCTTTCAAATTTGTTTTTTTATATTGGACCGTGATACTCTATCCATATGAATTTATTTAGAGGATTTTTTTTTTTGAAATCTGGTATACTCTCGGATTTCTGCCTACCATCTATTTATGTAATTTGAAGAGAAAACATCTATGTTATATTGTCCACTACTTTTGAGAGCTTGAATATGCATCCTCTTTATGTATATGCATTTATAGATATATATAATAAATAACAATCCTAAAATTGGATTTTGTGCCTTCAAATGTGTCATAATTATCACCAAATATCTAGTATGCTATATGGGTGAGATTCTATTGGTTTGATGCCATTTGTAAGGATGCATAGTTTAATATTTAGTTCTATTTTTTTTATAAATTTTTAGTAGCTTTGTATTTCATGAAACACCTTCCATATTTAGATATAAAATTTAGGGATGTTCCTTGAGCTATGGTCAAATGACATTTGGTATTTCGAACCAATAGTTTGCATATCAAGTTTTATGCCATTCAAACCTGTACATGTTCAAATTAGGAACTCAAATTGAGACTAAATCTTTGTCAAGGTAGTTTTGATCTATTATATCTCTCATGATAGTTAACTGGAACAAATACATATTTCATAATCATTGGATAGTTAATGCTCATGCTCATGCAATTGGTGTAAATCCATCATATTCCATTCATCACCATCCACCTACAGCTATGCAGACTGAGTTCACCATTTATTTTTGCCAGATTTCTCAACATCTTTATTTACATCACTCATAGGTGCAATGAACGGTTTTATTTCATGAAAGTTGGTCAATTTTTTTAATTTATTTGTTACTATTTTTGTATTATTTAAAAAATAATTAAGGGTCAAGTAGATCTTAATGATGCATCAATTTTTTTATAGGGAGTATTTTAATTTGGTGTTAATTCCATAAGCTTTATGTAGAGTCATGAAAGTTAAGTATTTTTAGGCATATTTAATGTTATAAGTCTATCCGTGTATTAAAATTTATTTAGTTGAGATATAACTCTTAAGGTTTTTATTAGTTTATAGTTTTTTTCTAGTCATTGTTAAAACATGGCAAAAGAAAAAGTCAAATAGATTTAGTGTCTTTTGTCACATTTAAAAATTGAGTCTTTATTATTATAGTCAAAAGTCCTTGCAATAGTGTAAAAGTAGTTTTTTAAGTGTGTCTATAAATATTTAAAAATGAGTCAAAATTTAAATGTCATTTTTTCCATCAATAAAGCATTTTAAGTCATGTTGTCAAGAGTCCAAAATTTTAAGGGTTTTTAGGTCATATAGAGTCATCGTTAAAACTATAAAAAAAATTAAATTACCTCATGGATGAATTTTTCTTGTACATGACATCCAAATTGTGGGAGGAGTTTCTCCTCAACCAAGCTTCATAAACACATGTGCTGAGTAAGTAACTTCACCTACTACAGGAAGGTAGAAATGGTGGCTAGAGGTTTTATAGCCTCTTATTAGCCACTAGCGATGGGGCCACTTTCTACTTTAGTGGCAAATTTATTTTTAGTTGTGTGATGTGTGTTTTATTTTAGTTATTTAAAATAAGAATAGATGTTGTATGCCTGTTCATGTTTATCATAAGTGAACTGAATATTCCTATGTAACTTCTCTGAAATGTCATAGTGATGAGAGCTTGTAACTATACTACACATCGTGATGTGGTTTGTGGTAATCCACTTGTAAAATCATTGTTTTGTAGTTTATGGTAAGCCACTTGTAAAACCATTATTTTTGGTTATTGGTCAGCCATTTGTAAAACCATTGTGTAAAGTTTGTGATTATCCTATGAAAATCACCAAATCATGAGTATAGGTGCAAATATGGGAGAGTTTTTCCCCCATATTCACATTAAAGGGGTGTAGATAGGATTAATAATGTTCACAAGGGGGTGAGTGTTGAGGTATGTTCACATTATTAATTTTAAATAATGTAATTATTGATATTATGTTAATAGAGTTTTATAGTTACTAGAATATATTGTTAGTAACAATATATTTGTATATAGTGTTTTGGTTAGTTGATTGTATATTGTTATATGTTATAATAATATTACATATATAGGTTTGAGGATATATTGGTGGAGATATGAACTCCCCAATTATAGGAAATAGTTTTCCTATATAATTGCAATCATCCATAAGAAATAATATAGAGTATAAATAATATTATATTATCATTGTGATTAAATATTGTCTCTATGATTCAGCTCTATTGCATAGTGCATGAAATAAATATTGATATAGGATTTGATAATACCTAACATCAAATTCATCTAAACCACCATTTTCCTCCATCAAACTCGTAAAAGGGTTTAGAGAGGGTTTTAGGCATGTTTTGCTCTTAATAATGATTCATATAGTTAAGGATCTGCATGAAATACTTAATACCATGGAGTGATAGGAAATAGGGGTGGATAACATACCCTAACACCATTTAATTCCATGTAATTTCTCCTCTAATAACTAAGCTAAAACATGATCCTTCTCGAGCTCTTCACAAGGTGAAAAGAGGGTTTTTAGTACTCGATCCTCCTAAGGATTGTTTATAATGCATAGTGTCTTAATCTATGGAATGATGCCATAAATTTTGAGTAAAGAGACCCATTCAATATCTCAAAATTCCATTTAGCTCCATGTTCCTATTTAATCTAGTTCACACATGGAAGAAAACTCTTGACTTTCAGGATTATATGTTGGACTTGATAAGATTGTTTGTCTTATTTTAGGTGGTTCAAACCCATTATGAGGGGCCTTGATCACTATATAAGGCATATTAGGACCCTTAATATCTCTCACACAGTTTCCCACTTCTTATTCTCTATAAAAATACACCTTTTTCTTGCATTTTCACCTCATTTTCATGGTTGAGAACCTAGTTTTGCATGATAAACCTATAAGAATGAAAACATGACTTAATGGATCTCCACACAAGATGTCACAAGGTTATTCCTAACCTTCATAATGGATATGTATTGTGAGAACTCATTTTTAACTACCAAAACCTAACATTATGCTTTGTTGGATGTTGAAACAAGAACAAAGAAGTTTCAAAGGTGAAAAGATGTTATTTGGCTACTTGTATAGACCAAAGGAGGGAAAGGTGAATTTAGAAAAGTGTCAAATGACTTCAAAATTACCTTCCTTAACTTATGTCATCTTTAAATTAGCTTGGAGGACATTAGTTTTGACATGAAATAACATGAATAAGCATGATACAATTATGAACAATGCTTAATTTCTCAAAACTAACCTTAAACTTTGCTAAACACATAAAGAAGACTACAAATAATAACAAATTGATGACAATACCAAGTGACTTACCCCTACTACTATGATAGGAACCCATGCTACCCTTTCTCTTTACTTTTTTAGTATATTAGTTGTTATGGATGCATATGCTTTATACATCATCCTATGAGCATTTTATTTTATCCCACATTTATGGGAAGTAGTATTTGCTTAGATTATGCCTAGTATATAAGTGTTGAGGTCATTGAAGGCATCCACAAATTCATTATACTGAGCTTGCTTAAAGGAGGTTTACCCCTCGAAGTGTCATATGATCAATATAATCCTTTTGATGCTTCTGCTAATTATAAAAATATGTTATTTCATACATTTTCATTAAATTATTGTAGGAAGATCCTCTCATCTAGTATTAGAGCAATTTTCAAGGCTAATTTTTTTCCAAAAAGTCTAAAATTTATTTTGATACATAATTCATTTAAGTATTTTTATCAAAAAGTCTTAACTCTTTTCTACTGCATAATTCATTTAAGCATTTTTTTGTATCACAATAATCTATTTTAGATCAGGGTAAAAACTTGTCCACATAAATATGGGAAGTGCTTAGATAAAATCCCTAAAACTCATTGTGAGGAGTACCACAAGAACCCCAAAGTAGCTAACCCATTAAGAGGACCTGCCATTGAAATGGGCAATGACCCCTTCTTGATTGAGTAGTTTTCACCCATAAGGAAAACCAAGAGTTGTCGCTTAGGGGTAAATCCATGGACAAATTTTTTATAGAGAGTGGTACTCACTCTGATGACATTGGTGGCTAGAGAGATATCTTTAAAACCTTAGGCAACCATTGAAACTTAGGGCCCATTTCTATTAGTTTTAGATTATTCCCAATCGAATATCAAAAATCAATCAACAAAGTATTAGAAGACTCTCAGAGGACTTGCAGCCAGACATTTGATAGAAATCATAAAATATAAAATCTTCATCATATTAGTTTTAGAAAACTATTAGCACAGTATCAGAAGACTCTCAGAGGACTTTTGGCCAGACATTTAACAATAATTTTTTTCATTTTATTGCAATATCTCTCTATTTGTAGCCCTGTGGATACTCAAAATTTATTTGGACACCTAAAATTACATTCTCCATGTTTTCTTCCTTGAGGTATCATATCTTGATTCCATAACTAATTCTTATAAATCTCAATTTTCCCTTTTTTTAGGTTTTGCCATAGCTGCTTTTATTTTTTTCTAGTTTGCCTCAATTATTTTTCACAGTGTTCATCTCCCTTTTCTGCTCTTTTGTCTCTCTTTAATAAATTTTATAGCTTTTCTATTTTCCCTTATGAAATTTCCCTCACCTTCATCAGTCATACTCCCACTATGCAATTTTTTTAGTAAAAGTACCTTTACCTCTTTTGATTTTGTCCAATTTAAAAAATTTCCTTACTAAACATGTCTTAACTCTAGGTTTCCTACCCATTGCAAAAAAAACTCTTCTTCTAGTCATGGTATTAACTTGAATAGGAGAAAAAAACATGGAGTATGAAATTACCACCCTCAAGACCCAAATAAAATATCTTGGTGAAAAATTCTTGGCCTCAATCTGCAACATACTACCTTGAATAACAAATGACATCCAGAGTCATCTTCAGATATCAAGTTTTATTCTTCCATCAATTTTCATGGGTTGAAGCTTGAATTTCTTGATTCAATGGTGTAGATCTGATGAGATGGATCTATCAGGTAGAATAATATTTTAGTCTGCATAATAATTTTGATGCTAATAAGGTCCCACTTGCATCCTTTCACTTGGAACATGAAGCCATTCAATGGAATCATTGGCATACCAAGGCCCATGATGAACTCATATAGACTAATTTTTTCACCCTCATTTTTCAATGGTTTAGCCCTAGTGCTTTTGATGACTTCAGTGGAGCACTCACTAAACTTTTCCAAACAAGAACCATGAGAGAATATCAAATATAATTTTAAAAACTAGCCAATCACATAGAGGGATTGTTTGATGAATTCTTTTAGAGTTACCTTATTAGTGGACTGAAGGATGCAAATTGATTTGAGGTCAAAATGTTTCAACCCAATATGATGATGGAAGCCCTAGGGTTGTCTAAGTTGGCAAAGGACAAGATCACAACTCAGTGATGATTCAAATCTAATTTTGCTCCATTCCAAAATACCACTTCATAATGATCTCAAATAATGCAAACCCTGAGGACCACTCCTATTTTGCATTTGACTAAAATAGAGATATGAGTATGTAGAGAAAAAGGAATATGTTATAATTGTGATGATAAATTTACTTGGGGATATCAACGTGTTCAGCAAAAAATATACCTACTGAATGTGGACTTTCCACCTAAAACTAAGGTTTTATAAGATGCTCAAGATATAACAAATGATTTAAAAGAAGCTCCACCAATTGTGGAACCTATTTCTTAGAAAGACCAACCAGAGATCTCTGTCCATGCCTTAGTAAGAGTCACCACCCCATAAACCATGTGGTTCAGAGGTTACTTCAAGAAGATACCTCTCACAATACTTATTGATTCAGGTAGCACTCATAACTTCATTGACCCTTAGATCACCAAATAGGTTGATTATTTTGTCCATCCTTGCTCTAAATTTATATTCATGATTACCAACAGGGGCACATTACCTTGAAAAGTGAAGTGTCACAATGTGCATATCTCTATTGGAGATTATAACTTGTGCTCTAAAATTTTTGCTTTATCCTTAGGTGGATGTGATGTTGTTTTGGGAGTTCAATGGTTACACACACTTAGACCCATCTTATGGGATTTTTTTGAACTTTAGATGCAGTTTTTAGATATTAGATAAAAACACACATTGAAAGTCTTACACCTGGGGTCTCTCAACATCATAAGTTCACATTACATGGAAAATATTCTTAATAATAATTCACATGGCATCATTTCCCATCTCCATTCTATTCAAATGCAACCATCAATGGTCTCCACTACTTCTGATCTACAAACCATTCTGCATAGGTATGCATGTGTCTTTGCCAAACGAGTGGTATTACCACCTTCATGGCTAGAGGACCACCATATTTATCTACTTCTTGGAAGTGCTCCTCCCAACATTAGGCCCTACTACTACCCATTTTAGTAAAATATTGAGATTGAGATGTTCATTTGAGACTTACTGAAATAAGACATTATTTTCCCTAGTACCAACCCATATTCTTCCACAGTTATCCTTGTTTGGAAAAATGATGGGTCATAACACCTCTGCATTGACTTCTATGCACTTAATCACATCATAATCAAGGATAAGTTATCAATCCCTATTATTAATGCTCTTCTTAATGAGCTTCATGGCACTCATTTTTTCTCTAAATTGGATCTCCACTCTGGATATCACCATATCTGACTTCATGAGGATGATATACCCAAGATAGATTTTTGCATGCATGATGGCCACTATGAGTTTCTGGTCATGACCTTTGGCCTCACTAATTCTCCATCAACATTCTAGGCATTGATGAATAAATTATTCTAGCTCTACTTATGGAAATTCATTCTGGTCTTCTTTGATGATATCCTCATCTATAGTAAAACATGGTCTGAACATCTCCAACATTTGGAGCCATCATTGTAACTTCTCTTTGATCATTATCTCTATGCAAAATAATCCATATGTGCTTTTAGCCAAGATGAATTAGAATATCTCAATCATATTGTTTTACCCTAAGGGGTTTAGGTGGATTCTAAAATAATAGCTACCATGACAAATTGGCCTCATCCTCAGACACTCAAGAGCCTTCATGATTTTTTGGGGCTGACTGGATACTATCACAAGTTTGTCAAGGACTATGAGAAGATCAGAGCTCTATTGTTAGCTATGTTTATAAAATATGCTTTTACATGGACACAAGTTAATGAGTGTGTATTTAAAGACATTGCACAAAGTAATGCTTCTATGGATACATCCCGTCTGGATAGTGCATTTGCTACTACATTATCTCTACCCTTCTTGTAGATGATTTCAAAATCATAACCCAACATTTTGGTTACCCAATTTTGTTGTTCCTCAGATGATAATCTTTTTGAAGCAAAGATTATCATCTAAGGAACAATAAAAATGGGTAACCAAAATGTTGGGTTATGATTTTGAAATCATCTATAAGAAGGGTAAAGATAATGTAGTAGCAAATGCACTATCCAGATGGGATGTATCCATAGAAGCATTACTTTGTGCAATGTCCATATTGCAAGCAGATTGGGTGGATGAAGCTAGGTTAGAATGGGAGTAAGATAAGGATACATAGGTTCTGATTCAGAATCTCCAGCAAGGTAATTTATCCTCTAACAAATTTGAATGGAAAGGTAATGTCCTATGGTATAAGGGTAGGTTATACTTGTGGAAATTCATTTTGGTCTTCTTTGATGATATCCTCATCTATAGTAAAACATGGTCTGAACATCTCCAACATTTGGAGTCATCACTGTAACTTCTCTTTGATCATCATCTCTATGTAAAATAATCCATATGTGCTTTTAGCCAAGATGAATTAGAATATCTCAATCATATTTTTTTAACCCAAGGGGTTTAGGTGGATTCTAAAAAAATAGCTACCATGTGATGAACAAACACCAAACTGCAAACAGGGAAATTGTAAACAGGGCTAAACTATATGTTTTGAACAAACATTTTCTCCACACAAAATTTCCCCTGGATTCTTCTTCAAGATGGACAGTTTTACTTTTTTGACATAAGCATAAAAACCCACATATTCTTGGACAACACATCATTTTAGATTTAAAGAGACAACTTGATCTTCTGGCCTATCTAACTAGACCCTGCATACTTAATTCTAAATGGAAGTATGAAGTCTCAATTATATGTATAAAAGGATCGAGCAATCAGCCACAAATAAAACTCACATCCACCGAGTCGTGATGACTGGTGACTCACCTGACCTCAACACCATGTCAACGTATAGGTGTCAAAATAAGCCAAGCTTACAGACATACTTGGAGTGCTGATACCATCATTGATTGCTAAAGTCACAATGCGATGCCAAGCAGACTGTCTTTCAATCATACCATTGCCTAGAATTGAAATGACTCCATTTCTTTGAAACACCCAGCATTAATATCTACTTTGACACAACCCAGGACTGAAATGACCAGAATTTTAAATCTTCATAGGAGACCAAACATTTATTTTATTTTATATTCAAATCTTTTTCTACAAACAACAAACACCCTTTCCAATATTTATCTCAAAATCAATTTCAATCATAAAGGATACATATATTTTATTAATATAACAAGAAAATATATATGGTGTTTGTCTGCGCACTGCAGATCTCTCCCACACCCCTCATTCAATCACCAAAACATATCCCCTATTTTTACATGAAAATCCCCTGTACAAAAACCATATTTTCTCAACTTAGACACTTAATCCTATCCTAGGCTTCACACAACAACCTCCCAAAATGAGTAAATCAGTTCTCCTATCATAAGAAAACTCAAACCACTCAATATTTCACCCAACAGACTTGATTTTCATGCTAAAAGGATACTTAGACAAATTTAACAATTTGAAAACCCAAAATGGAGGGAAATCAACTTAATACACCTAGACATGCTAAAACTCAACCAAAAATATGATAAATACATTCCTAGCATGAAGATCCTCTTGCATCACCATGACAAATTGGCCTCATGCTCAGACACTCAGGAGCCTTCATGTTTTTTTGGGGCTGACTGGATATTATCACAAGTTTGTCAAGGACTATGAGAAGATCATAGCTCTATTGTTAGCTATGTTTATAAAATATGCTTTTACATGGACACAAGTTAATGAGTGTGTATTTAAAGAATTAAAATAAGCTATGTGTACTACACTTATTCTAGTTATGCCTGATTTTGCTAAGACCTTCACTATCAAGAGTGATGCTTGTGAAAATGAACTTGGTGTTATTCTCCTCCAAGAAGGATGTCCCATTTCATTCACCAATAAATATTTTTCTGACAAGAATTTAGCACTCTCTATTTATGAGAAGGAAATGATGGCCATTTTGCATGCAATATAAAAGTGGTGGCCATACCTACTGGGAAATAATTTTTGCATCAAAATTGATCACAAAATATTTCCTATAACAATAAGTATCTACCCCATGACAAAAAAATGGGTCATCAAACTCATGGGTTATGACTATGAAATCACTTACAAGAAGGGTAGGGACAATATTATGGTTGATGCTTTATCTCGTACATTTACGGACCAAGCTTCCCTTTTAGATATTTTCATGTATATTTCAAATTATTTGGATGTTGTACAACAAGGGTATGCCAATTAATCCTCATGATCTCAAATCATTTAATAGTTGGTCACTAACGCCTCTACTATACTTTATTATTCTTGGGTTGGTGCTTCTTTATGATATAAGGGTCATCAAGTGCTTCCTTAGAGCACATATTTTCAACAAGATATATTATATGAACTCTATGATTCTCCATCCGTATGGAACTCAGTGTTTATCAAAAATTATAAATGAGCATGAAACAACTTCTTCTATAATGGATTAAAAAAATCAATTCAACAGATGGTGGCTAAATGTGCTACCTGCCAATGCAACAAGGGTGAAACAACACTAATTCCTAGGTTGATTGAACCCTTTCCCATCCATACTAGAATTTGGATAGATATTTATATGGATTTTATTAAGGGGCTCCTTAAATATGGAGGGAAAATAGTGATCTTGGTTGTGGTTTATTGCCTCTCCAAATATAGTCATTTTGTGCTCTCAACCATCCCTATATCGCCTCCATAGTCACACAAATTTTCTTAGACCAGATTTTCCATCTTTATGGCATTCCTTTTTCCATTATCTTAGATTGTGATGCAACCTTCACCAGTCATTTTTGGATAAAAATATTTTGATGCACTGACACCCAACTAAGGATGAGGTCTGGGTATCATCCGTAAATGGATGGTCAGACTAAAACTATCAATAACTGCTTGGAAACTTTCTTTCATTACTTCAACTAAAAATAATAATATTAGTGGGAAAAGTAGCTCCCTCTCACTGAATGGTGGTACAATACCTCCTACCACACTTTAACAAAAATGATTCCTTACGAAGTAGTCTATGGTCAAGTATCACTAGTTCTCCTTTTGTACACCCCTATTAGTTCACCAATTCAAGTGGTCGACACACTTATCTAAAAATAAGATCATATCCTTAACACCCTATGGGATAATATTCATATGGAAAAACATATAATGAAATAATAAGCTGATCAACACCATTGTGAACACACTTTCCAAGTAGGTGATATGGTTTTTATTCACCTATAACCATATAATCAATTCTCCCTAAAAATCAAAGGGTGTCATAAGCTATCTCCCAAGTTTTATGGGCCATATAAGGTTCTCCAAAAAATTGGGTTGATTGATTATAAGTTGGAGCTCCCACCTTCTTCTCAAGTTTACCCAGTATTTCATGTTTCTTGTTTGAATAAAGTTATTGGCACAAACAATAAAGTGAAAACTATTTTACCATAACTTGACAATGAAGGATCTATCCTTCTTGAGCCAGAGGAAATATTAGATAGGTGCACATGCTAACTTCACTCCCACTCTATCACAGAGGCATTAATTCAGTGACACAAAATGTAATTAGAGGATGCAACATGGGAACCACTATTTTAGATTCAACACTAATTCTCACATTCAAAAATTTAAAGACAAAGCTTTTTCTAATAGGGAGGGAATGTTAGGAACCCATTATACCCCTTCTCTTTACTTTGTTAGTATATTAGTTGTTATGGATGCATATGCTTTGTAAGTCATCCTATGAGCATTTTTTTAATCCCACATTCATGGGAAGTAGTAGTTGCTTAGATTATACTTAGTATATAATTAAGTGTTGAGGCCAATGAAGGCATCCATGAATTTATTGTACTGAGATTTCTCAAAGGAGGTTTCCCCCTAGAAGTGGCCTATTATCAATATAATTCTTTTGGTGCTTTTTCTAATTATATAAGTCTATTATTTCATGCACTTTCATTAATTTATTATAGGAGGATCCTCTCATACTCACTAGACCATCCTAGAAGACCTTGTAAGCTATCAAGTAAGGCACACTAACTATCATATTTATACCATTAATGACCAATGTAAGACCCTAGATAGATATCAAAAATTTAAAAATAAAGTACAATGAAGTTTTGAATTGCACCTACGTATGGTGGAAAATTTTGGCCAACATGTAGTTTTCCCCTACATGTTAGGTTATTTGTGAATCATGTAATATGTGCAAATTAAGTAAAACAATGATCTAGATTGTAACTTGGAAAATTAGGCTCTTGGGTTATTCTTTCATTACTTTAGACCTATGTATGTGTTGTTCCTATGAATGATATGAAAATAAGATAAAATAGGAAATCTTTGATTTATCGAGTGCTTGATTGAGTGCCTTAATAAGTTTCCTTATGTCTTTTCTAGGTGAGGAAGGAATGAGAGTTGATCTTATATTTATATTAATCCCTTTGGATAAGTAAATTGCATAATAATTTAGGGTGATCATTATAATATGTTTTATATGCAAATCATATGACTTTAGGGCACTAGACACTTGTGTTAGGTCAGGCCATTGACATCGATGTAAATGTCTATCCTAGACACTATTGTCTAAGGAAATAGAAAGTAGGTACAGACTCAAAACTCATAGAGGTGGAAGACAAATAGTTTTTAAACATTCTTGGCAAGATATAAGGTTTGGGTCATCAAGATAAGACTAGTCAGACTAAGAGATAGGATAAAGGGTCACATAATAAATGATATGAGAGACTTCAAAAAGTAGGAAAGGTCCAAAACTGAGATGAATAACCAAGGTATGAGTTTTCCAAGTGTACAAGATTGAGGTGTTGTATAATACATAAAATAATGTCTATAAATATCAAAATACTATTGTGTATATCATATAATGCATGGACATCATATAAATATACAAGGTATCATTGATAGTGGTGATCTCAAAATAGATACATCAGTTAAACAACCCAATCACATCGTGAATGCATCTCTTAAAGAGAAAGTTTGGATACAAAAGGAAAAATTAGAGCAAGAAAATTTATAAAAAGAATAATATGAAAAAGAGAAACTAAAAAATGAATACATCAAAAAATAAAAGTTACTAAAAGAGAATTTAACAAAACTACAACAATTTAAAAAAAAAAAAAAGCATATCAAAATAATTTTTGTCAAAGGTCAAAATCAAAATGTGCCTACAAAGTTGAATGATACAAATATGGTTGTGTTGATGTGGATTTTATGCACACCATATAATACTATTAGTTAACATTTTAGGATTGATTAAGAATTTCAATCCAAGGCACGAGTTATAAGGTATTCGGGTTTGTAAATAACCACATCATGGAATAATGGTGAGAGATGGTTTATTTACCTTATATGGTTTGGATAAAATGGAATGTAAAAAAAAACTAAAATATTTTTGAGTTGGATGGATGGATTCTAAACTAAATTGGACTGGATTAAAAAAATTATAAAAAGAAGGGAAAGGTAAGACATAAAATAAGGTTTTATTACTTAAATATGGATGAAACCCTTATAAACTAGTCTTTATGATAGGGGTTAGATAAGTGATTGAGAACTAATGCTTATAGTAAGTTAAAATGAACACATAAGACACACAAACATAGTTATGAGTCAAAGGAAACAAATATAGTAAATTCAATGTTCATAATCAAAGGTTTCTGCCACTACTAGATTGCTATCACATATCCTATATCAGTGGGAAATAATAATTATTTAAAAAAGAGCATTGAAACTAGCTCATAACGTAATCTGAATAAATATATTAAAGGTACTTATACACAATCCAAATAACTTAAAATGCTAGTGTGATGGAACTTCCTCAATGATTCATAAGATTTAGAAGAGACAAGAACATCAAGACAAACTTGTAGAATAATCCACATAATTTCTTATTCACCTTAATTACAAAAATTATCCTCCTTTTTGAATGGAGAGGGTACAAGTATATGTAACTTGGGATCGGGATGCCTCATCCTTCAAGCAAAGACTAAATTTACAACTTTTAAAATAAGATCAAGTCAAAACTTCATGCCTCCCATGCATGTTTACAATGTATAATATAAATAATACTCCTTTACCAAAAAGAACTCCCATATACAAAAAATAGATAAAACACTCAAGTCACAACTTAGGGATGAAATGATATAAAATGACTACCTATAGTGTCGATCTGGCATCAACCAAAGATGAATCTTGCATGTTTAAAGACTAGGTCATTATCACCACAATTACAACTGGAGTTGATGTCATCATTGCACTTTTCCCTAATGGAGTTGTAACCATAATGAATGGAGGCACTGGTGGCATTGAGATTGGAAGAGTGATAAAAGTGGGCCCCTTTCTATTTGTACCACTACATACCTTGGAAACTAAGACTAAGAAGTCAATGTCTAGGAAGGGATAGATGGTGTACCCACTGAACTATAAACCTAATTTAGGGATTCCGTCTTCTGATATAGAGCATAAATTGAATCAAAATCTATTTTAATTGTATCATAGTCTATGATTGACCTTCTAAATAACTAGGTAAACCTAGCCATCAATTTTGTGTGGATGATCATAGAGTCTTTAAATGCTATGTTGAGTGTGTTTATGTTTGCCACCTTATCTTTCAAAAAAATTATCAATTGAATTATTTTCTCATTGGTTGTATATACATACCCTTCTATCTCAACCCTAAATTTTTTGGCAACTACTTAGAGCAGGCTCTCAAAAATTATCCTTATGACTAATTGTCCCAGAGGCATGTAAAGGCCAAGGACTCTCATAGCCTTCAAAATAGATAATGCTCATTTATCATGAATGATAAATTGTTGTACTAGGGCATGGATCTCCTTGTGAAACTCCAACAAACTATCCCTTATTTTGGATAAATGGTTCATGGCTCGTGTTACATCTGGCACTGACATCAAATTTAATAGTGCATTAGTTTTATTTATTGTATCCTTGCCTATAAAGTTAAGCTTGGATTCCATATCCTTCATAGTCTCATAGGACTGAGATACACTTCCCATTTAGGGTGAGACTTAGCTCTTACAACTTTTATTTAACCAATTATGTCATACAAGGTCTTGGCTATACCATGTACAGTATCTAAAATGTCCCTTGGAGATTCAATAGTACTTTATTAAAAATTCTTATATGATTAATCATAACTCTGGAACATCTAATTAATAACTACCCTAGTTGCATATATAAAGCTATAGGGATCTTATTTTTACTCATTTGAATATCATAGATGAGTTTTCCTTTTATTTTTTAGGGAGAATATATCCTCCTTTTGTTCTACTTCCACAACTTCATCTTCAACCAACACAGTTTTCCTTTTGGCTCTCTTTATTATATTTATTTGTCTATCAAAATGAAAAGTCACATCAGTAGCTTAGTGATGATTAAATATGTCCTACATGTTTCCTATTCCTAAAAATTATATATCCAAGGAGGAATGCTTAATATAGATTGCTCTATATACTAATCCATTTATGTAAAAGTGAAAAGTGGGAAATTTCTTAGTGGGAGAATTTGTGTTGAAGGAAACTGAATAGAATGAGAAGATGCTGATGGCTCTAGAAAGGAATGAATAATATTCCTCCATAATGTGACTTTTATCTATGGGGGTGTATTAATAATATACCCAATTTTTTCCAATTGGGTAGATGACCTTAATGGTAATGAATGCATATCAAAAATGGAGGACACTAACTCTTCAAAATATGCCTCTATCTTAGTAGTCTGTGGATAAGTGGTGCCAAAGAAAGAATGTGTTATTGGGGTTGAAGGCAAATTTTATAGATATTTTGTAATATATAAATAGGTAACCCCAATTTTAAAAATATTAATAGAAGAAGCAACCACAGTTAGGTATACTATACTAGTGTCAATATAAGCATTATTTGAAGTATCAATAACATTGTCACCTTGAATAATAGTTGATATCATTGCTTCTGGTGTAATAATACTTGGCATAGTGTCAAGTATTGTAAATACTTAAGTAGTTATTAGCATATCTTCTATTTATTTCCCCCTTTATCCCTCTTTCTCTACTTCTTCCTCTTGTTCCTCCCCCTACCCTCTTATTTTTGGTTCTTCCCCTATTTCCATATAAAATGGACCTAATGGAACACCTAAGTATTCTGAAGGTTTCTCTTATTATTGTGCAAGGATTTGAGGAGAGATTAATGGAATCCTCCCTTTTCTCTTGTAATTCAATAGTGATGTATGATATTGGTGGTAGAGGGCTTAGAAAAGTAGTGATGGATTTGTTGATGGATATGGAGTAGTGAATGATGGTATAGGCATAGGGAGTACATATGATGAGTTAGTGGTAGTAGTGGTGGTAGGCATTGATAAGGGAGAATTAGTTGTAGGAATAACTAGCATGGGTTTTAAAATAGTGGGCAATGATAATTTAGGAATAATAGGAACTTATAAATAAAAGGACTTCCTTGTTGCACTATTTTCAATGGAGGTAAGGGTGTAAAATAAAGTGACTCCGCTAGACTACTAGGAACAGTTGGTACTCTCATGTTTTAAATTAGTGAAATAACTACAACACTTGGATTGAGGTGACACCTAAAAATATTATACCTGATTCATTGATTGGTCTGCATAGGTGTGTTTGATTCCATTTGAGGAAGAATGTGGAATTGTGGTGGAGATATCTCCTCATTGTCTATACTCTTACCATATTCTTCAGTGATACTAGGATCATATTTGATCCTTTGTGCCACTATAATTGACATATTTTCATTTATCATATTTACTATGACATCATTATCCTCTTCAACATTCAAAAATATGGGGTCATGTTTAAACCACTAATGTCCATATGTAACATAAACTTTATTCCCAAGCCTCTCAAGGGTACTCTTGATGTTATTCCTTTGGTCCCAATACCTAAATGGAGTTTTTCCTAGGCCATAATGAACTTTGATCTTTCCCATTAGATAGAAATGCTCCCATTTTGTGTATTATTTATGACTAATACTTAGAGGGACCTTGTGAGTAACTCCCTACTGAGCCTTTTTTAAAACAATGTTTACTCTATCAAATAATTGGAAACAAATTTATTGCTCAACCAAATTATCTAGGACTTGCTTTGGAAGATATAATGGGGTTGCATAGGTCCCTTCTATTCTTATCACTGTATGGTCAAGGTAGAAATAATAGTCCCCTATCTTTTGGATGCTTCTTTTGATTGGTTATAATAACTTAGACATAGCCTATCCATAAACAGACCTATATACCATTGGTTAAAACTCATCTATAATTATCTCGATTTGTTTTCTAAATATGTATGTGTGTGAGGCTAGAATCATCATAAATATTATTCTTTGGGTATTCATATGATGTTTTCTAAGGCTCATTTTATGACATAGTCATTGTAGCATTAACAATATCCACTATATATGACATCATATAAAATTTGTCATCCAACAAATTTTATGGTTTGGACATTTGGAACTTCAAATTGGCACTAATAATTTCCCCTAGGCTTACAATTTTATTAGAATTCACAATAATGTTTAACAAAAGAACCAATATCTAATGGACATAGGAAATGTTAGGTAATCCATATAACCTATTAGTAACATCAAAGTTATGCTTATCCTTAGCCTAAAATTACTTATGGGAATAAATGAAAGAGGTCCCTTGATTACAAAGCTCTTAGGTTTTAAGGCCCATTGTCTCAATTTATCTTGGATTATGTTGGCTGACAACCATGCATCTATGGTAGGCTAGTTATAGGTCATTTCAGGGGTTGGGAGTCTATAGTATTTATAAAATTCATTCCCAACAATGTAATTCACAAAGGTTTTTCTATGTCTATGATGCACTATACTCCTTTAATCTTCACCAATGATAAATAAATCATATAATAATCCTATAAAAGGAATTACTTATGGTTTCGCTAAAACATTGTGTAGGCCTACTATTTTGATTGATATACATCATCAATGTATCTTTCTATGACCAAGGATAGCTAGTCTTATGCCTTATATGTCTCAACTACATCAATCTTGTCCCAAACATCTGAATATTGTTAAAATTGGTGTTCTAATGCGATCGAATTGAACACCATGTCCATGAATTATGTTCTTCTAATAATATAATATGCAAAAGGAGGAGGAATGTGAGATGATGATGCCATTATAATTTAGTAAAGTATCTCTGAATGTACCATAATCTTGATAAAAAAACTTAGGTCCTTTAGTCGCTTTGGAACTCAAATTCATAATTTTCACAAGATGGTTTGATAACAATGTAGTTCAATTTTGCATTGAGAGCCAAACATACTATAAATATTTCATTGGGCTCAAAAATTGAATGCATTGAGTTTATAACTCATTATAATTAATTTTAGGCAATGAATTTTGATTTATTACCCATATATTTCTCCTTTATTTGAATTTGAATTTTACAATGTCAACTTTATCAGTTCTAACTACCACATGGTGTCTTTATGCTAATTTTAGATGCTTAGTCATATTACTATGATAAGTGTATTTTTTTGTGATTTTGGGGTTTGATTTCATGTCTTTGAGATTGATTTATTTGGAAAGAAACACATAGATAACTCATGTTACTCTGAAGGGTCTTCAGGTTTTGACTATGTACTTTGGTCTTAAAAGTTATGGGTCATCAAGATTATGACACGTGGTAAGATCTCATTTGTTTAGAGGGATTTTGAATTTTATCGATGTAGCTTCATCTGATAGGCTATGGGTCATTGAGATTGTGTCATGTGGATGACCATCACTTTCTCAATCTATAACCTCTATACTCTACTCTAGCAGGTTATGGGTTGTCGAGATGATGACACATGGCATGATCTTACTCGATTAGGTAAAAATTAGACTTTAGAACTTTGAAAATCCTAGATGAGGAAACTAGATGAATATGCATGACAAGATATCATGATATTAGGTCTAGCCAAACATTTGAACATAAAAAAAGACTTTAGATAAGACATAAAATTAATCAATGAGTGAAATAAATCATAACCATAGGCCATTCTGCCTGACTATTGACATTAAAAGGCATAAATGAATTATAAAATATTTCAATTTTAAAGAACATTATTTAGCCTTTCAACAGTCATATTTTAAAATTTTAGAATTTAAGGTCTAATTCATCACTATAAATCACCTTCTAGCCTAAATTCAACATGGTGTAGTACACAAAAAGACCTGGAAAACCCTAACATTATAACAAAGTCTTGCTCATGAAAATTACAACAAAAACTAGATAGAAATTGAGAAAACAAAGCCATCTTCATGTAATTTAGATTTGAACATACAATACATAAAACATGATTATGAAGATTTGAATAGAAATTGGGTACCCATTTTAAAAATTTCTAAGGTGGGGTGTGTTGGTCACAATAGGTTGCAAAGGATTCACACATAAAAGAGCAAAATGAAAACTCAAGGATAAAAAAGGAACATGTTGAAAATAAAAAGTTGCAAAGGAAATTTTTTTAAAGAGATAAATCACTAGAAGGAAAAATTGATAAAGAACAAGTTCAAAAAGATAAATTAGAACAAACAAGGTTAAAAAGTTAAAACAAGAGAATTTCCAAAAGAAAAAATTATTACAAGAGAAGTTGCAAAAACAAGTTCAACTTAAACAATAAAATAATATTAAGAGCGGGTTTCTAACAAAAGAGGTTAAAAGTCAAGATATACCTACAAAATATCATATTACAAGTGTGGTTCTAAAAGAGGCTATTACAAACCCTTCTTCTTATCAATAACCTTTCACTATCATTACCCACATATATGGGGGGCAATTTACCGATTTCAAATTTATGGATTGTATACATTCAAATTAACTCACTCCATTATACACTAATAATTCCCATCACTAATTTATAACTAATATCACCTCCATAGCATTATTAACATCATTTTTGCATTTCTCACATTATACATTAACCTTACAACATCCCAAATCTCAATTAATTCTCTTATTAACATCCCAAATCTCAATTAATTCTCTTATTAACATCCCATTTGTCACTAATCCCCACTTACATAATATTTTCAAATTTAAAATTCAACCCCCAACTACCACCAACTACATCCATTATTTATTTTATAAATCCTCTCCTTAATCATCATCTAACCTTCATTAATTGCTTTAATGATCATTAAATTTTTTTAAGATGCCTAGAGCCCCCAACTAACCATTATCTATAATTCTTTAGAAATTCTAAATTCCTAGAAAATTCCTACACCTTTGATATTCTTCCATCATGGCTAAATCTTGGCCATTAATCATCTCCACCACCTTTTATTTATTCACCTTCACTCCCATGAAAATTTAAAATCTCTAAATTTATAAGTAATTACTGCCAACTTTCTCTCAAATCTATTGTCAAACATTCATACATTCACCATTGTTGTAAATATTGAAGCCATAGTCAAGCAATCTAAAATTCAAGAGCAATCAAGAAGCACTCACTTGTCATTTATGCTCATCATTCATTGTCAAGGAAAGTAAAGTGGGCGTAAATTTGAGGAATATTGTGTGTATTTTATTGTGTCTTTGGTGTTCATTTACTTCTTATGCCCAATCAGAGGTTTTATTATAGATTGGAGTAGTTCTTGTGGTTTTAGATTGACCTCCATTATTGCTTACATTGTTATTTCCTAATGCAATTTCTAACATTACATTTTATAAACCATAGTGGGAGGCCTCTTCCCTTAACTTTTCATTTTTGAGCGTTGGTGTGATTATACAAACTTGTAGGATCCTTTAGACAAAGAATTGATGGCCAAAACTTATAAATCTCAGTGATTTTCACTTCTAGAATTTAGCACAACTTCACTTTGTGTTTATTTAATTTTACCTCTTAGAAATGTGGCTTTGTCTCTAATAGTTATGATTTTGATATATATTGCTAAAATTAAACATTACTAGCTAATTAAACTCTTGACCTATCTAACAATTTTGTGCAAATTTACATTTCATGATTTGTGATTTTATTTTTGTTACTAACAACTTTGATGATATATTAGTTATTTTGAGAGTTTTATTCCATATCTATGTGTAAATGCATATTCATAATTGTAGAAAAGTGATATCACATTCGAGAAACATGACTTCACAAATTATAGTCATGATTTAACTTTTTAGTATTGAACTCGACTATCAGTGGCTTGTCTAACCATTTTGGATTTTTCTATTACCTTTTATGAATTAATATCTTTCAATTTTAAAATTTTTATTATGTGTATGCAATAGGAATCTAAGGGAAAATATGCATTAGTCACTTGTTAGTCGAATCAAATATAAAAAATAAGATTAAGACAAAGCATTCCCAAGCCTAGATATAAGGGGGAACTTAGATAACAAAACACAACTAGAATAAAAAGATACAAATCCCTTTCACCATCCTTGTAACTCTGAATAGATAGTTGAAATGGTAGTTGGCTTGCTCAGCTTGTGTCAAAATGGAGTCTCCATTAGTGCTCTTAATTTGTAGGCAATACCTCCCCTTTGTCCACTATGGTTTTGGCCTTAGAATATATTGGTATATGAAGCTTATCTTGTAAATTATTCATAATAACTTTAGACAAAAGAGATTTTGAAGGTATTCCTACATAATGGAAGTGAGTGTGATAATTTATATTTATAGGTTTCAAACTAAGCCCAACCTAGGTATGGCTAGGTTTAGATTAACCTTGGGTTAGGCTTGGGATTCCAAATGCAATACATGGTGTCTTTAATTATGCATTTATGGGGGCATGACTCAACATTTCTAATTTTTATGGCATTTATGTTGATATTTTGTAATTCTTAACTTTGAGGATGATGGCATCATCATGACCTCACTTTCCTTGATATTTGTTGAATTCTAATTTTTAGAAAATAGAAATTCATTAATTCAAAATGAATTATTTAACTAAGAATTTAATTTGACTTATTTGGTTAATTAATTTTTCTTAGTCTTTTGGTCATTTCAAGAATTGGGTTAAGTACCCCGCTTAATTGGTCAAAAATGTTAATTTTCGTGGTCATATGCTGATTGGGGATGAATCTGTCAGAGGTTATCATTATGTACAAGGTAATACCCAAAACAGGGATGTTCTAACATAATTCTAGGCACTTATGTCCAATGTACAAATGAATTTATGGCATTTAGTGATTTTTAGGCTTAATTTACATAGTTTGGTAGAAACCAGTTTGAAGTTTATTTAGACATAGAAGTGGAAAAAAAAAGTGTCTACATTTTTCCCTTAAATGAGAAGGCTTATGAGACATATGCATAGTCACATCTTCTCAAATAAGAAAAAGTTGTTATGAAGAAAAAATAAGATAATAATTGAAGAATGATACACCAAAAAAGTTTGGGAAGCCTATGATACCCCCTTAAGGGAGTGGTTGAAACATAGGATTGATGGATGGTCCCTCAAAAGGAAGCAAGAATAAAAATGAAACTAACCCATGGATGAGATTAAACCAATTGAGCTAATACTTGCACATGTTGAGTTATTATGATGAGAATAGAAATAATATGAGATAACAGGTAAAGGGTCATGTCCTAGAGGGTAGTCTTGATTGAATAATGATTTTTCCCCAACAGGGAAGATTTGATCATGATAAGTTGATTTTGTCCCATTAGGCTGGATGGGCAAGCATAATCTCAAGGATATAATCTGTTACATAGATTAAATATTAGTAGGTGAAAACCTAGGTATGATGGTATAATGACTTTTCAAAGACTAAAGAAGCCACAACAAACTAGGCACACAAGGATATACAAAGTGATGAAATAGATGATTAAAAGATAATAATGAGGAATAATGGTAGAAATGGTGATCATGGTGGCCTATCTAACCTGAGATATGTCATGTATCCAAGTTATACCTACATAGTCCAAATGTACCTCAGGCTAATGTAGTTCTCCTAGAAGTGGGATAAAATGTAACAAGGAGAATATAATAGAAGAATAAGAATGGATCAATGTAGATAACTTGGTTGTACTTGCCAATGTAGAGATGCTCATCTTGGTTAACATTGATACAACTAGAATGGTCAATTAGTTTTAATTTGATCAAGGAAAAGGGGATAATTACCAAAGTGAACAAGGGTAAATATTGATGACAACATTGTTTGATAGCTCCTTTATCTATTATTTAAATTGGCATGTGACATTATGAAATATAATTATAAACAAATCATGGTAACATTGAATGTCATAAGCGTAAAAGACTAACTCCTGATCTAATAAATAATTGAAAACAATGCACCCATGATAAAAACCATGATGACAATGTTAACATATGAATATGAATAGACTCAAGTACAATGCACAAGGAATCACCCTATGAATGCATATGCACTGAGTCAAGCCAAAAACAATGAAAGTAAATAAACAAGAAAATAAATAAATAAACAACTAATCAAATAAACACACATAAAACTTGAAAATAAAAGCAACAAAAAGCATCATGTCCTTAACCAAGTCAATACCTACATGTGAATGCTCAATGGAATGATAAATAAATGGTGCCCCCAAGCAAGGCTATATGCAAGGGAACGACATGTTGGGATAATAAATCCTAATATAAACTACATGCTTTGATTTTTCTCCAATAGGGTAAAAAAGCTTCATGTTTAGCCTAAAAGTGTGAATTACATGGTGCCACTAAGTAAGGATACATGTAAAGGGAAGGTCACACTTGTAAGGATACTTGGCCTAAAAGTGAGAATGGGAGCCAACCAAAAATTTTCCCCTATAGAGTGGATTTGGGAAGAACATATTTGAATGATTTATAAAATAATTGGCTCAAAGAGTAACATGCCCCAAAGTGGGCGGATTGAGGATTGTTGACTAGGTTTAGGAAAATACAAATGATTTTGGATTTTGGGGATTTATATCTCTCTAGGAAATTACAATCTATTTTATAATGTTTAAGATTTTGTGGCTTTATATCTCCCATGGAGATTGTAAGCCTTGCTCCAATATTTAGGTCTTTTTGGACTTTTTTGAATGTTTTTGGAAATTGCTAGCATATTTCCATGTTTTTAGGTTATTTTAGGCATCTCAACTCAATAGAGAATTATGAGATACAAATAGGGTTAATTCATAAAATGATGAGAGCATGGCTTAATAGTGCTCATAAAATGGTGAGATCATTACTTATATTACTCACAAAATGATGAGAGCATGGCTTAGATTGCTCATAAAATAGTGAGAAAGTTTGAAATAAGGGTGGCCAAGTTTATCCTTAGAAAACATTGAGTATTACCTACATAGTCTAAATGGACCTCAAGCCACTGTAGTTCACCCAAAAATGGGAGGGAACACTATCAAAAAATGGAAAAAGCAAATGGAAATGGTCATGATGTGACCCATGTGCAAGATTTAGTTATACCTGTTGACTAGGAGATGTAAGTCCTGTGTATCATGGAAACGATCTAAATGGTCTAATGTTGGAGGCTTGTTTAGGAGTTTTTATGGCCTATTTCCATGTTTTTTGGCCCTTTTTAGACATATAAATTGAATGGATAATTATGATAGACATAATGGGTAAAATTGCAAAATAATGATAGCATAAATGGCTTATAAAATGACAAGAGCATTAGAATAAGGGTGGATGAGCCAACCTTAAAAAACATTGAGCACTACCTACATAGTCCAAATGGACCTCAAACCACTGTAGTTCTCCCTATAGCAAGGAATCCTGGCTAAGTAATAGTAGGTTGGGAATAAGAAAATGTTAAAGGTATGAAACAATGGTAAGGCAAGGTAAAGGGCAAGGCAAGGTAAATGGAAAGGCAAGGTAAATAACAAGGTAAGGTAAATGGCAAGGCAATGTAAATGGAAAGTTAAGGTAAATGGAAATGTAAGGTAAATGACAAGGCAAGATAAATGTTAAGGCAAGGTAAATGGAAAGGCAAGGCGAATGGAAAGTCAAGGCGAGTGGGAATGAAAGGTAAATGGAAAGGCAAGGCAAATGGAAAAATAAGGTGAATGGAAAGTCTAAGGCATGATTTGATCATTCTTGTTAATGTGGATATGTACGTCCTGATTAACATTAATATAACTAGAGTGTTGAATGATCTTGATCTGTAGCCCACACCCACTTTGAATAACTACTCTATTAAGAACCTGCTACTGATTTAAACTCCATTGCTATTATTGTAATCTTCATTGGTCATTGATTATGTTTCCCCTAAACCTATAGACAATAAGTCTTCATATCTTCGATGAAGGAAAGTGTAGCTAGGAATGGTGAATAATTATTTAGCAATGAATATCCATAGAAACATGTAACACTAAGGTTCTAATAACCTTTTCACAAGTGTTATCCTTCTTATTATACTAACATGAGTCAGTATGGGAACCAATCTATCCATATAAGAATGGAGTATGATTATTTTTGTAAGCAAGTGTTCCATGTAAGCACACCAAGAAGTAAAGTTGGTCTTTCCAAGAAGAACCACTAGTGTAGAATCAAATCTCCTCATTTTTTGGTATATCTCAAGTGGATTCAACATGATTGAGAGATGACACCAAATAAGTACAATGAGAAAAACACTACACAAGTGATAATGCATGCTTAGAGAATGGATGCTAGGCTTAGCTGACATGCATCCAATAATGCAAGAGAAATTAGTGTAGTGGTCACCAAAATGGCACATGTAAGTGTATAAAACTATGTGCACACAACAGAGAATGTAGGTCTCACAATAACCCCCTTGAGATTATCAACAATGACCCCCTCTAAAGATTTAAAGTACATATCATGATCAATATTGGACATCAAACTTGAACAAGAATGTATCCATGAGAAATTAGTGCTTTTGATGTCAAAATTGAGAAACACGCATTGTACAAGTGAAATGAGCCAAGAGAGACATCAGACTCTGCTAATAATGCATCCAAAAGGAGATAATAAGTGTGGAAAATGTGTTAAGAAGGAGAAGAAGAAAATTTATCTTGATTATGAGGGGTTTTGGCTTCCTACCAAACTAGGCCTCACCTTTTGTCTTCATCAAGTAAAAATACGAGTGACCAGGTAATAAAAAATAACTCCCTTATATCTCCTTTTACAATATATTACCCATAATAATATCTCTCAACAAAATATTATTTTTATACAAAAACAATCAAAAAATATTGGTCCACCATTACAATGATATTGTTTTTAATAAAAAAACAATTAAAAAATATCTCAAAAATATTGTCTCCATGTCTCCCATTTAATAAAGTCAAATGCACGAATTTGACAAAACCACATGTATTATCTAAAAACCAAAAATTGTATGGGAAAACCATGATTTATCAAATAAGGTGGTTTTCCAAACCCATTTTTTTGTGAATAGTATCATTCAATAAAAACATGACAACTTTTTAAATTATCAATGAAATTAATTTTTTTAAAATGATCATGAAAGCTGATAATGAAGCACACAAAACCTAGAAATGGTTTTGAGTGATTGTTAATAGTTTGAGATCAGTTTTAAAAATAAAAAATATTTTTATAAAAAAATAGATTTATAAAAAAGTGATAAGAAATATTGACTATAGACTAGGAAAGAGCAAACCAACTGAGTGGTGGATGAAGCACCTATCAATAAATTTGTTTGGCCCAAGGCAAAGGTTAAAAACTAGAATTCAAACTTGACTACCCCAATATCAACACATGCAAAGAGGAGGAAAAAATACAAATGAACACACATATTTGTAAATTTTTCTCACAATTTTCAAGAATATAAAACAATAATCAACTCAATATTTCAAGTATTAACAACATAAAAATTGATGTTCATTACTAGCACTCGAAGCTATGATACCATGTAATATTCATCCAAGAATGGACGTCCAAGACTGATGATAAGAAGATTGAACACACAAATATGTTGAAGCTAGAAATCAAGAAATGATTCTAATTTATAATATGTGTATTCATATAATGAATATGAATTTCATAGAAAATACTCAAAGCTTACAAATCACTAAGCTCATACCTCTCACAACTCTCAAAGTTGTCATAACTTACAAAACTCTTAGCTAAGTAGCTCACCATAATCTAGAAGACTCCAAATATTCCATTAAAATAAAGATTACAAAGGGATGTACATATAGGTGGAAGTTAGGATAATACCAACTATACCATGCATATCGAACTAACTTCCCCAAAATAGGTGGAATAAAGGTAAGGAACCAACATCCCAATACATGTGGGATAAACTTCCCCAATGCACAAAAATAACTAAGCAAGATAATTGGTAGGAAAAGAAATATCCTACACCAACAAACCCAAGGGAACATAGTAAGGAGTTATTCATGTCATGTCAAGAGATTATTTATAATGATGCCTACATGCTTAGATTATTCCCTCAAAGTCTTGGTGGACCTTCCATAGAATGGTTTATTTAACTTCCATCCATTTCATAATTTGGGAATGTAACTAAATTTTTTCAATTATTTCTCTTATAGTGTTGAGCATGAGATCACCACATGAGACCCATACAACACCAACCAAATAAATGGATAAATATTTTTTTCATTTCTTCAATGATGGCAAAGTCTCGTAAGTTAGTTTCCCTGTTGATCCCATAAAAAGAATTAGCAATCATCTTCATCAACAATATCAATCAATAATTGACCTATAATCTACAATTACATTGTGCTAATACATTTAGTGAGATTACTAAAAAGGGTATTTATATTGAGAAGGCCCTCATTGGTAAAGGGCTAATCAACATATTTTTAAATAATGATCAAAATCCAAACAACACCCCTGATGAAAGGCTTAATTTCTTCAATAAAAATGAGAATGTTGTTGGAGATGGCATAACCGATGCTAAGTATCTGAAAATAGTCCAAGATTCTACTTCTTATTCTAAACCTCAGAATGCATCAAATATTATTATGCCTAGATGTATACAAAAGAATTATTATAGAAAATGGCACTATACAAATTTGTTTGAGCCAGTGGAAAGTGTCTTAAAGAAACTAGTAGCTGAAAATATGATTACCTTGCTTGAAATCAAACCACTTGGCAAAATTCAACCATGGCCAACATGGTATAAAGAAAATTAATATTTACATTACCATCATGTCAAGGATCATGATACTAGAAGGTTTATGCAGCTACAAAACTACATTCAAGACTTTAATAAAAAGGGTGAAATAGAAGTTGAAAGTGATAAGTCATCTTCATCTAAGAATCAACAGTTAGGAATATATAAAGACACTTTCCACAAACATGATCAAAATCAAAAGAGTAAACAAAGGAACCAAAGTCAATCCTCCACCTGAAATCATGTATATTACTAAATAACACCCTATCATTATGATTCCTTCATTGGTCATGTCAAACACTAAGTGGCATTAAGATAAGGACCAAATCACTCGAACACCCACAAGTCACACACCATCCTATGATCAAGGTCAAAGGCCATCATCTGATTATGTTGCTACTACTTAATGTGGCAAAATCACCATACTAAGGTCACCTCCTAAGGCCCAACCTCAAAGGTATTATCCTAAACTTAATGTTTTAAAGGCTTCACTGACCACTCTTGAAGGAGATTATGACATCATCTAACAACTCAAGAAGACTCCTACATAAATTACAATTATGGACCTTATCAAATCATCATCCATTCATCATCACATTCTTAATAATATACTTAAGGAGTCAAAATTCCTTCATGACATTGAAACAAGTTATTTTCAAGCCATTATAGGCCACTAATCATCCTCACAACAAATCACCTTCAATCCCCAAGACATGCCACCCATTGGCCCTGATTATAATTAACCCCTATACATCAAGGTGTTTGTTGTTAATCATAAGATCAAACACGTGATTATTAATGGAGGATCTAAATTAAACATTTTGAACATCAATTTGATCAAAATATTGGGGTATTTAGAATCAATTCTTGGGCTACAAATTATCATAATCAAGGCATATGATGATAACAAAAGACAATCAATAGGTACAATTCACCTTCCTATCATGGTGGGCCCTATCACACAACAAACACTTATACATGTGGTTAAATTTGAATTACATTATAGGATCCTTTTGGGTTATCTATGGATCCATGAGATGTGAGCTATACTATTCAATCTTCACCAATGTCTAAAATTTGCCCACTCAGGAATGGAAGTCACCATTCCCTGTAATCCAAAATTCATCTACAACTGTCAAGAAATGGATGAACTTGATCATGATTCTCTATATTTCCTTATCACCAAAAGTGCCCCCTATATTGACCCTAAGTCTAAGAAGCATATCCATTCAGCTGAATTTCCTTCCACTTATTTGAATCTTCCTACATCATCATGCATCAAATTCATATCCAAAGGATGTGGAGAGTATGAATTCCATACATTCAATGTTGGTGATCTCCCTTCATCACCCCATAAATTTGGGCATCCCATTATGAAGGAAGATAAGCCAAAATTTTACCAATTTGGCCCAACCTCATTTACAATATTAGGACTCCTATCAGATGAGTAGTTTGAATGGTTAGATGACTCATGGTTATCAAAATAAGGCTCTACATCATGTTTTGAGAATCTAGAATATCATAAGGAAAATAAAATGTGTAAAAACATTAATTACAAAGTAAAATGACTTGGTATTAATGAGCAAGGCATCTTGGAGCCTATTACAGTTAAGAAACATCAATTATATCATGTCTTAGGTAAAAATCACTAGATGAGGATCAATTTGATTTTATTTCTGAAACCTCTTCAGAATCAAGAGAATCCTTACTTGATGAGGGTGTTGAAATAATATTTATTCATAACATCTATAATGACTTTGCTAATACAAATATTTTTGTAAATGTCTCCATTTTTATAGTTAATTCAAATATCAGTCAATATAATGACATATATCTTGATGTGTTTCAACATGATAATGTCATAGCAAACACTATGGGACTTCATGAGGATCTATTAGCTAGTGACTATCAAAATGGATTTGATCCAACACTAGATGTTTGTCCTATGATGACCCTTAGTGACCCTTTTACAAATCTTGAGGATGTTTTCTCTAACATTGAAGTTAATCCTCCTAATAGCCTATATGAGGATCATGTTTCCCATTCTACACTCATTTATATCACCAATCCATCCCCTTCACGTTCATTAATAGTCACTCCCCTCCTTCCCCTAGATAGTCACTTGATCAAGTTCCTCAATAGGGACAAACAAGAGCATGCATCGTAGGAAAATTTTCAAATAAATATATCATGTGCCAAATATGTTATGATCCATGATAATAATCAAATAAGCAAACATAATAATAAAGATAACTTTGATCCAATAATAATTCGAAGTCCAAATAAATCAAATTATCATCCAAATCAAAGTCCATTATGGGAAAAGTTAAGTCAAAATAATAATCAACAAAGTCAAAAGTCATATTAATCTAGTCAAACCTTCCTTAAGGCACTATGGGAAGTCAAAATCTAATCAATTCAATAATCCAAAAGGAATTCAAAAGTAATATCAATATGGTTGATAAGAGTTCAATTACTCATATCAAAGAGCATAAAAGTTCAAATGTCTTAGATCCCTTAAAATCTCTTGTTATATAACACAAATAAAAAATAACACAACTAACATTTTTCATGTTGAGTTCCACTTCTAGTCTTAATCCTCAATCACCCATCACACCTTTACATTCCCCATATCCTAAAATCCACGTCTCCCTAGGCAACATTATCCCTTGTAAAGGTTACAAAGAGACCTTAGTGGAGATGCCTAAAGGAATCAAAATTAAGAGCCAAGAAAGGACATGATGGTTCTATAGGATTAGCCTCCCTGAGAAATCAACACTATCAGCATGAACATATCACACATTCCCAACATAAGGAGATGACATGAAAGTCTCATCCTTGTACATTCTTGTACATAGTCTTATTCCCCCAAAAAAGAGAAAAAACTTTGTCCAATGGTGAAAACTAAGTTTTTGGCACCTTGGATAAGTATGATGATGAACCAATATCCAAAATCACTCATGATATTCCTTGTTCTACAAGCACCACATTTATATCATATCAAGTGATTAGGGGAAACCTATCCATTTCAATCCTCTCAGCCCATCATCCCATTCTCTCATCCACCTTCTGCTTGACCTTAGTCTTGGAGTCGTATATGTAATAACACTTTGGGAAGAATATGCAATATGATAGTGACTCTTAGACATAAAATAATTTATCAATTCAAACTAGGAAAGGATTAGAAGACCCTTAGAGGGTTTTTTAGAGATTCCCTTCCTTTTCACCCCATCACTTGTATCTTATCTCCTCATCACATCATTACTTTTAAACTCTTCTTGTCTTGGTCACTCAATCTAGATTTTACTTAAATTCCTAATTATCCACACACATGTACATGGATACATGCATGAGTGCGTACACACACACATATCCCTAATCTTTACCCTTATGCTTTCCCCATCTTATGTCATGACCATGTCCCCCATCTCTTATCCTCTCTTACATATTTCATAACTATTTAACATGTCATTATTGTGCTTGTAATATAACTTGGGGGTGAAAAAATGATAAGGGAAAAAATAATCCTAGATTACTCACCCTATTCCCATTTGAATACCTAATCAAGGAATAACATTATTTATCATGATTGTATATATTTATGTGTTGTATGAACTTTGTGAATGTTTGTGTGATTGTGTGTTTTTATCTATTTTAGTTATGTCTCTTCATGTTAAGTCATTTTATGATCTTTTCTTTTATATTTGTCTTATATTTTTATATCATTTGTGCATTGACATAATTCCATGATGTTCCATTGGTAATATCAATACCATTGGCGCATCAAGCAAAATTCCATTTGTACATTTTGTATTTTTTATAAATCCAGTTTATTATACACTTTTTTAAAATGTCATCATGGTCATATATGTATATCATGGCACATACTGCCTAGTGTTACATTAAAAGGATTGCTTTTACATATATGTCAATATGATGGTAACATATAATCCATCAAATATATCCCAATCAATAATATCCAACATCTATATCCTCTAATCAATCATCTATCAAATTGCTTGATCCAATCATGTCAACAACATTTAACATCCAATATCTATCATTTCTCCAAGACATTTATCATCTATCTAATCATCAACATCCCAAATCAACTATAGATCAAATCATCAAACCTAATGTATGCATTTAAATTTTATCACTTAATTTAACATCACTAACATAACTACTAGTCGACACTAATTTTACTTATCTAATTTATCTCATCTAATCATATCCTAAAATCGCCCCCTTATAGTCATTTATCTCATATCCCCCATTAGTATTTCTTCATTGATTAACTATAGTCTTATCCCACTTCTTCATTAATCCCCTAATCATTTCTTATCTTATCCTAATCCCTAATTATCTATTATTTTGGAATTTTAAATTCCAATGGCCCACCTACTAAGCCTATTCCTAGGCTCTCCTATACCCCTAGTCCTTAATCACCCACCTAAACCCTATATAATCCCTTACATAATCCTAATTAACCCCTAAGAGAATTCTAGAATCCCCAAATTCTATAATCCTCTCTATTCTCACCCTTCCTCTCTAGAAGCCTCTAAATCTAGAGGCTTCCAAAGAATTAAAATTTGCTTGGAAATATCCTAGCCATTGATCTCAATGGCTCAAAATTAAATTTGAGCCATTAATTATTCTTTCCACAATCTATATAAGCAACCTAGTCCTCCATTGAAACTAATGACAAGATAACTTGAAATCTTCATGCTCCATTAACCAAGTCTCAAGTAATCTACTAAGTTCATGCCAATCCAAGTCCTTAAATCCATCATCAACACCCATGATCATGCCAACATAATGTCAAAATTCTGAGTCCAAAGTAATCTCAATCTAAATTATCTTATTTTTCATTTGTTTAATCATGGTTTAGAGCAATTAGATTTAGGATTAGAATGTTGGTTTGAATGGTTTATTTATCTATTTGCATTTGATCTTAATGGCTCTAGATCTTACTTAGTTAGTTGGATGTTTTGAGTTTAAATTGCATGTTTATGTGTAGTTTAATCTAAATAGCTCAAATTTACTACTACACCTAACATCTAAGTAAAATCATTTATCTAACAACTAACATCTATAACAATCCATCATTGTCATCCTCTAATATATTTGATCATCTATCATCCTATATCTTCCTCCTTGAGATAACTACATCAGCTTGAGGTCCCTACAGATTATGTAGGACATGCTCGATCACATAGGGTATTTAAGGTTAGTTTAGCCATAATAATATCAATTTCATGATCACCCATCCTTATCATAATCATGTCATTCACCCACCTTTCATCCAAGAAATTAATAAAATCATTGAGCTACAATTAATCAATGAAATAATCATCGATCAATTGGTTGATCAATCCTTCAATCATTCACACAATAATTTCCCCCAATATTTATATCAATCTTCCAAACCTATCAATTAAGACTAAAAAATCATGAAATACATATTTTCTCCATCAGTCAATCATTAATTCATCAATCAATCAATCATCGACCAATTATTCATCAGATAATCAGTCAATTAGATTAATGTTCAAAACTCTCCCCAACATGTGCCCTTAATTAGGATACATCTAAAGCCAAATAAAACACTCAATCAATCATTGATTAGTTATTTAGGGACATGTCAATACTTGTCAATCATCTGATCTAAGCTTGCAACTCTCCTTGGCATGTGTCCTTGCCTAGGATACATCCAAATCTCTCAACATTATTTATCCTGTCATCAGGGTTAATTTTAAGAAGCCCTAATAGAAAACCTATTGGAAATATTTGGTGAATCTAAGAAAATTTTATTCATAACTCTAGAAAATCCTCTATGGGTGAAGGTAAATCTATGATGATTTTGAAAGAGCAAAAATAAGTAGTTTCCTAATTTTTTGTACCACTCAGTTACACTGAAAGACAGATGCCAAATGGAACCATCAAAAGGCCACATTAAAAAATCTCACTGAACAGATAAAATAAATGAATGTGTTAAATGGATTCACCTAGATAGATTCATTTAAGGTCTAAATCGAACATCTGCATCAAATGCCTATGCCGAACAATTACACCAATTGATTATTAGGTGTCTATGTTGGATGGATGTGTCAGATGGCTATGTTGAATGACTATGTCAGATGGTTGTGTTCAATAGATGTGTTAAGTGGTTATGTCAGATGGATGTGTTGAATTACTACAATGAGTGGTAGGTGCTAGTTGGTGTAAACTAGATGACAAGCATCAGATGGTTGTGCCAAATATAAATTTAAGCAAATAATGTCAAATGATGATATCAGACCATACTGTTGGGTGACCAGTGCAATCGAACTTCTATTTGGTTGCTTAATTACCTCCCTTATCCTATAAATACTCACACTCTACCATAATTTTAAATATTTTATATAATAAATTTTTCATCCCCCTCTGCCCCCACCCATAGTAATTCCCCAGCCATGGAAAGAAAATACATTTTCAAGAACCTACTATGCCCAAACTTTTTGAATATTATACATTAGCTAGATGCGTATAATGATTGTATTTTAAAATGTATCTTTGGTGGCATGTTTTACATGCTCCAGTATGAAATAGACATTGAGTTACTCAAATTACTAATATCTTCCTATGACCCTAGTGAGAAGAGCTTCATCATGAACCTAGACTCCAGAATGATTCACTTTGGTACCTCACTAGAAGAGATTCACAATCTGACAGGTCTTTTGTTTCATAATACAAACCCTATGACTTCAAAAACAATGCTGATAGATGATGATAAGAAGTATTTGGAGTCAGCTTTTAGATTGAAAATTGGTTGAACTAATATATATATATATATATATATATATATATATATATATATATATATATATATATATATATATTCAAAATTCAACTTTTGATATGTAAATTCCTCATTTTTCTCTTTCATTTTAGATAGTTGAAAGAGGGGCCTCCATGTGGAAGATATTTGTGACCTTTTTTTTTAAAGCAATGGTTAAATTTTTAATTGCAAGAATAGTATTGTAGGGAAGATCATCAGATATTCCCTATTGGGAACTGGTTTACATTATCCATACTCTTTCTAATTTGAAATATGACTGGTGGACTTTTATTTTCTCTAAGATAAGGGTTGAAATAAATTATGCTTGTACCAATCCTAGTTCCATAGTTTCTTGTTCAAATTTTATTTTGGCATTGTACTATTAGGCCTTATATGACTTCCAAAAAGTAATGATTCCAATTATGCTTCATTCAAAGATGAGCATAAATGATTTGTCTATGGATGAACAGGAGGTTAGTTTATTTGTTTATTTATTGAACTAAGGTTTAATATTTGTTTATTTGTTAAACTATTACCAAATTAAGGATTAATATATGATTGAACTTTGTTTTTTATAGGTAAGATTTCATCCCTTTATGTCATGAACATAATCTGCCTCAAAAGGACATCATGGAGTTGAAATATCTGCATATTTTGAGTCTATAAAATCATGCTTGAAATCATTTTGGATTTAGAAATGTCCTAGAGTTTCTTCCTCATCGTCTCTACATGCAAGTTTACTATTTAAAAATTTCAAATGATAATTTAAATTTCAAGTGCATTATTATTATTATTATTATTATTATTATTATTATTAAATTATTTTTTTCAATTGACTCGGTATCAATTGGGGTTGTCATGGAACAACCACCACTGCAACAAAGCCAAACATTTAATGTGCCTTCTAGACCCTCTGTGCAAGGTATTTTACATTACATATTTTATTTTATTTTTATTTTTTGTGTTTTATTATAGTTTTTTATGACTAAAATTTTGCGTAATGTACTAGCTCAAACCACCCTCATCACTCGTAATATGGCATGTAGATTCAAAGAGATATTGTCTCTAAATACAAGTACCAAACCTTTAATTTCAAATTAGCATATAATTTTGTTTTTAAAATTTACCATTTTTTAAAAATAATTTACATTTTATAGGGCATCATCAATCTATGAGGAACAATATGCCATCACCTCTGCCCTCGAACATAGTTCACTCAAGGGGGAAGACTCTTCCATTACCACAAGTGCCAGTACCTAGCAGAGGAACACTACAATTATTATGTTTCAAATTGCCCACTTTCTCTATTAGAGTTATATTGAGTGCACAAGGATTGACTTATTTGCAAAAAATTGATTTTGATAAGGAATATCTAGGGATTAAAAGTGGTGAAGTTGATAGATCTTATTTTAATTGACATGATTTTATCCAGGGAGCAAATATTCATGTGACTGCTCAAGAGGAACTTTGTACCTCTTCACCCCCCACCCCACCAGTGAATGTTGTCTTTTCTAATGACACTATTACAGCTTTTCCATTAATTTTTTTTAATCAAAAAGTATTATCTCAAATCTTAAGGAGGGAGTTATAAATGAATTAAAAAATGTATTAGTTTAGGTTTTTTGGGCAAAGGCATTGATTAAATAAATAGATGGCCATTATCACAACCACTCCCAGTGAGAAAATTTGTTTTCATTAGTGCAGCATGAAACCACAAAGATTGATGCTTTGTTTAGCCAAGCTAAATCTAAGTCAACTACTGTTTCTAATAGTTACAATGATAATGTGTTGAGTATTATGCTTAACAAGATGGAGAATTTGAATGTAGAATCCCATAGATATTTTAACAAATGGGTGAAAGACATCAACCTTTTATGATTGTGAACATCGAGAAGGAAAAATCCTTGATAATGTATCTTCATTTTAATAAAATTTCATGTCATACTTATTTTTTTCAAATCTAATTAGATTTTGTTTTAGATTATAGGAAAAATATGAGAATTTGAAATAATAAGCCAAGCTCCTCGATGTGCATCTAAAAAATGCACAAAAAAGTTTATATTATGTCATTCAATTCAAGGAGAAGCTTGTTATATTAAATAAACAGAACAATGGACTCCAAAAAATTATTAAGGAATAAGGACAAGATCCCAATGCCTTATTTAAACAGAAGGTAGATGTCAATCCAAGTCTACTTTCTGTAAGAGATGCTGTAAAAGAAGAAAAAGAAAATCTTGCTCATATTAACTATGCAGTTGAGGAACTTGTAAGGGTAGGGATATTGAAGGATGACACAGAGGAATTAGAGGCAAGGATTAGTAAGGATTGTGGTAGGAATGTGGATGTTGTGGTTGAGAAAGTCGCTGAGAAGTGAAATCCCAAAAAAATATTAATTTATAATGTTTTAAACTCTATAATATTTGAAAATAATGTTTTGTTTTAAAATATATATTTTAAATGAAAATTTAAAGTTTGGATTTGTAATGATCAATTTATTAAATTTTAATTAGTGGATGAGCCACATGGATTGTAATTATTTTTTTCAATGGATTTGATGTTAGGTTTGAGCATAAATTTTAATTTGAAGTTTATCATGTTGTAAAGTCACTATTATTAAATATGAGTTTATTCGGTTAATGTAGTTCAAATAAAATATTGATGTGGACTGCATTTATTTTTTGTGATGGATTTGGAGCTAGGATTCAGTATGAATATGATTTTATTCAGTTGATGTAGTTGAAATAAAATAGTGATGTGGACTGCATTTATTTTTTGTGATAGATTTGGAGGTACGATTGAGTATGAATTTTATTTTGAATTTTATGATGTTGTAAAATTATTATTATTAAATATGAGTTTATTCAGTTAATGTAGTTTAAAAAAAATATTGAAATCAGTTATGGATTGCAATTATTTTTTTACTTTGGATTTGCATTGAGCATGAATTTTAATTTGATCAGCTTTCATATTTTTCAATTATTATCTTTGTTTAAGATTAAGTTTTTTTTTTTTTAATAATAATTTGGTCATGTTGTTCAATAGGCTTGTCATGTTCTATCACCATTGTATTTTATTTGAAATTCATATTTTAAGCTAGAAGTTAAAACTCTTAATATGGTGCTACAATATCAAATTATAATTATTTCAAATGACAATACAATTAAAAACCAATTAAATAAAAGGGAAACTTACATGATGAATGGATTGAATATTTCAAATGGTAATACTATTCATAATTGTAATAAATTTAGTATTTAAAACATTTTAAAATATAAAAGATTATATGAAATTGGAATTCAGAATATGATAATTGCAATAAATATACAACTAATACTCTAGTAGTTGAAATAATCCTACACAAACCTAATCATCGCTAGTGAAATTTACATCTGCCATGTCATTGCCATATTCAGTGTCATTATTTACATCTTCTTTATTTGTCTCTATATTATTGATGCCTCTTCTTCTTTCAGTTAGAGAAATCCATGTTGTTAGAGCTCTTTCATAAAGAAACATATCCACAACATAATGTGAAACATACAATATCAAATAGGTTTCTAAATTTTTATCCAATCTATTTAGAAGTTTGGACTTAATGAATGATAATGCACTGAATACTCTTTCATCTTCCACTGAACTTAAAATCATTATTTGATAAAGCTCATATAATCATAAATATTCACTTAGACTTTCCTGCATTATACTAATAGGATAAAGTTTTTTCCATAGCCATGTAACTGCCCCATTTTATATTGGTTCACTTAGAAGGCGATATTATTCAAACATTGTAATTCTAAAATGAGTTGACTAAGATGTTAGTAAATCCTTTCCCAAAATAATTTTTATTTTAACTCCATTGACCTCTAAAAATTTACCAAAATACTTTACAAGACAACCCATGTTTTGTGAAATAAATTGCTACTCAACTTTTGACTGTTATTACTGTTCCAGAAAATGGGATTCACAACTGCGATGGCCTCCAAAAAATCACCCATTTGAAAATGATCTCTGATCTCCATAGATAAATTTTGTGAAATTATACTTAGTTTCATCCAGGTTTTAGATAGAATAATATCATGCAGAATACGTGTTATAGGGAGTTCTTTAGATTCAACTCCCATAAGATTAGGTCTTCTGTAAAAAGTGTGCATTAGTATCTCTTTGCCATTAACAATGACACAAAGATGATCATTAATATTCAATTTCAAATAACTCTTAGGGTTCCTTAAATCTATCAAACATTGCCAATTGCTAAAAATATGGCCTTGAAACTTTTCATTCAAAGTGTATAGTATATATAGAGAATGACATACTCATTTTCTCAGCCGTATGAAGTCAATAATATAAATGGATCTCTTCTGAGCATGTTTCATTAAAAAATTTATTTCATTCAACATTGGGAGAATTACACATAATTTTAGTAGTGTTTCCAAATCTATTAAACAGTATAAAAAATATTTTGCCTTGTCAATTTCTCTAATAAATTTATACATAAAACCTACTAATGATGAATATTCTTAAAAAATTTGGCATGCAAGGTCATATATAGAAATCTATCTCGTATCAACATCTTTCAATAGTTTTTTACCATCAGTCACTCCTATTGCAAATTTTAGATGCTCTAAAAATCTTTTTGGACTGCTTGACATAGAAGCATGTAGGTCAAAAATGAGCTCCTCCAATTTTTTCACATTAGCAAATTTACTAACTATTTTGTATGCAAGATTCATCTTATGAGCCATAAAATGAATTTAAATCATATATGGAGAAACTATTGTTTGTAGATGAACACACAAACCATTTCTATGCCCCTACATAATTGATGCACCATCAGCCCCAACACACACCAACTTTGTAGCTAATACATAATCATCCCTCCTAGCTTTATCTTTCAAATTAGATACAACCAATACATTAAGATTTTTTTCATTACAATTTTATACCATTTTATGAACTGCTAGTAGATGAGGTTGCCTTGAATATTTCTCAAGAGTATAACCATGCATGCAAACCCAAGATGTGTTGTCAATTATTGTGATGTCATCAATGGATAATGAGATGAATGGTGAATTTTAAACTTTTTGTTTCAAATCTTCCTTCTCAACCACTGTTAGACATTTTTCCATTTCCCAAGCACTACTATCTAACCAATGTGATTGTGGAATATCTATAAATCTAGTATGTTGAAATAAAATATTATAATATAAAAATCAAAAATGGGTCTGCCTTTTTTTAGAAAGTGGTATATAATAGAGAACTGTATATATTTGGCTTTTAGATGGGACTTCACAACCTTTCCAAAATTTGCTTCAATTATTCCCCCTTTTTGAACAAAATGTTTTTGATGTTTCTTATCATTTTCATACACACATGCATACATTCTTCTACATTTTTACACATGTGTTTTTGTTATCAATCCATCTGGGTGATTCACTGTCACATATACTTTTCCACAATGTTTCTCAACTGTGTCCAATTTCAGTTGCATTCTATGTTCCTTTCTTAGTTTCCAGCTACATATTATAAATCTTCATTCTATTGGAGTATCATCAACATTTTTAGGATCTATAGGTTCTATGAAGGGAAAATTTGTTGCCCAGTCCACCTTAAAGGACTTCCAATTGTCCATCTACTTCTCTTTCTTCACAAAGATTTCTGAGTGGACTTTTCAATTTAACTTTATATTTGGTGAGAACCAAAAATATTTTGTACCACTTGAGTGTCATGATCATTGTCATAAAAATAAAGAGGAGTGTCTTCAAGTGGTGGCATGTCATCATCAAAACAATCTTTAGGGGGTGACATGTTATTTTGGTTAATTTTTTTTGGTCAGATAGTAGTGGGGATTTTTGCGTGTAAATTTGTTTTAATATTATTGAATAGTTAAAGTCAAATTTATGGAAAACTAAAAAATAATAAATACCTATATTTTAAATTCATTATGATTGTGTGGCCTTTTTTATTAGATTTTTAAAATAAGATAATATGCTCAATTTTCTTGATAATTGGCCTATCCTTTTACCCTTCCCACCAGATGTCATGATGATCAAAGATGCAACACTTTATTTTTTCCATCTAGTCACATAGTAGATGCTATAGTTTGGGTATGTCATTTAGTGGTAGTATTGTTCTACTTTTCAGTTCTATCATACACTCATAGAGTGAAAGCCACTATTCGACACTGTAATTTGATATTACTATTTAGCACTTCTATTCAGCACTATCATAAGGTATTGTCATTCAACATTATAGTTTGGTTTCTTGCATTGGCACTATTATTGTTTAATATCTCCATCTAGTTCCTCTATTTGAGTATTATCGTTTGGTGCTATGATCTTCCAATTACATGGCCTTATCGATTTTGTTTCTGCTTGTTGCCTTATTTGATATTGGGGGGTGGTTGTACTATATATGTAGTGAATTAAAGTGTAATATAAGATATTATTGTAAAGAATTGGTGAACTAACCCCAAAAATAATTTATATTTCTAACTTTGGTGACCTGGACCCATTTGCTAACCCTAAAAATTTACCAAAAATAAAATTCAAAAATTGAAATATTCATGAATTAATAAATATTCGCCGCTAAAATTTATCATGCCTATCATCCAAAGTTTACAACTTCTCCCTTCACTTAGGACACATACAAGGTTTTAACTTTATCATTTTTCATTATCTCACATATGTATTTGCTATGGCAATCATCAATTCAAATCCAATTCAAATTGTAGCTCATAGATTAACAACATCACCTCATATCTTTCATATTTATCATGTCTAACCCAACCTCTCCTTCTTAACTCTATGTATCCCACCCATTGTTTTATTTTGAGTGGCCATCCATATTTTTCACTTTCATCCAAATTTCCTATCTTACTTCTTATTTGGGATAGCTACATTGGCTTGAGGTCTTTTAAGTATATGTACGTAGCACTCAGTCATATAGAGTGTCCAAGGCTAGCTCAACTACACTAAATAATTCTTTCCCCTCATCTCCTAGTCATTCTATCAGATCATTTCTAATCCATACACTCATTCTTATTATCAATAGACATATGCTTGGAGCTACAATCTATCAAATGTTAGTCTCATTAAATCAATATCTAATTGCTATCTGTAGCTCTACCGACATGCATCCTTGCCTAAGATATGTCTAAATCTTATGGTCTCTTATCATCATCCTATTTTGGATTCTTCCAATTTATGGCACATCTAAGGCTATGAAATCTTCAAATTCACTCCCTCACATATGTATTTACTTGGGGAATCATCAATTTCTATCTCATTTATAGCATCAATCTTATTCTTTATCACTACCATTCATGCCCATCACATTCATAACAACCCAACCCCTTTCATCTATTCACCCATCCTACCCCTCATTTTCTCTTTTAAGTGGTCATCCATCTCATTCATCCCTGAATGTCCCCTTGAGGGGGCATCATCCATCCTAACTTACTAACATCCATAATCATCTTATTCTTTGAAAGACCATTATTTCTTCCAGTCACAATGCCCTTTCAAAGAGGGTAAAATGTATACATCCAAATTAATTCACTCCATTATTCACTACTAATTCCCATAACTAATTGACAACTAATACCTCCCTAACACTATTAACATCCCCCTTGCATTCCTCACATCATACATTAACCTTACAACATCCCATATCTTAATTAATTCTCTTATTAACATCCCATTTTTCACTAATCCCCACTTACATAATATTTTCAAATTTAAAATTCATCCCCCAACTACCAACAACTACTTTCACTATCTCTCCTAGAAATACTCTCCCTAATCACCATATAATCTTCATTAATTGATTTTAATGAGCTATAAAATTCTCTAAGATGCCTAGAGCCCCTCACTAACCATTCTCTATAATTCTCTAGGAATTCTAAATTATTATAAAAATCCTATAACATTGATCTTCTTCCATCATGGCTAAATATTGGCCATTAATCCTCTCCACCAGCTTTTATTTATTCACCTTCCCTCTCATGAAAGATTCAACTTATGATATTATAATAAATTGCTTCCAACTTCTTCTCAAATCTCTTATCAAGCATTCATACATACACCATTGATTAAATCTTGAAGCCATAGATATGCAATCCAACATTCAAGAGCAATCAAGAAGTACTTAACTTGTCAATTAAGTTTATCATTCATTGTCAAGGAAGGTTAATTGGGCTAAAATTTGAGGTACATTGTGTATTTCAGATTAATTAACTTCCTTTACCCAATTATAAGTTTTGCTATATATTAGAGTAGTTCTTGTGGTTTTTGATTGACCTCCATTATTTCTTGCATTACTATTTCCTATTCCAATTTATAACATTACATGGACTATCCAAAAAGATTTTTTTTTTCAACATCATTTATTATATTTATTAGATATAAGATTCATCACATAGATGAAACTACATCATCAAAATCATGTCTAAGATGAATTAAGTTAACAATATTATTTGCTTCAAAAGAATGTCATATTACTTTTAGTGTTATTTCTCATACAACTGCATATAATGTCATACTTGGAGGTTCATGGTTAAAATAAAAATGGGAATTGATATATAGAAAAAAGGTTGAATTACATTTGATGATGAAGACAAGGTCATTTCCACTTTAAAAAAGGGAACATATTTAGAACAATAACACACAAAGGAAAATATCTCTCAATCAAAGATAACTAGTACAATCTTAACAAAAGAACATGACATAACACATATGACAAAGAAAAATGAATCTAAAGATTAAATACTACAATATAGGGTAGTGGATTTTACATATATAGATATAAAGAGGATAAGAGTATCACACTACTATTTTAGGTTGAAGAGGATGATTATGTTTATAATGATGTCTATGCAGAAGATGATTGGAATGACATAAATAATATGCTAGATGAATATGGAAATATGATTGAGGGTTACAACACACATGATACATTTTTTTATTTTGATTTATACACATCTATCACATTTTATTTAGGTCAAGTCATCCATTTACCACTTCTTAAAAATTGGTATGCTCCCCACATGGATGAGATCATTGGGTAGCTTGTTGCATTTAAAAATATTCTAAAAACTCAAAAAGATTAAAAAAAATGATTGTACATCATTTTTGGATTGTTGCACCTTCTTCTTCCATTTGTTTGCCTATGTGATCATTTGATCTATTCTTCTATGCCCTAGGATTTTGTTGATTTATTGGCCTCTTAACCCTTCTATTATGCTTCCCAGATCTGGATAGTTTCAAACAATGATTAAACCTACTAACCAACATCATTTATCACTTTGCTTACATAGTATGTATTATAATTTTATCATTTTCCCCATAAGATAGAATCATTTACCGTTACTATCCTAGTTGGTCAATCTTGTCTTTTACATTTTTCTTCCTATAATTCACAATTCAGTACACAAAGCCTTAATTATTTCAAATTTTTAGACTACTCACTCAGTTTTAATATGCAATTTACTGTTATTCATGAAAAATCTTCCCTTTTTTAAGCTTTATTGTTTATACATGCGACATCTTGTGATAAGTGTACATTTAAAAAAATGAGAATTTAAAATCAGTCATTTGCATATATTTTCAGTGTCTTATAGATTTCTAACAATGTCAATTCACATTCCATAAATAGGGGGAAATTTATTTATATTGGGACATTCAAACCTTTCATAGTACATGTTTCACATTGACACTTGTTGTGAAATATTCAGATCCTCCTTCCTTCTTCTATTTTTGACATCTCACTTTTTTTGAGCTTATGGATTTTATATATTTTAAAATTACAAAAAAAAAAACATATATTCATAAAATGCAAAAACATTCAAATATTCCAAAAAAAGCCAAATTTAGGACTTGAGCATGATTGATAATCTAATTTACATCTTTGCAATATGTTATTTATTTCATGATTAGTAGATATCATATTCTTTCTATATCACACATACACTTCACTGGTATTCATAAGTATTTTTTAGGACATACAAATATTTAATAAGATTAAGATGTTGGATCTTCTTTTACCCATTGGCCTTGCTAAGTTAGGTGCATATTACTCACATGTGACAATATGCAACTGTTATCATTTTATAAACACTATAATATTGAGATTTTATCTTATTTACAATTGTATTGTTAGCATTTCTATCTTACATAGTGTACATGAACATGTTATTTTTTATGATATGATCACATTCCATATGCATAGTTTAAACTAACTTTGATAATTCTATGTTCCATTGAAGTTGTTTACTTGTACATCACATATTATAATTTCAATTTTCTATTATGTTGGTCCTTAGCCCTTGTGTACAGAACTTGACTGGTACATCTCTATGAGATTTTGTGTGTTGTGTGTGGCATTTGAACAAGTCCATACTTTTATCCTTTGGCCCTATTAATGTGCAATATTTGAACTTATTCCTTATTTATGACATTACTCATGTCTATGTTTGTTGTTTTTTTAATTTTGAGCATGTCCTTGCTTTTGGTCCTTGGCCTTATGTATGTGTGACATTTGAAAATGTCCCTTGTTTGTGACATTACTCATTTATATGTGTGTTGATATGGAAATTTGAACATGTTTTTTTATCATTGTGTTTTTTGTGTGTGATTTTTGAGCTTGATGGAGTTTGATCCATATCATGCAATCCTAACATGCTATCATACTAATTCTATTTCTAATTCTAGACAAGTTTCATTGATATATTTTATAGGCCTTGCCTCTTGATTTATATGTAGAATTCAAAGATTAATACATTTTTTCCATATGCTACAATATTCAATGATAACATGTTCACTACACATGTTGCAAGTTAAATTTTATTTTTATATGAATGAAATTTTAGGATAAATTCCCTCACCTCAAAGGGGGCCATTTTAGTAGGCTTATCATGCATGAGATAAGCCATTTTCAAGGAACAAAAACAATTTTGGACATAAGTATAATTTTAAAAGTTTCAAAATGTTGCAAAAATTAGTTATTAACACATATTATAGGGGCATATGCCATGAATATAAACTCCTATTTCAATTTCAAAGAGAAAATTCACATAGTTTTAGATTTTCAAACAAAATTTATAATGAGCATTTACATACAATTTCAAATTCTACAATGGGGGCATAATATAGTTTTTGTTAGGCTGTGGAGCTAAAAGCTTCACCAGGATGCAAACAAGAGGAGTTACGGAGGTTGCAAAGGTTATGGAGAGTTGCAGAATGCGTTGTAGGGCAACTAACGTTGGTCTGATTAACCGACGTCAGTCAGATAGCAGTGCAGAAGCAACCAACATCGGTTACAAGTTGGCCAACATCGGTCAGGGGGAGCCGACATCGGCAACCTATGTGTGAGCATGCAGTTTGCATGCGAATTTTGGAGAGTCTATTTTTAGATTGTCAATTTGCATGTTAAAGGCTAATTATAGTCTTGAGTTGCATGTCTAATTATTGTAATTAAGATAGTCTAATTATTGTAAGCATGAGATCTATATAATAGACTCATGGGTTGTATTTTAATCTAGTGTTAGAGAGTAAGAGAGAAAAATAAGCTCCTTCAGAGAGAAGAAAGCAATGGTGTGTTCCTCCTGGTGCCACAGTACCAAGTGTGGGTGCTGGTTTGGAGAATCAGAAGGGTTCTTCATGTATGTATGATCTTGGTCAGTAGGTGTGCAGGACCACGTTTGGAGATCTACAATGGTGAGTAAGGTCTAGTGATTTGCAGGTGGCAGCAGAGAGCAGGAGATCTACTTGGAGTATGGATGTGTACTTGGTGTACTGGCAGCGTGTTACTGACTGGTGGAGGTGAACATCAATTATATATTTGAGTTGATTGTTGGGACCGTAAGAGAGAGAGGGAAGAAGTCCTTAAGGTGTGGCAAGCTTTTGAGGTGGAAGAAGAAGTGGCATCTTCTTTATTGTATTTTCTTCTGAGTGATTATTAATACAATTGTGTATTGTCTCTCACATCCTGTGTTGTTTCATATTTCTAGTTACTTATCATTCTAGTTAAATTCTGTGTTTAGTTGCTAATACAAGAGGTAATCATATGTGCTCTAATTGAGGAGCAAGATCCTGACAGCTGGTATCAGAGCAGGTTGACCAGGTTGACCAAGTTGGTACCAACTTGACAGTTGGTATAAGAGATTTTGGTTGGGTTACTAACAGGTGGCTTCAAATCTGGTTAGTGTTTGCTGATTACAGGTCACTCACAGGGGTTTCAAATTGAGTGGGAGTATAGCAATGGTAGAAGAAAGTAAGCTACGAATGGAGAAACTAAATAGCACGAATGGTTTGATTGATGGAAAGAAAGAGTAGGTAAAGGAAGATTGTTGGTCGGTAGAAGATTAGCGTGTAGAAGTAGATGTTACAGGTGATGTTGCACAGGTTGCTCTAGATAAAATAGAATCTTAGTTTACAGATTCTTTTGCCTCTTTCCATGCAGCCCAAAATAGATCATATTTTCATGGGTATGTCTTTGGAGACTTTGGAGAGATCTATTTAGGGGTTGGTGAGCCTTGTCAGATTATTGGCAAAGGGGAAGTGAAGCTAAAATTGTAGATGGGTAACACACAGGTGTTGAAGAAGGTCATGGAAGTTTCAGTCTTGGAGATGAGTCTAATTTCTTCAGGAAAGTTGGGTGATGGGAGATGCACAGTAACTCTCATAGTGGATGCATTTGAATTAGATGGTGGTAAGAAAGTAGGTATCCTTTATCTATCTACTTATATTACTGATTCACCTTTTGTTGCAGAGATGTGGCTTTGTAGGCTTGGTCACATATGTAGGAGGGGAATGGATGTTCTTAAGCGGAAGATAGATATCTTTGACAAACTTAAGAACTAGAAATCCTTGGTGTTCATGGAGGAGATGACGGACAGAGATCAACTGAGGGGACTAAATTATTCTAAGCAGGGCTGTGTTGATTTGAACAGGGTTTTGATCCAAAAGGAGCTCACGGGTAAAAAGTCATCACTCACAAGCGAACACAGGCACCGGCATCAGTCATACAGTAACTGACATCGGCAATAAGAAGATTGACATCGGTCAGATAAGAACTGATGTCAATAGAAGGGACACCAGTGTCGATCAGGGAACCAACATCGATAGACAGGGTCAGTCGCAGGAAACTGACGTCGGTCGGGTGCAGATTGGGAGATGGCTGAGATCAGTCATTGGGATGAATGTTGGGCAGATAGCAAGCTGTCAAAAAGGTCTCAAACGCTCATATCGAGGATTGAAAGGGTAAGTGAACCTCATATTCATTGTTCACCTTCTTTATATCGCTTACTGATGGTCAAGAACTAGGAAGATGTGAAGAGGCAATGCAGGTAGAATCCAGAAACAGTGGGAGCTTGGCATGGATGAGGAGTGTGAGCCCTTAGAGAAGAACCAAACAAGGTTTGTTGGTGGAGTTGTCAGCTAAAATAAAGCACTGAAAGACAGATGGATTCCCAAGTTAAAGAAGAGAGTGGATGGATACGTGAGACGGAAGGCCAAGGTATATGGTCTTGAGGAAGCTGTAGGACAGTGGTACAAGGTTTGATAGGTGGATGACAAAATAGGGCTTCAGTCAATGTCAGTGTAACCATTGTGTTTGTCTTACCAGGTGGATGATGAGTCGCTACATTATCCAGTTACTGTATGTAGGTGATTTGCTATTAGGTTTGTACATACAGGGTTTTGTTGAGCTAAAGGTAAGGTTAGTTCAGAGGTATGTCATGGAGAATTTGGGAGAAGTGAAATTCTTTGGAATAAGAGACATGGAGATTTTGTCTCTAGTGGGAGCTAATGTGAAGAAGGTGTTGGCAGGGTTCAAGATGCAGGATGCAAAATTGGTAAGCACACCAAGGGCTAGACATTTCAAGCTTAGCTTAGAACAGGGTTTGAAATCACATAAGGTCTGGTGTAGACCTGAGTTTTCCCAAGCAGTGGGAGTTGTCAGAAAGTTTAGAGCCAATTTAGGGAAGGAGTACTGGAGGGCAGTTCAGTGGATTCTCATGTATCTGAGAGGGACTAGCAGCAGGTTAACATGTTATGCAGGGTTAAGGTCTTCACTACATGGGTTTGTAGGTTTGGATGTGGCAGGTTATTTGGATGACAAGTGTAGCATCACAGGTTGTGTGGTGGTTGGTCTTCAGGATTGATCTTGAAGATGGATACAAGCCAGGGAATAAATTAGATGGTGTACATGTACAGGTACAGGTGTAGTTGTTTATCTCCAAGTGGGAGATTGTTAGGTTGTGGAGCTAAAAGCTTCACTAGGATGCAAACATGAGGAGTTACAGAGGTTACAGAGGTTGCAGAGAGTTGCAGAACGAGATGTAGGGCAACTGACATCAGTCTGATCAACCGATGTCAGTCAGATAGCAGTACAGAAGCAACTGACGTTGATTACAAGTTGGCCGACATCGGTCAGGGGGAGCCGACGTCGGCAACCTATGTGTGAGCATGTAGTTTACATGCGGATTTTAGAGAGTCTATTTTTGGACTATCAGTTTGCATGTTAAAGGCTAATTATAGTCTTGAGTTGCGTGTCTAATTATTGTAATTAAGATAGTCTAATTATTTTAAGCATGAGATTTATATAATAAACTCATGGGCTATATTATAATCTAGTGCTAGAGAGTAAGAGATCAAAATAAGCTCCTTCAGAGAGAAGAGAGCAATGGTGTGTTCCTCTTAGTGCCACAGTACCAAGTGTGGGTGATGGTTTGGAGAATCAGAAGGGTTCTTCGTGTATGTATGATCTTGGTCAGTAGGTGTGCAGGACCACGTTTGGAGATCTACAATGGTGAGTAAGGTCTGGTGATTTGCAGGTGGCAGCAGAGAGTAGGAGATCTACTTGGAGTACGGATGTGTACTTGGTGTACTTGCAGCGTGTTACTGACTAGTGGAGGTGAACATCAATTCTATATTTGAGTTGATTGTTGGGACCATAAGAGAGAGAGGGAAGAAGTCCTTGAGGTGTGGCAAGCCTTTGAGGTGGAAGAAGAAGTGGCATCTTCTTTATTGTATTTTCTTCTGAGTGATTATTAATACAATTGTGTATTGTCTCTCACATCCTGTGTTGTTTCATATTTCTAGTTACTTATCATTCTAGTTAAATTCTATGTTTAGTTGCTAATACAAGAGGTAATCATATGGGCTCTAATTGAGGAGCAAGATCTTGATAGTTTTATGGCACATTATTCATTCTATGTTGCTAGATCTATACTTGGTAGGAGAATGGGTGTAATTCATTATCTTGTGATCATGCATTTTAAGATCAAAGTTATAATTGAATGTATAAGCCATCTATAACAGTTGATTTAGTTTAGGTGAATATTGCATGACTTGAAGTTCAGTGAGCACTCCAACATTATGTGTGTGAATCCTTTTGAATTTAAACTTGTTTCACATATTGGGGCTATAAATCCCAATAAAGGTAAATTAAAGTTTCAGCATCCCTCAATGGGTATTATTTTCATTCTACAAGTACAAATTCAAGTTGGGATTTGATCACCCCCAATCTTATCCAATGGTTTAGTTAAAGAATCATCTTCTCAAAGTGCTTCATGGGAGGCACTCACTCTCCAATGCTTCATGGAAGCATCATCAAAAAGTAAATTTGTATATAACATCAATCAATTTTACACATACATGTGTATTCATTCCATACTCTCATTTCAATTTTAGAAATTTCAAAATACAAGCAATTTTCAATTCAACAAAAAATATTTCACATTACAAATTATCAAAGTTCAAGCAAATTTTCAAATTCAAGACTTCAATTTTCAAATTCAAAGGAATGAAATAACTACTTCATGTGTTTTTAAGGTTTTAAGTGCATGGTGCCTTGCACAATTGAATTATTCAACTCAAAGATAAAGTGTGTTTTACACACTAAGGCATGAATTTTATTTAATATACCAATTTCATTTCTAGATTAAAAAGGGTGAAATGTAGTAAACTAAATTTTGTCACGAATACTTAATCATACCTATTTTATCCTTAATTAACTTGTGCACTTAATTAACACCTATTTTTCTACCTCACCCTATCCTAAGCCTAAGAGGGGACCTATTTTATTTTATAACCATCATTCGTTGCACATATAAATGTTATGATTGTTAAAAATACCATTATGCATCTATATGCCTCAATCCATACCCAAAACCCATCACATTTCCTTAGGGGTAAGGAACACTAGATAGGGACAACAACCATTTATCCTTTCCCTATCCAATGATTTTGTATGTTTCTTGCCAACGATCATATTTTCAAATTAAACCCTCCCTAAGACCATCTTCCATTTTTTTAGGATTTTTAGCATGTGGTCATCATGTTGGAATTGCTAAAAATAAAAATTCAAAATCAATTATTACACAACTAACAATTTTAATTTAGAGGCTTATTGACATAAGTGCACATTGAGCAAAAGTTCCCTATTCTTTCCAATTCAGGTTCTAAGCATCTCAAGTAGTTCATGTTTCAAGCTAGTTTTATGTAGCCCTAATACCATATGATCAAGTATTCAAGTTGATTATAGATGCATTCATATATTCAAAATAACACAATTACATGAAACAATTGAGTGGGAAAACTACACTGGACTTGATTTCCATCTTAAAAGTATTGGATATGTAGGCAATGTCTAGTCATTGTAGGGGTGATTTGGATTATCTCAGACCAATTATGCTCCTATATTTCATTCAATCATTGCATGGCCTACTGTAGTTTACAACTTTAAACAAGCAATCTGCAGGTCTTCCACACACTTTTGAAAGTCAAAATTTTGCATACAGACTTAATTATAGCTGCTACAAGTGGCCATGACTTCAATTCATATTTTTATGGAAAGGACATGAATGCCCAATAGGATAATTTTTTTTACCTTTACTGTCTTTATCTATGAATCTTATCCTCCTTTCAGTTTCAGCTACAACTTCTAGATATTTTTTGGGTTTTTTCATGTTTTCTTATTTCTACGTTATGTTGGTCAAATACAGTCAATTTTTTGATAAAAATAGATAATTTCATCCTTCACTTTCATAGTTTAGTCTTGTTTTCATCATTTCATTTCACCTATTTCAATATTTTACCTTTAGTTTACTGCTTAAAAGGGTATTTGCAGTGCCTTGTATTATTGCATTCTATTTATCTGAATTAGGGTTAATTTCAATATTAATTCAATTAAAAATAAAAAAGGTGTAAGAACAGCTAGTTGGAGCTTAAAGAAACATGTTTGCATCATTATTTTTGAGATAGAAGCTGAGTATCATAGAGTTGTTAGTGTAGGCCAAGAGCCCCTTTAGATCCAATAAACCTTGATCGAGTTTTGAGTCTAGCAGAAGCAACATATGATAGTTTGGTGTGAAAATTAGAATGTGGTTCACATGGCACACAACCTGAAAGAACACCAATTTAAAAATACATTAAGATTTACATGCATTGTAGTGGATGAGTTATATTCAATCAGGTTATTGACCTCAAGTTGTTTCGAACATGGGAGCAAGTTGCATATATTTTCACCAAGCTGATGAAAGAACCTAAGTTTGTCCATCTTCATTCCATCCCTGAAATGAACAAATTCCTTAGTGGGGTGGGGTGGGTAGTGTTTCTATACGATATTTTGCTTTTCACATTCAAGAAAGGAAAATGAGAAACTAAGAAAATGGATGAGGGTTTGTACGTACCCAGATATGGACTTGCGCACCAGAATCAGACGATAGCAGGAAATCCTCTTTAGTTGTGGAGGATGACACCTGAAAGAGAAAGAGACTAAAACATGAAAAATGTTAGATGACAAGAAAGTGGACTTCCAAGCAAAAGCTTGGTCCTAGAAGTGCAAAGACTTCTTGGAGGATGACAGTCCACTGTTAAAAATAGAATATTTAACAAAAACAAAAATAATGAAGGACAGAATGAAGAAGATAAAAAGCAAATGCGTACCTATTAAGCAGCAATCTGCCATACACAGTCACCGATGTCAGTGGTTCTACTGACATCGATCAAGGAAGGTCGTCGACGTAGGTTAGGCTACCGATGTCAGTAGGGGTAATGGTCGAGGACGGTCGAGGTAATGGCCAGGGACAAGTTCAGGTCTGGGTTTTTGGTCTGCAGGGTGGACTGTGGTTTTGTTTGAGGGTTAGGGAGCCTATTTGAGGGTCAAAGGGATTGTTTGGGGGTTTGAGGGACTAAAAATATTGTCTAGGAATGGACTGGATGGGTGACAGAGGCAAAAGGAGGATAAACGGGAGACAGGGATCTGAGAAGGCTTTTTAGCCTCTTAAGGAAGGACAAGGAAGGTTGCAGACAGTGGGCTAGATTAGCAAATAAATTCAAATAAGAAATAAAATGAAAACAAGAAAGTACATACCTCCTACTTGCTGAAGGAAGAATGGAGGAAACCTATTGTTGGAGTTGTTAACGGTCCTGCAAATGCCAAGAGCTTAGGACTATCTCTGAAGGGTACCTGTAGCTGTTGGTGTCGCTGTGCGAGAGGGAGAGAGAGAGGAACAGAATGCCAAAGTGCCAAAGAGAGTTCACGTTTGCGGGGGCAAGAGCAGTTGTAGAAATGCATTTTTGAAGGTGACCGATGCCGGCATAACCACTAACGTCGGCCGAATAATGACCGACGCCGGTGGCAGAAGAATGGGGACAGAGGCTAAAATTAGCCTCTGTCTGTTCTTGCACATTGCTAGGTCAAAGGGCCATGGGAAAATGATCGAGGAAGGCATAAATGGATGTGGGAGGGAGGATTAAGAGAGGATTTAGGCAATAAAGGCTAGGAGAGAGGTGGGGGCATCCAAGGAGGGGATCCAAGGTGGCATGGGTGAGGTGGAAAGGGGCCAATAAATTAAAATATTTATTTATTTTAATTTAAAAATGGAGGGGACTAGGAAAAGTGCTAGGAAATAGACCAAGGGGGCCAATGGGGGAGGATGACCTAGGGGGTAGACATGATTTCGATGTCTACATTTTCCCCTTTTTGTCTTGTTGGTTGTTCTTGACGAATTGCAAGATAAAAATAGGAGTTGGTTGCCCCAGGTATGGGATAAGGTGTTCCCCCCTCAAAGTGGGAGTCGAGGGAAGGGAACCTGATGTCAGGTGCCATTTTGATAGAGAGTGGATGGAGATGGTGAGTGGAAATGCTGTAATAGTCATGATTGCGTGTATACCACTTCACGGGATGGTTGGGTCAAATTATCGCAGGTCAAGGGTCGAGGAGTGCCAAAATTGAAATAATTAGGCCCCAGCATTTGGTCATGGCTGATCGGGTTATTCAATCTAAGTTGAAGCTCCAATGGTCATCGTGTTCTAGGTATCCCAGGCTCAGGAAGTGCTCTTGAAAACATGAAAATGTCACAAGTAGTGGGGATCAACCAGCTTACGATCCTATACTTGTGAGGGTCAAAAATGTGGTCTGCGGACAATTTGCTAACCAGTCGTGAGGTAGAAAAGGCAATCAAAACAACCAAGGCAAAGTTGTCTCAAAAGTGGTCAAAGGAGATAGTCGCGATCTATGAGGTCTGGCAGTCGAGGCAGGGGGAGGCAAAAATAATCTCAAGTGTGCCCTAGGGGGCTAAGATGACTTCTACTGGAGAGCTGACTGATTGGGGGCATGATTTTGGGCAATGTTGAAAAATTGGAGGATTGAAGGCCGCTGACACCGGTGATAAAGCTGATGTCAGTGGACCAAATGGACTGAGGTCGGTAGAAAATTGACCGACGTCAGCGGGTTAGGGCACGCTGATGTCGACGCCAGCGGCCTGCCAAATCTGACAAAACTAGATTGGCGGCCAACCAAAAGTCATTTATGATTGGTTGACTGAGAGAAAAAGGAGCTTTGGATTTGATTAAGTGAAAGTGACACTAAATTAACCGAGTTAGCAGTGTGAGGTGGCAAAGAAACATTGGTGGAGAGAGGGAGTCGCGTGGAGCCATAGAGGAGGTTGTAGAGTCAACTATGGGCTAGCAGAAGCATAGAGAGATAGTGATGCAGAGGGGATGGTAGAGGGCAGTAGAGGGCCCGCAGGAGGTCCACCACCAGTGGCACCCATCGTGCCACCACACTGGCGTCGATGGGATGAGGTAGGAGGCCCCAATGAGCCCAATTGGTTGATTTTAGTTTTGATTTGTTTTTGAAATTTTAGTTGTTTTAGGCAAAAATTAAGGGGGGAGGGTAGCTAAGAAGGTGGGTGGGGGGTCTAGGATAGGTTAGAAGGCATTTAAGAGAGATTTGGGGGGAAATGGGTGGTTAAATGGGGAAGCCCTAATTTTAGGGCTTGCCCTATTTGGCCTTAGGGCTGAACCAGTCACCAGTGTCGATGGATTCGCCAGCGTCGGCCGACCAGCAGCTGGCATCGGTCACTTGTCTGCCGGCATTGGTCACTATGTGATCGATGTCGGTTAGGCAAGTGCCATCATCAACATGCAAACTGATGTTGGTGAATGCCTAGTCTGAGAGGGGTAAAAAAGTGTCAAGTCAGAGGGCCAAAGCCACATCGAGAGCTTCTTGGGTGTCAGGATAGCCATAAATGGTCAGGTAGATGGTCAAGTAGATAGATAAAAGGGTAAATGGGTAAGCTAGGTCTCCCAAAAGGGAAAAAGAGTCATGGGAATTGGTAGTCACGTTGACATGGATTGGACTGTTAGATGTAAGCGAGATAGACATTGATGCTACAAGATCAGTTGTCACCATTACTGACGTGGATGCGTCGGGACATTATTAGGGAGGAGTGGGTGCAGATGAGCGTAGTGGGACTAGGCGGGCTGCAATGATACTATCGGGTGGCGAGGGATGTGAGCCTGATGGTGGCTTTGATCGAGCAGTGGGATCACACCACCAACACCTTCCACTTATCGATAGGGGAGATGATAGTCACAGTCGAAGATGTGTACCAGATTTTATGGCTATCGGTGCACAGAGCAGACTTATATGCATGCTCGAGAGAGGCGCATGATATTCATATGGTCATGCTATTTAGAGAGCACATCACTGAGATGATCTACCATTCAGCCAGTTTTGCTTACGAGCCCCTCTATGTGGTGGATGAGGACGCACATCAGTTGGTGATTCTGATGATGATTGACATCACAGTTTATGCATTGCCAGATGCAGAGGGAGGTAGGTTTCCAGTTGCTATGATTAGAGTGTTGACAAACATGATAGAGCAGCAGATAGTGTTTGCTTGGGTGCCTATCTTTTTGGCCCAGGTATACAGAGAGCTATGGGGCATCAGTTAGTAGTGGCAGTATAGTCTGTGTGTGGGCCACCTCCTACACTGTTGGGCATATGAGCATATTGTGGTTACACGACCTCTCGGCCTCCTAGTGGCTATTCAGGCTAGCTTTAGGGTCAGATTCAGATGATGGTGCGAGGTGATGGTGCAAACTCAGATGGATGGGGTGGTCAAAGATATTGACCACTATAGAGGGGTACTAGAGGCCCTGATCCCAGTAGATATCATCCGGAGACCATACTTGGTGCATCTAGCATTTAGAGATTAGGGAAAGCAATTGGTCAAGATTTAGAGCATGCGATGGGTTAGGGGCAGATGAGTCAATGAGCTCGAGAGGGTGCCAATAGAGAGAGTGTGGTGCCAGTATGGGCTAGTTCAGGATGTGCCACCTGCCTTCCCACAGTACAGGTGGGATGACATAGAGGCATTGCTTCCATTGCTAGAGGAGATAGCGGGACCTAATTTTGAGGAGTTATCGATAGGGCCTGGGATAGTTAACCCAGGGTGTACCGAGGCTTACACGGCATGGTGGATAGGGTAGTACACAGGTATATAGGTGGGACCATAGCTAGATCTATAGGCTGTGATCAGGGACAAGGATATGGTGAGGCAGGAGAGGGAAGCTGCCAGACAGGAGAGAGATGCTGCCATCTAGGAGAGGGATGTAGCATGAGGATAGGTGACCATTTTGCAAGGTCAATTGGCTGTAGCCCAGGCATAGGCATTAGTAGGATAGGGTTTTGGAGGACAGGGCTTGATGCAGCATCCACCTTAGTAGCCAGTTCAGTAGCCCACATAGTCAGTGCCAATGCAGCCAGGGTTTTCATAGTCGTAGGGTTCAGTGGAGGGCACGACAGCGGGTCAGATGGGTCCACCGCAGACTGTATCTATAGTTAGATATAATGATGCACTGGATGAGATCATGTATTATGAGAGGGCCATTAGGGGGTTCCCTCAGATACAATGATACGCTGAGATGAGGGTAGAGCTGAGCTAACAGCGGTCTATGTCATGAGCGACAGCTTTAGGGTCCCGTAGGTGACACAGATCAGAGGGCGGAGATGATATAGCATCCTCTCGGCTGCCACCACCACTGCCACAGTCGTGAGGCCAGATTTTGATTTTATTTTTGATGTATATACCGGCCTGCGAGCTGATGACGAGAGATGTTATATTTTTTGAGAGAGAGAGATGCACAGATTGTGTGAATGTATAAAACTTTGAGATATATATGATGATCATTTTGAGCATTGACATGAGTTATGGACATGTTGTTATGGATGTGCTATGTTATTTTGATTTGATGCATGTTTTGATATTATGTTTATGATTATGATGACTAATGTGATGATGATAATGTTATGGTTAATGATATTGTTGTGATTATATGATGATGAATGTATGATTATGATTAATGATATGGATGTAAATGATTAATATTAATGATGTGAATGGTTATGACTGTTAGATTAGATGATGATGGATGTTTAATTTTTATGATTTGCAGATTATATGATGTGAATGTTTAATGGTTACGATAGTGATGTTTATGTGATGACTATGATGTGAATGATGAAAATTATTATGCTAATGATTATGAGAATATGTAATTAGTTGTGATGTGATTGACAGCTAACAAGAGAATGAGACAGGAGAAAGTGACGAAGATAATGGCTGAACTAACCCCAGAAGACCCCATGTCAACTAAGTGCTGCCTACATAGCCCTTGTCCTAAGGGCCTCAGGCCAATGTAGTTCTCCCAAAAAGGGAGGAAGAGTCAAAGTGATTGATTGGTCTTGGTCGAGGTCAAGGTCATGGTCAAAGAAAAGAAGGTTTGCCCATCAGAGAGATGAACAAACAGAGGTGGTCGAGCTAACCCCAAAAGACGTCGTGTCATCTGAGTGCTACCTACATAGCCTCGGTCTTAGGGCCTCAGACCAATGTAGTTTAGACAGAGGGGTCAAAGAGGTCGATAGGTTAGTTTGGTCATGTGTCATAATGATGAGGATAAGATGATGTCATAGTTTTTTCCAAATGGTGTATTCTGTAACATTGGTCAAGGTTTTTCATCCCTAGCAATTGTCCATATTAGGTGATGGATGTATGCTAAAGATGAATTGAGGTCTATTTATGCTTTAGCAAGTATTGGTTTATGCTTAACATAAATTGTGTAGCCCATAGTTTCCATGTGTATTGGTCTCCATAGAAACTAGTGTGAATAGGCCATGTGAGTGGTCTGAAAAGAGTCGAGTTGATTGGGTTTGACAAGTGATGAAGTTTGAATTTGACCAAAGTGTAAAAGAAGTGAAAGGCATATTGCTCTTTCATTGATAAGGACTAGAATGATAGCATAGATAGGGGTTGTTAGATCCAAGAGCCCCATTCATGCATTATGTCGTTTGACCATGGGTTGTGTTAGAGCGGTAATCGAATCACTTTGACATTAAAGTGAGTTCGAAGTCCCTTGAGCAGGTGATATGATAAGGGAGGATAGGGTAACTTGTTTTAGAGTAGAGATAACTTTTCCCTTTTTTATAGGAGACCCTGAGACAAGTATAAGCCAAGTCCATGACCCATTTTTTTTTTGGTGCAGACTGATCGATGCGAGAAGTCTACATAGAGATGTCATTTTGCTTGGTGGTCATTTGTGAAGCTGATCGATGCGGGAAGCTTCTAAGAAAGTGCTATTTGTAGCAATATTTAATCATAGCCATCCTTCGAGGGAGTGGTCTATATTTTTGCTTGATATATTTGAGGGCTTTTGAATAGCTGTCCTTCAAGGGAGCAGTCTATTAGCTACATCAATGATAGTATAGCTGTCCTTCGAGGGAGCAGTCTGCCTTTTGAATTTTGATTTGGTGACCTTGGATATTTTGACATCTTGATTTATTTATTTTTGACAGTATTTGGAATCATGGACAAGACTATAGAAGTTCAAGGGCTCCCTTTTATTAGGATAAAGCATCCATATGTCATAAAAGGGTTATATAGGATTTGTTAAGGAGAATATGGTTGAAAAGAATGAGGACTAAGAGGGCAGGGGTTGCTCAAGGGATGAGCTCAAGTTAAATTTCAAGTGGATGAGTACTCGACTAATAGTAGAATGGTCACAGATGCAACACATTAAGAGGCTCAGGTTCTAGCCGTCCATCGAGAGAGGACAGACGATAAGTCCTTGACCCATACTTGTGCGTGATGATAAAAGGTCCAAGCCAATTTGGGGCAAACTTGCCTCGTTTACTTCACTCCATATTGGTCACATACTAATTTTCTTTGAGGATGAGGTCTCTGATGTTGAAATCTCGTTCTCGCAGATTTTTGTCATAGGCTCGCTTGATGCAATTTTGATAGACGTGGAGATGGTTGAGGGCAGCAAGATGACGTTCATCAAGTAACTCAAGTTGAGCTAAGTGATCTTGATGAAAGTCATCATTGGAGAGAATGTCATGCAGAGAGATGTGGAGAGACGAGATCTATACTTCGACAGGTAAGACAGCCTCTGTTTCGTACATTAGAGAAAAAGGGGTAGCACCCATAGAGGTTTTAATGCTAGTGCGGTAGGCCCACAAAGCAAAGGGAATGTGAATGTGCCAATCCCTTCCAGTGTCATTAACCACCTTCATGAGAATTTTAGTCAAAATTTTGTTGGAAGCCTCAGCCTGCCCATTTGCTTGTGGGTAGTAAGGCGAAGAGAAACTGAGCTTGATGCCAAATGAGTCACAGAGTTTCTGGACTATCTTGTTTTTGAAGGACTTGTCATTGTCGGTGATGATTTTGTGAGGAACACCAAAATGATAGATGATGTGGGTGCTGATGAAGTCAAAAATCTTGTCGGCTTTTGTGGAGATGAGAGGAATGGCTTCCACCCACTTGGTGAAATATTGAGTGGCGGTGATGATGGATTGATGACGAAGAGACGAGTGAGGGTTAATCTCACTGATGAGATCGAAGCCCCACTGAGAAAAAGGCCAAAAATTTTGAGTGACTTGTAAGGCATGGCTAGGAAGATGAAGCAAGTTAGAGTGCTGTTGACACTTGATGCAACACCGAATGTAGTCACTACAGTCTTGATGAAGAGTGGGCCAATAATAGCCTAGGCAAAAGATGCACTTGGCAACCGAGTTCCCACTGAAGTGTCCACCAAAAATCCCATCGTGGACTTATTTTATGGCATGAGAGGCTTCAGTGGAGGTTAGACAGTGAAGAAGGAGGCCGTCGAAGCCTCGCTTATAGAGAAGACCCCCTAGCATGGTGTAGCGAGTAGTGCATTTGATAAAAGCCCATCACACATTGCTAAAGAGATGGGGAGGAATGATAGAATGAGATAAGTAGTCCACAAGTTGTTTATACCAATCATCTCATGGACTAGAGTTCATGGTGTTGACATGGTTGATGTTAGGAGAAATATATGAAGGCAACGGCACACGATGCACCATGATAAAAATTTTAGATGAAGACGATGAAGATGGGATATGCAAAGCAAGAGAAGCCATGGTGTCAGCAAACTTATTCATGGAGCGTGGAACAGTCTGCAAGAGGTAATGGTCAAAAGAGGCCAGAAGAGTGTCAACACGATTTTTGTACCTTTGCAAAATTTCATTTTTACAGAGGTATGAACCGTTGACTTGATTGACGATGAGCTGCGAGTCGCTGAAGATATTAATGGTCTTGATGCTGAGGGAAAGGGTGGTTTGAAGTCCCAAAATTAAGGCTTCGTATTCAGCCATATTATTGGTATAATCAAAGTCAAGCTTGAAAGATAGAGGCATGGGTTCACCTTCAAATGGGATGAGGATAACCCCCATGCCCCCACTAAGTTGACATTTGGAGCCATCGAAGAACATGGTCATTTGATAGATGGTGTCATCGGTGAAAAATGCAGCGATAGATTCGTCAGGGAACTCGCACTGCGAAGGTTGATTGTCGAGAAGAGGGGCATCTGCCAGTTGGTCAGCGATGGTTTGCCCCTTGATAGATTTCTACTGGATGAATTCGAAGTCGAACTCAGCAAGCAGCATGAGCCACCGAGCCATATATTGATTTTGATATGACTTGGAATGCATGTATTTAAGGGGGTCAGTGTGAGTGATGACAAAGGTCTTGTGGTTGAGAAGATAATGGTGGAGCTTGGTGGTGGCAAAGACTAATGCCAAACAAAGTTTCTCAGTATGAGTATACCGAGTTTCATAGTCGACCAGTGTTCAGTTGATATAGTAAATTGCTTGCTCACGGTGATGCTCGTCTTGGTGCGCGATCATGGCACCTAATGAATGGTTGGTTGCTAAGATGTAAAGGTAGAAGGGTTGGTCATCTTTAGGTGGAATGAGGAGTGGTGGAGAGACTAGATAGCATTTGAGGGCTTTAAAAGCCTCTTGACAGTCCTTATCCCATTTAAAGGAGACGTCCTTCTTAAGGAGGTGATGAAAAGGTTGGCAGCGGTCAAAAAGCTGTGAGATGAAATGGTGAATGGATTGGAGCTTCCCTTGTAGACTGTGAAGCTACTTGAGATTGGTCAGAGGTGGCATCTCGAGGATAGCACAGATCTTGGTGGGATCTATCTCGATGCCACAGAAAGAAACGATGAAACCCAGGAGCTTGCCTGAGAAGACCCCAAAGATGCATTTCTTGGGGTTAAGGCAGACATTGTATTGAAGAAGGTGAGAGAAGATGATCTTGAGGATGGTCAAATGGTCGCGGTGAAGCTTGGACTTGCCGAGCAGGTCATCCACATAGTCCTCCATGATTTTGTGGAGGATATCATGGAAAATGTAAGTCATGGCATGCTGATAAGTGGTGCATGTGTTCTTCAAGCCAAAAGGCATGACCCAATAGAAGAAAGTCCCCCATGGGGTGATGAAGGTAGTCTTGTGCTAATCTTTCAGTGCAATCAGGATCTGGTTGTATCCTGAAAACCTGTCCATGAGAGATAGCATCTCATGACCGGCCGTGAGATCAATAAGTTGGTCAATGTTGGGAAGAGAAAATTTGTCTTTGGGATAGGCTAGGTTGAGGTCGCGATAGTCCGTGCAGATATGGATCCCCCCAGTCACCTTGGTGACAAGGACGATGTTAGAGACCCACTATGGATAATCGATGGGTTGGATAAAAGAGACAGAAAGAAGGCGCTGAAGCTCCTCTTTGACAAGGAGTGCAACGCGAGGATGCATCTTTCAAAGCTTTTGCTTGACAGGCTTAGCCTCTAGTTTGGTGATGATGTTATGGGTAGCAATGGTTGGGTCGATGCCAGGCATGTCACTGTAGGTCCAAGCAAAGACCTTGCTATGGTCTGAGAGGAACTGGGTGTAGTCAAGCTGTTCCTGGGCGTCTAGAGATTGACCAATCTTTAAGACATGAGGAACATCAGAAGAAGGGAGGTTGATGTCAATGGTTGATTTATTTAACATAACTTGGGTCTCAGAAGGGAGGGAGCGCTAGATGAAAGAGTCGTCGGTGCCCATGTAGGAAAGGATGGCATCATCATCTATGCAGCGGATAGTGTGAATGGTTGCCGACTCATCCTCTATCATGCTGGGAAAAATGAGAGGGAGAGACCTGGACACCCCATTTAGCTGATAGGTCAGGGGTTCCAGGCGGATGGTGTTTATGTAAAAAAAAAACTAGGAGGGATGGAAATCACCGGCTCCGTAGGTGAAGGGGGAAGAATGGGTGAGCTTGGAGGAGATTAGTTGATGGTGGGTTTGGGGCAAAGGTCTGTGGAAGCTTGAGTAGGGTCTTGGAAACCCAGGCCATACCATTTCTTGGCATTGTCATCATTGAGAGGCTCAATAGGCTGATGGGATCCTTGCTCATAGCGTTTGAAACCAAAACCCTTTCATGCACACCTATAAAGGTAGGTGTGTGCAAAGGCGGGGTTGCCAAGAAATGAGAAGTTTGATGTGAATGGTTGGGGTGAAGAGAGAAGGTTTCCATCAGTAGGAGCTTGGTTGAGCCCCCCATAGACAACATTGGTTCAGAGGTGAGGAGGACCATAAAGCACGACCATCCTGATCTGATGGTCGTAACTGGGGCTGTGGTGAAGGCGTCCATACTCTTATGGAGTTTGGAACATGTCTAAGGTCAGAAAGTGATATTCTCCAAGTGAAATTCGCTAGAAGATGTCTTCCATGGGGTCTTTGGTTGTCACTTGAAGAGGAGGTGTGAGGGCGACTGCCAGTTGTGAACTAGTCGAAGCTTTCGCGGATGGAGGCAGCGTCGGGGTTGATGGCTTGATAGGAATGAGGACGTCATTTGGACGGTAGGTTGTGTTACAAGTTTTGAAAGGTGATGGGTCGATGGGAATTGTGTGGACTTGCCCGTCGTGCTCAAATTTTACACAATGGTGCAGGGTAGAGGGAACACAAGCCATGGCATAGATCCAGGGTCAGCCTAGCAACATGTTATATTGAAACTCTCCTTTGATGATATAGAAGAGCTCTGGGACTGTGCGTGGGCCAATGCAAATGTGAAGGATGATTGTGCTGATGGTTGTGGCAGTGGTGTCATTGAAGGAGTGCAAGATTGCGTCAATTTTGGACACACAATTCTTGGGGAGGGCCAATTGATCGAAGGCATGGGTGGAGATAATGTTGATGCTGGCGCCTTTGTCAATCATAACATGCTTGATGCAGGTTCGATCAACATAGGTAGTGATGAAGAGGGTGGTGTCCTGATCTTCTGTGTTAGATGTAGGAATTTTAGAATCACTGAATGTGATGGAGGAAACAAGGGATAAAGAGTGGACAAGGGAAGCGAGTGGTTGGGGGTCCTCGAGTTGAACCTTCACTGCCTGCAAGGCTTGGATGAGAGCTTGACGATGCTGGGGTGAGGTTTGAATAAGGTCATAAAGGGACATCTTCACGGGCGTCTGGTGAAGTTGTTTTAACATGGAGTCATGGATTGCCCTTGAAGAGGAGGAAGAAGAGGGTTGAGATGCGCCAAGGATAGAAATTTTAGGTTTCGGCAATTGAGGGGGCTTAACGAAAGGGTAGGTCTAAGGAATGGCAGCTTTTTCTTTTACCTTGTCCTTTTGTGACCTAGTGGTTATGTGGATGGCATTGATTTCAAAGATAGGGGGTGAAGGAGATGAAGGGGTCATGGCCTGCTAATGAGATGTCGATGTGGTTGAAGAGGTTGGAGGGATATGGGAAGGTGTCGGGGGTCGATCGACAATGTCCTCAAGAAGAAGAGTGTCTTTCTCTATATAGCGGTGAATGACGGCCTTGAAGGCACAGCAGGTCTCGGTATCATGTCCTGGCATACGATGATATAGGAAAATATTTGTATCATCAAACCAGAAGGGCTTAGACCCGAGAGGTTGGAAGGGCCTGATGGGCGGAAGGGTTATGCTAGAGGTCTACAAAATTTAGTGTAATATCAAAGAATATGAGCCCACTAAAGGGTCTGTGCTCCTTGATGTGTGAGATGCTGGTGACTTTTGCTTGGGTGGTGTTGAAGGAGGCTTCTATACCACCTTTTGGGTTGATGGTGCGGCGACAGGAGAAGACGACACTTTCTTCGTGAGAGGTGCCAAATTTTTGGGAGAGGATAGGCTGGTGGTAGGCAAAGGGAGTAGAGGAGGCAACTTGTTTTGATTAGAGGTTGGAGTGGGGAGGACTCTGGTTATGGTCGAAGGATGAGGGCCCAAAATGGAGGGCAATGGTGACGGGGGAGGAGGAGTTCACCTCAGTGGTTTAGCAGTCTTCTTTGATTTGGTTGGAAGACTACTATTGGTCAGGATCTGGTCTAAGTCCACCTTCACTTACGGATGAGTGAGGTTAGAGACAAGGCAAATGCTGAGTGACTTGATTGGTTTTGATGGGGTAGATGTGGGTTTTGGTCCTGATGCGGTTGGTTGAGGTTTAGAAGGTCTAGAAGTGGAAGTCTGGTTTTGGTTGGAAGTCTTGAGAGATTCTACCATGGGAGGATTGGTAGCATGAGATGAGATGGCACGGGCATGCTGAAGAGCTTTAAGTCACTCCCATAATACCTGATGCTCCACTTTCCTTGAAGGGAGAAGTCTGATTTTCACCACTAATCGGGAAAATGGTTGAGAAGATGTTGGATGAGGCTTGGGTCCTTGAGAGGATGTCAATGGCTGTGGGGCCGAAGATGAGATTGGCATAACAGTCTCTAAACCTAGGCATGATGAAGTCGTGACAGGTTCGTCTTTGGTCAGAGATGGAGGAGAAACAGGTTCTTCCCTGGGTGGAGAAGAAACCAGAGAATGAGGCTCCTCAAGAGGGTAGAGGGCAGGGATGATTGTGCCCTCCACTTATGGTTGAAGAGTAGGAAGGGTCGGGTCTTCCATAGGTAGCAAGAAGGAGGATGGTGAGACTGGTGGTGCCGGTATGGTCGAGGCGTCCTCCAATATGAGAGAGGTTGATGGAAAACTAACCAGAGAAGAAGGTTCGTCCACATGTGATGGACTGATGGGTGGACTAACCTCCTGAGTCTGTGAGAGAGGTTGGTCGGGGACAAAGGGCGAGACCGTATTGACTATTCGTATGTTATGTTCGTGAGTGTCATCAGTCATGGTCTGGACATTGTTTTGGGTTGGGGGATGATTGGGAAATGGCTGCTTGAAGATGTTGATGCCTTGATTGGGTGGCACATTGGGATTGTTGAGGATGAGGTCACCATTTTCTAGCATGTCTTGGATGATGTTTTTAAGGGTCTTGCAGTTTCCTGTGTCATGGCCTTTAACATAGTGGTAGTTGCAGAAGTCGTTTTCCCTATACCACGCAGGGATGGCACATGAGGGATCAAATTGTGGAGGTGGTCGAATTTGGGGGAGATTGAGAACCCCCTGTTTGACAAGTTTTTCTAGCACAGACGCATATGACTCTCCAAGTGGAGTATACTATCACTGTATGTATCTCTGCTGGAATTGGCAGGTGATGCTTTGGGACGTGGATGGCTCAGGCTGGTTGGTTAAAGGCAAAGAGGATGAAGGTCTAACAACTACAGCATTTTCTGATGCCTTAGACTTAGGATTAGATGAAGAGGGTTTAGAAGAAGAGGAGTCATTGGTCTTGGAGTTGGGATTCTTATTCTACAACTTAACTTTATTCTCCTCGATGGCACGTAATTCAAGCTTGCAGGCCATTGTGAAGGCTTCGTCGAAGGTGCAGAAGGTCTGAACCCGCAAGGTGGAGGAAATATGCTTGGCGTAAGCTTGAGAGAAAAGTTTGATAAGTTTGGGTTGGGGTAAGGAAAATGAGAGTTGATTGATGAGGCCTCTCCAGTGAGCAACAAAATCGGCTATGGATTCATCCTCGAACTGCCAAATAGAATAGAGGTATGTGATTGAGACCTTTTTGGTGATGTTGATAGAGAAGTGATTGAGAAAGAGTTGGGCTAGCTGGGTGAACATGAAGAGGGAATGGCTGGCGAGAGAGTTGTACCAGTCAAGAGCAGCACTGGAGAGGGACATAGGAAATGTGTGTAAAAGTAACTCATCATCGTGGGCAATGAGATAACAGGGATGTCTAAATGCCCGTAGGTGCTATTGCGGGTCTTCCTTGCTCTAGAAACGAGAAAATTTAGGAAGTTCCCACTGACTGGGGTATGGCCTGATCGGGACAAAAGGATGAATGGGCTCATTGCAAATTTTCTTGTATGAGAGGGCATTGTGTGAGCCAAAAATAGAGGTCTCAAGGCTAGACATCTTGTCCATCAGCATTTTGATGATGTCTGTTGATGGATTGATGGGTGGAGCGCCCCTTAGGTTGTAGGGAACTTGAAAGAGGCTAGAGGGGGCATACGACGTAGTCAGTTGCGCTTGTAGGGGTGCAACATATGGATAACTAGTTGTAGGGATAGAAGTAGAGGCTAAGGGTGGTTGGGTAGAAGGCATGGCTAGGCTCGATGTTGCCATGGGGGGTTGGATAGTGGTAACATGGGCTAATGGATAGGTAGCCACCCTGGTGTTGATAGGGGCGAGGGTAGGCAAAATAGAGACAACCAAATTTTGAAAAGGAGTAGAGGCTGGTTGAATGGGTTGAGGTTGATAGGGGGCCAAAACCCTGATGGAAGTGGGCCCAGAGATGGAGGGAGAGGCCACACTTAGAAGGTTGGTCAAGTGCTGGTCATTGGTCGAGGTGATAGCCTGGGTGTCTACAGGTTGAACTACAGACGCTGTCGATATGGTCACAGTCTCGACTAAAGAGGTTGGCATCCCATAAATTGGGTTGCCTAAGGAGTCTCACGTTCGGCTTTGTGTGAGATAGTGTTGCAAGGATTTGACATTGAGGTCCAAGAATCATTCAAAATCTTGGTCCCCTTCAAGGACAATGGGAGTCTGGGCCGGGGTTGGTCGAGTAAGAGTTCTTTCAGTCTCCGAGTGGAACTCCATTATAGGACTAGTTATGGATGGGGTAGACGGAAGCGGCTGATGCCTCACGTGGTCGATAAGAGCCTTAGTTTGATTGTGTCAAAACCATTCAAGGCAAGAGGGGTCAGGTTTTAGAAACTATATTTTTTAGTTTCAGAAACTCAGAATGTGGTTTTGGCAGAAAAAGGGTTGGGTTTTAGGCTGCTGTTTTGAAAAAAAAAAGGACTGTGACAGTGACCGACGTCGATTGAAAAACTGATGTTGGTGGGGACAGATGGCCGACGTCGGTGGTAAAACTGATGTCAGTGACTGTGGTTTCCAGAAACTTAGAAAATTTGAAGATTCTTGGAAAGAAGAAAAAAATGCCCTCACTAGCTCAAACAAGCAGATAGAAACAGAAAAATAGAGATGGAGACAGGCAGACCCTAAGCGTTAAATCCTAAGAATCAACTTTTAGAATCCTGTTGGCTTATGCCTTAAAGTGATGTTTGGGAGGTTGGCTATTAGAATGGGTCCTAGAAGAGGTAGTCTATGGATGGTTTCAGGTTTGTTTAGGTGCTCAAAAGTCTGGGTTAGGTTCCGTACATGGCCTGGTGCTAAGGAGCAAGCTCCCCTCACTTCACGAGTCTAGTGATAAGCTGGTCTCACTTAGCCAAAATATACTTTCCCTAGAGATTATCCTCTACCAGAGAACAGAGTGGGCTTTCCCCTTGGTGGTGAAATCCAAGTGGAATTGCCGGGATAGGTAAGGTATCCACTGGGTGATGAAATCTCAGTCGGGCCTTGTCTCAGGTAAGTTTTTATGTTTGATTTGGTAAGTTTTTATGTTTGATTTGTGCAAGTGATTTGGTTGTGTAACATAAAGTGGACTATGATTAATTCATGATGCGGTTGTTAATTACTAGATGTGGACTAAGAAATGCAAGCAAGCAGAAATAAAATGCAATGTGTTTTAAGCCCAAGTCGAAATGTGAGTTCAGATGAAAACAAGTTGAGAAAGGGTTGAAGAGTATGACTTGACTAGTCTAAGATGCAAAAAAATAAAGAAGAGTTCTTTTTAATCCTACATATGATGTCTTTTGGAAGAGAGAGAAAAAAGAGGTGAAAAGGAGAAACCTAATGCACCTATATGAAAAGAAATGAAAAAGAACCCAAGGAAGACCCTAGGGTCCCACTGGGCGTGCCAAAATGTTTTTATACAATATTTCACTTTTCACATTCAAGAAAGGAAAATGAGAAACTAAGAAAATGGACGAGGGTTTGTACGTACCTAGATATGGACTTGCGCACCAGAATCAGATGATAGCAGGAACTCCTCTTTGGTTGTGGAGGATGACACCTGAAAGAGAAAGAGACTAAAACACAAAAAATGTTAGATGACAAGAAAGTGGACTGCCAAGCAAAAGCTTGGTCCTAAAAGTGCAAAGACTTCTTGGAGGATGATAGTCAACTGTTAAAAATAGAATATTTAATAGAAATAGAAATAATGAAGGACAGAATGAAGAAGATAAAAAGCAAATGCGTACCTGTTAAGCAATAATCTACCATACACAGTCGCTGACATCGGTGGTTCTACCAGCGTCGATCAAGGAAGGTCACCGACGTCGGTTAGGCTGCCAACGTCGGTAGGGGTAATGGTCAAGGACGGTCGAGGTAATGGCCAGGGACAAGTTCAGGTCTGGGTTTTTGGTCTGCAAGGTGGACTGTGGTTTCGTTTGAGGGTCAGGGAGCCTGTTTGAGGGTCAGAGGGATTGTTTGGGGGTCTGAGGGACTGTTTTAGGGTCTGAGGGACTGAGAATATTGTCTAAGAATGGACTGGATGGGTGACAGAGGCAAAAAGAGGATGAACAGGAGACAGGGATCCGAGAAGGCTTTTCAGCCTCTCAGGGAAGGACAAGGAAGGTTGCGAACAGTGGGTTGGATTAGCAGATAAATTCAAATAAGAAATGAAATGAAAACAAGAAAGTACTTATCTCCTACTTGTTGAAGGAAGAATGGAGGAAACCTGTTGTTAGAGCTGTTAACGGTCCTACAAATGCCAAGAGCCTAGGACTATCTCTGCAGGGTACCTGTAGCTGCTGGTGTCGCTGTGCGAGAGGGAGAGAGAGAGGAATAGAATGCCAAAGTGCCAAAGAGAGTTCACATTTGCGGGGGCAAGAGCAGTTGCAAAAATGCATTTTTGAAGGCAACCGACACCGGCATAACTGTCGACATCAGCCGAATAATGACCAACGTCGGTGGCAGAAGAATGAGGACAGAGGCTAAAATTAGCCTCTATCCGTTCTTACATGCTGCCGGGTCAAAGGGCCATGGAAAAATGGTCGAGGAAGGCATAAATGGACATGAGAGGGAGGATTAAGAGAGGATTTGGGCAATAAAGGCTAGGAGAGAGGTGGGGGCATCCAAGGAGGGGATCCAAGGTGGCATGGGTGAGGTGGAAAGGGGCCAATAAATTAAAATATTTATTTATTTTAATTTAAAAATGGAGGGTACTAGGACAAGTGCTAGGAAATAGACCAAGGGGGCCAAGGGGGGAGGACGACCTAGGGGGTAGACACGATTTTGGTGTCTACAGGTAGGGGTGCATATAACATAACCATTTTTTCAATTCCTCCTAGCCATTTTTTCAATTCCTTTTCCTTTTTTCAGTTTCTCCAAGTCTATATTAATTGGGGGTGTTAGTGTATATTTCATATACACAAGTTTTGAACATATGATATATCTATTTTTCTATGTTAATAATTAATTAATTTTTTGAGTTTCAAAATAAACTAATATTTTAATTAAAATATTATTGGAATATATTAACAACTTATTATAATAAATTTATTTATTTTTAAAAAATTTAACAATAAATTTTTTCTATGGTACCCAAAAACCTTAAACATGGAACAAAACCACTTAACCCTAAACTACCAAATAAATTTATAGATTAGTTGAGTTTAACATTTATCTATATGTTCCAAGTTCTAAGATCCAAACTCTGATCTAAATGATGTTGGTTCAAGAAAACAATTGCATTTTATAGTCCTCTACAACTCCCCCAATCAATAAGCAATTGGTTAGTCCACCTCATGGCAACAATGACTCTCCTATGGGTACAAGGGGGTAAAATCCCACTCTATTTCACTTGGTGAATTTTTTCTACCAAATTAGCATGCTCTTCTTGGTAACATATTTGTTGCACTAGTTGAATCAAAGGATGATAGAGTGTTAGGATTGTGGAGCTAAAAGCTTCACTGATGTAGACACGGAGGAGGTTGCAGGAGAGTTGCTGAGTGTCAGAGACACCGGCGTCGGTCAGGCCAACCGACGTCGGCAGGACAGGGCAGGAAGGCAACCGACGTCGGTCAGAGATCGGCCGGCGTCGGCGACCCCCAGGCAGACAGGGACCGACGTCGGTCGCCTGTGTGGTTCGACTGCGAGCTATTTATGGGCAGTTAGCTAACGAACCAAGTGTTTGCATGAAGAGATCTATTTTTAGACTGAGAGCTGCGGATCTAATTATTGTAATTAGATGTCTAATTATTGTTTGGATGAGATCTATATAATAGACTCATGGTTGTATTGGAAAAGTGTGCTAGGGAGTAAGAGAGCATAATTATAAGCTCCTTCTGTGTGTGAGGTAGAGCAATGGTGCGTTCCTCCTAGTGCCACAGTACCAGGTGTGTTGGTGCTGGATTGGAGAGCCAGCTGGGTTCTTCAGGAGTGTAGGATCTTGGTCACAGTTGCATGGCCTATATAGGAGATCTACATGGTAAGTAAGATCGTTGATCTGCAGGTGTATGTGTGTGCAAGGTCGAGGTTCACAGGTGAGTAGAACCGTTGTTTGATTTGCAGGTGTGCAAGGTCATATAGACAGCAACACAACAGGGAGCAGTATCAGGCAGGATCTACTTGGAGTACAGGTGTGTACTCGGATAGAGCTAAGAGGAAGGCAAGGAAGTTCCTTCCATAAGTATGGTCTGTTGAATTGCAGGTTGTTGCAGGTTCATGGTAGATCTACTTGAAGTACTTTGAGTACTTGTGGAGCACGTGGAGTGCTTGTGGAGTGCGTGGAGCACTTGTGTTGTGCGTGGAGCATGGGAGGTGAACACCAACTCTGTATTTGAGTTGGGTGTTGTGACCTGTGAGAGGGAGAGCTTTGGGGAGAAGAAGTACTGTTCACTTGAGGTGTGGGAAACCTCTGTAAGGTGGTGGAGAAGAAGTGGCATCTTCTTTATTGTATTCTTTTCTGTATAAAGTGTTAATACAAGTTGTGTATTGTCTCTCATATGCTGTGTTATTCTGAATTCTAGTTACTTGGTGAATCTGGTTTATTTTTGCATATTAAGTTGTTTGAAGTTTGGTAATCAATTGTATGTTTCCGGTTTCGCATCCTGACAAGTGGGATCAGAGCATGTTTGTTGTTCTAGATTCCTGACATAGAGGAGAGTATTCAAGGAAGATTCCTCAAAATGAATGCACTTTGATAGAATGTACATACTTTCACATAAATTTTTGTATGTCGGTATAGACACATAAATTAACATTTATTGCTAAAAAATGCACTTGTAAACATCCTTTTATACACACTTATCACATGCTCAAATCTACAATTTCAAATAGCTATTCCTCTATTACTATGTAGACAACCTTTACCCTTAAGTAAATTGGATACATGATGTTCATATTCTTCATTTCAAGCAACCTAAACTTACTCCCAGACTAGTCTAAACTTCCAATTTAGTTTTCTCTACTCCTCAGACAAGGATGATCCTTAAGGACTATCCTATTCAATAATAGTTTCAATATATGTCGATTACATCCTCCCACCAAATAACATATAATTTCTCTAATTAAAATTCACCTAATGGGTCACCCCACACATTTCATAAGTCTCATCCAAGGAATTTTGCAAAATATCACTATAAAGCCAATTTTTCTAACTGTGATTCACTAGAGGCACATATCATTTAAAAACACTTGAATATCTAACTACACATTAAGATTAAAACACCTATTGTTACCAATTTTGAGTCCACATATCCCTAGTCGCATAGAGCTAAATTTGAATATACTTCTAAGGTCACAAGTCATTGTTAAAACACAAATTTACACCAAGATTGCACTAGTATATAACATTACACCAATATTTCACACACACCACCATAGCATGGGAGAACCACATGGAGTTTGATCCCTCTCCAAAGAATTGGTATGTAGGCAATACTCAATAAAATGAGTGTTGAGGTCAAGACAACTTCAACCACTAACTCATTTTTTTCATATTTATTCCTCATGGTGTATTGAGTTAGAGTTCTAAGTAAAGAAGAAGGCATACAATGGCTTTCACAATGAATAAAATAGATCTAACCATGTATACAAGACCTACAGGTGAAGGCATAGTGATCTACTTATACATAAAAAGCTAAAAACCTATGGATGTTGGCACACCCTCCAAACACCAATGAAGGCTGACCTCATCATATTAGTTTTATCGTGTCCTAGGCAGATGCAAAGATCTGTTCCTAATTCACAGTGACCTCATACAACCATACAATTAGTTTCACAGTCACAGCCATAGTCCTACATGTTTCATTTACAGCTAAGTTGTTCTTATTTGGTACTTTAGTTTCATAGTTGTAGTCATAGTCTTGCATGTTTAATTTATTGCTAAGTTGTTCTTAATTGGTACTTTCCTTTTTTAACATATTTTTATATTTAGAAAATTATAAATCAGTTTGTGTAATTTATGCCACATTTTATGCAATCTGATTTTACACAACAATTTATATTAATTAATATTTAATATCTCTCTATCATAATTTTTGATAAAATATATTGGTGAACCCATCTATAGATTGAATATTACAAACCCTAATCACAAATGTTACTAGGGTTTCTTTTCTTACTTTTACTATTTATAATCTTTGTATTAGGGTTTTCATAGTTGATAAATTATTTGTTAACATCACTCTTCCAAGTTTATATTTCATATTTTATGCAATCTAAGAAAGTTATTTCTACCTATCTTAGAATAAGTGCTAGACTAAGTGGTACTCTAATCGAGCATACTCAAATTTCCTTTGATAGGGCATATAAGATGGATACAAATAAGGGTATATTAGAACCTTTAGTTATTAATGCACAAATTGAATATGTAGAAGTGCATGACAATACATTAGAGCATGAACATCATAACCAAACAACATTGAGTCTTAAGATGAGCATCAAGATGTACTTCCACCTATAGCTGATGAACAACCAGAGCTTAATAAATATAAAATATGAAGAACTTTTGAGAAGTGATCCATGAATAACTTCAACTACCATGGGTTCCTTATCTTTCTCCACATCATTTGATACAAATCTTATACCACTATTTACTATGGGGACAACCCAAGTGTTTCAGTAGATTAATATGCTAATTCCTACTTAGTCATTTGAGACACCACCATTGGTTAACACACATTCTATTCTTGATGCACAATTCCTTATGCATATTATTCTATCTCTGTAAACTAAGGTGTTGCAAATGGAACAAAATGCTTTAAAACCTAATCAAGCACTTGATTCACAAACTCTATTGGTTCAACATGGTTCATCTTATCCTTTACCAATTTATTGTCAAAGTAGATCACAATTGAGGATCAGTCTAGATAAGATTGAATTCATAAAGTTAAACCTATATGGAGTAGTGAAATCCAAAAAAATAACTTGAAATGGAAGAAGCATGTTTTCACAACAAATTGTCGTATTAGCAACATTAGCCAAAAATTACATAGGAAGGTATATTATATAGTGAGGAATTAGGTCACCCAAAAAGGTAATTAACTCAACTCATAATTGAAAAGTGACTTAAAGTACATTTACATTAATGACCTATTATTAACTTAATTAAGATAATTATATCGTGTAGGTAAAAATACACAGTGGGAAAAATCCTACATTAACACCCTCCCTTAAGTGTAGTTTAGGTGGGTAAAAGAATTGGGTTTTAACACAAAGGCTTGGATACCTCTCCCCCACACCCACCCCCCTTCCCCCCAATAAGAGGAGGATGCTAGAGTATTTGAACCCTAAAAAGAGCTTTCAAATGAAGATAGTTGTTCTTAGTGAAGGGTTTGGTGAATATATCAATAATTTATTTTGAAGTCTAGATGTAGTGGAGATCAATGACTTGCTCATGAATAATCTCCCAAATGAAATGCATGTGAATCTTGATATGGATGGTCCATTGATGGAGGCCTGAATTCTTGCATATCTGAATTGTGCTTTGGTTGTCATAAAAGATGATTGTTGGTCATCCAAACTAGAGGCCAAAATTAATAAAAATCCCCTGAAGCCAAATAGCCTCAGTGGTAGCATTAATAGCTCCTCTATATTCAACCTTGATAGAAGATAAAGTAATAACATCTTGCTTCTTACTTGACTAACTAATTTGACTTGAAGTAAAATAAAAACTATATCCTAAAGTAGACTTACGATTTTGAATATCACCAGCCCAATTTAATCTGTATAACCAATCAAGTCAATATCAATGCCTACTCCATAGTGAATCCTGAAGATATGAGTACTCTAAATGTAGTGGAGAATCTTCTTAGTTACTTTCTAGTGTAGTTCATGTGGTTCCTTCATTAGGCTAAAGATCATGCCCACTGCATATAAAATGTCAAGTCTAACATGCGTAAGGTAGATGAGACTACCAATAAGTTGTCAATATGAGGTAACATCAACTAAAGTAGATGGAAAATAAGTCTCAAACTACACACCAGATATAAAGGGAGTTGGATATAGCTTATAGTTAGCCATGTTAAACCATGCAAACAAATCAAGAGCATACTTATATTAATGTGCAATAGTGATCCTAGAGTTAGACTAAGAAATTTTAATCCCAAGGAAGTAATGCAACAAGCCCAAGTCAGTCATTGAGAACTTGTCAGACAAGTCATTTTTCACTATTGTGATGGTGGATGAAGAGCTTCTTGTGATCAATAGGTAATCCACATAGAGAACCATAATCAATAGTGAATCATCCTACCATAAAATGTAGACATTTGGATCAGAATGGAATCTAATGAACTTGACCAAAATAATACATGAGTCCATCTTGGCATACTAAGCTCAAGGATCTTGTTTGAGGCCATAGATAGATTTTTGAAGTTTGAAAACTAAGGAGGAATCTTCTAAAAATTATTGTGTTTGCTCCATGTATATTTCCTCTTTGAGGTCACCATGAAAAAAGACACTCTTCACATCCATCAGATGAACATCCCAATGATGTGATGTGGTAATGGAAATAATGAGCCAGATTGAGTTCATGTTAGCAATTGGGCAAAATGTCTCGGTATAGTCAATGCCATGTACATAAGGAAAACCTTTTGCTATCAAACATGTTTTTAACTTTTCTACGGACCCATCTGATACAAATTTTGTTTGGTAGATCCACCTACATCAAATAAGTTTTTTCCCTTTAGGAAGAGGGACTAAATCCCAAGTGTTTTTCCTAAGCAAGGAACCATAGCCCTCTTCCATAGTAGTATCCTACTCAAGAGTGTCTGATGCCTCATGGAATGAATGTGGGTCAAAAATAGATGCAATGAAAGTATTGGGGGCATTCTGGAATTGTGAGTGGGGTCACCTAGAGTATAAGAGATCTCCATCCAATGGCCAGAATTTTGCAGTGTCTATCTTTCCCAAGGAGGATCAATGCTTAAAGAGTCAAGAGGAGATTCCTCATCCTCTAAAGATATTCTGGGAGAAGGAAGAGGTGAGTCCTCATCACTACTCTCATCATCAAAATTATAATAAGAATTTGGATCCTCAATAAGCTACTTAGGTGGATCTGAATCATCATAATTGTCATCAAATCCCACTACGTCTAAGGAAGAAGGAGGAATGCCATGTGTGGAGTCTAGAGGACCCTCTTGAAATTAAACATTCATCTCAATGAATAAATCATGAGCGGTGGAATGGAGAAGCATGTATCCCTTAACACCTTTATGATATCCAATGAAGATATAAGGTTGAATCTGAGGTTATATTGCCTTACATATCTTCTTTGGAATGTGTGTTGTAGTAGGAGATCTAAACACTCAGAAGTGTTTCACTATGGGTTTTTGACCTCTCCAAGATTCAAAAGGAGTGACTCCAATGCTTTATGAGGAACTCAGCTCTGGATATAACACATGCAATTGATGGTCTTGGCCTAATATTGAGGTGCAAGAGACTTGGAGTGTATCATAAAGTTGGCTATTTCCTTCAAGGACCTAATCTTGTGCTCTGCAACACCATTCTACTATGGACTATATAGACTTGTATGCTATAGTTTAATCCCCTCTAATGTGTATAATTATTCAATATGGTCAATGACATACTCACCACCATTATCAATGCATAAAATCTTGATGGCTTAACATGACTATTTTTATATAAGCATCTTGACGACCTGAAAATGATAAAAGACTTTAGATTTTTGCTTAAGAAAAGACACCCAAGTATAACTCAAAAATTCATCAATAAAAGTAAGCATGTATTTAGTCCTATTGAATGAATGAGTTAGAAATGGTCCAACAATGTCACTATGAACTAGCTTCCAATTTTTGTGTAGCTCTCCATGTTTTGCCTTTATCATACTTCTCCTTAGGATGCTTATCAAGTATGTAACCTTAGCAAATGGCATTAGAAAAAGGAACACATGTCAACTGTGAAACCATGGCATGAATATTGAGTTGCTCTAGGTAGAGATAGTTAAGATGGCCAAATCAATCATGTCATTATTTATTCACCCCATTTGAATGAGTGAGTAATGCATTAGAGGGTTCATTGGGAATAAAATGTGAGAAATTATACAATCATGACTAGGGATATGCTTTCCCAAATGCAACTATGAAGTCACTATTTGTTTCCCTAATAACCACTGAATTTGGTGTGAATTCAACTCTCTTCCCTGAACTTGTGTGAGTGATTTGATAAACAGATAAGAGATTAGTGGATAAAAAGGGAACACATAGAACATCTTGAAATGTCCCATCATTCACTTCAACAAATCCTCTCCCACTAACTTCTATGGAAGTTTAAAAACCACATTATTTAGTGGTCCCCCACTATTGGCAATGACAACCTCCCTCTTGTAGAGGTGCATGTGATCAAAGCGATTTGGCTCTTCAAGAAAGGCATTTGAACTATAAGGACCTTTCTCTTTTAGACACTAGATTCCTTGGCCCTCTTTGTAATAGCAATACAAACTCATTCCCTCAGTTTTTCGCTCCATTACAAAGATCCCATAATTCATCTCTAATGAAATATGCTCCACAAGTTAGGACTTCAATCTCCCACTATTTGATGGAGAAATTGGCATTGGAATTGTAGCACACCTTTTAAAAAGTATTAGTTTGGGTTGTTACACAAACACTTACATCCTTTTCATTGGCCTTTGATAAATCAAATAGTTGGTGGGGTTTTAATTCTTCACCCAAAATTTGGATCCTTTGCATTTGGGAGGTCAAAATAGAGTTGAAGTTCACTCATTTTCTATGGTTTCTTGTTTACTGGGGCCTTCCTTTAAGGGAGCGTTTGCATCATTTAGGCATTGCATAAATCTCAAATGCCTTGCTTGTGATAGGCCAAATACATTCAAACACTTTTTTCGGACTTGTGCTTACTTTTCTCTCCCTTTATCCTAAACCCATCACTTGGGGATTTCTATTTTTGAAGATTTTCCTCAATAACCGACATATGTATCATTTATTTGGAATTTTTCCAGCTCTTCTATTCTTTTTTCAGCTTTGGAAGTCTATAAATTTTATCACTGTTAGCAATGGGCTTCTATATCGGAGCTTTACTCGTAGTGAAAAAGTTTGTCTTCTCACATCTGCATATCTATATTTATATAGTTGCATGTGGAGAGGGTTGCTCTTGAGTTTCAACACCTTCGGTGTTTTCTCAAATAGTAGGGAGCGCACCTTTCTCCATGAGTCATGTCTCGCTCGAGTTCCCTCCCCATAGCTATCCTTTGTCAGCGTCTCAACAATGGCATAATCGTTTTCCTAATATCTCGCGCTTGATTAGTTTTTCCCTTTTCTTTCTTAATAAAGAAGGTGTAGTTCGATCGTCCTTCGTAACAAAGCTTCCATTGTTGTTGTGCCTTCTCAATGGGCCACTTGGACGCTAGAGATGGTGGAAAGTGGTGAGCTTACTCCTCCACTAAAGTGATGAGTATCACTTGCTATCTCTTACATGAATTTTAAATGATGATTCGCTTCCTCTTCTCATATTGTGGCGTCACTTGGAATTTATTATATTTTTGCATCAATGATATCATAACGTGCTTTCCAAAAAAATACAAAATCATATAACTAAAGATCCTAAAAAGCAGTCAAGTACATTAGTTCCCATATCCAATTAAAAGTTTAAGTCAATTTCCAAATGTATCCATCAACAATAATCAATGTGTCTATGGAATAATTGGAAACCCTTTGACGAGAAGAATAAATTGTTTGTGTTATACTCGTGCAGCACGCGAGGGCCATACCTATAGCGATGTGTCATCCTGCCAATATTTATGAATAAATTTCAGAGTCTGAGAAGACGAGAGGGCTTAAATAATTAATTCCAGGCCGCGTTTGGTGAAGGGTTTCTATTTGTAAGGATTGAATAGGTACGTGGGAAAATATGGTTCTAGTTCTTCATGTAGAGTGAAGACTAAGATTGCCCTTAAAAAAGACACGTTACCAGAAATAGTGGAAGGAGGGGTATTTTCACAAGAGGCCATGGCAATTCATAGATTCGTGGGGTAGATTTCACGCTACTCAAAATGCTGTGAAGTCTCATTCTTTGTTATCAACAGCCACCGGCCAACTGCCACACAACTTCCTCTTCATCTCTCAGGCCCATGGTGACAATAATCCAATGCAAAAGACACAGAATTCACAGACAGATTGAAGATAATTCTTGGCTAAGGATTATCTTCAAAGATTCCTGTCTGTCTTGTCTGTCTTCTTCCTTTAATGGGTAGTAAGTGGGTACAAAAAATCATTTCTCCATTGAAGAAGGTGTGGGAAAGAATTCATAAAAGACTCCATGCTGCTCAACAGAAGAGTAAGTCAGTCTGCATTTATTTGTTCTCTCTCTACTTTATCTTTTTTTGCTATAATGTTGTCTTGATGATGAGAATGATGCTGGTTTTTATCAACAATCTGTTCTTTTACACCCATAAAGCTAAATACAAATAAATAATTTCAATTAGATTGCATTTTGTCACTAAAATTTTACAGTTCAAAGTTTATTTTAGAAGAACTTACAATTTTCATCTAGGATACGATTTTAGTTTTAATCATTGAACTTTTCATGTCAAATATTTAGAAGAATTTATACCTTAATGAATCGATATAACCATCATCCTCACAGATCAAATTTTCATCTCTAATTGTATAAGATCTCATTTATTTTATTTTTTAAAAATTAACTTTAATGAATTTGATTAATGCAAAGATGAATTCAATAACTGGAACAAAAATATTTTAACTAATATTATTTTAAAATCTATATTCTCATTATTACATTATTCATTATTATAGAATATTACTCATTATTACACACCAAACCTGAGACTTGTTTCAAGTCTTATAGGTAGTTTGAATGGTTTTTGCAGTGTTCCATATGGCAATGCAAAGGTGGAGTAGTTGATTTTGTGGTTAGGTGTAGCTATGAAGCCTAGTCTAGTGAGCACTATCATGCATGAAGAAATTGCTTTCAACTTGCCCATTGATTTGGGTGTGACTATCAACATTCTACCAATGGTTAGAGAATATTTAAAAGATCTATTGGCATGACCTTTTTGCATTTTATTCATTTTTTCCTTAAGTTAGGTGTGAAGGTCTTGAAAGTGTGGTATAAGTATTGCACAAAACTGGTTTTCTTGCAGGGGTACACAAGCTTTTGGGTAAGCCAAGGAGGAAAATGTTATCGGGTACCTAGCAGTGTTTGGAGCCTTTCACCAACTTAAATAAAATCAATATACTCATTCAATAAACGTGTTAAGTATGAGTATCAAGAAGATTCTACTCTAGATAGCGAAATAAGTTTAGGTAGCTTCTCAGCTTATAAGATTAGCTCGGAATTAGATTATATTGGATGTGTGAAAACTCAGTTTTGAAGTTAAAAAGACTTAGGTTGCATCTAGAAACATGAGTGCATATTTTAAATATATTTGCATGTTGAATGTTTGATTCTCTAATAAGATATTCAGCATTTTTTTGGGCATACTTTTTCATTGTACTGTTCAATATTTAATATGCAAAAATACATTCAGGAAAGGCATCTACAAATTAGACAAACACTTTCAAATTGTTAAAATTAAGTTTATAAAATTTAAAAAAAAATTGATGTAATTTAATTAATTATAATAAATCATAATTTTTAGATTATTTATTGAAGTATAATTTTTTTAAAAATATATTATTTATCAAGGTATAAATCTTTTGAAATATTATAGTAAAAAAGAATAAGATTGAGTTTGGAATTCGAAACGCAGGTGCATTCATGTTGACAAGGATATTTATGTTGTTCGATGTTGAACGATCTAATTTAACACAAAAATACTAAATAATCTTAAGACATTCAATTAAAAAAAAAAACTAGAGTTTAATGTTGATCAACACCTATAAATGTGCCAATGAGGTGGGAGTGAGTTGGCTGAGTCATTTGGCTATATCTAAGTCCACCAAAGTTCAATTTTTGTTGGGTTGCATGTAAAGTCCATTGTGACCATAAATATCAGGTATACTGGTAGTAAATGATACCAACAAAAATTTAAAAATCTATTAAAATTGATTTTTCAGAAGGCTGCCCATTATTATTTTTATGTGCATCTCTCCGAAAATCTCTCTTTAAGCTCTACTTATACAGCCTAATTAAGCTTACTGGCATCTGAACTGTTAAGCAACTGAGCACCACTAACCCAACAATTAACTAGCCCACATTAAAAACACAAGAAGTAGCACATTTTTTTGTGTTTCTGTTCCTTCCTTAAATTTTTTTAAATTGGAACTAACATTTTTTTTACAGGCCGTGGAATCTACATTCTGTATGACGACGTCAGATCTTGCGGGTATGAAGACGTTCATGTCATGTGGTCGATTCTTGTCGATGGAGAATACCCAGCACTCAAATCCTGATCATTTCAGGTTTCAGGGAGGAAGATTACTGCAATGGGATTACCATTAGAAGAAAGAAAAAAAAGAAAAAAAAGAAAAAAAAAACTTTGTATATAAAATACAAGTACCGACTTCCAAGGGCGACGAAATGGAAGTCTGTTGAAGATTTTGTATAAGACAGTCAAGTTAGTTGTTGATGTAAATATGATCCGGTAATATAATCCAGTTTAAACTAATTTCTGTTGTAGTTACAGTTCAATTCATTTTCGGCTAGTGGTAAAAGATAATCTTTGCCATTTTCTTGGTATGATAGTTTACAATTTGGTTGATATTGAGGATTTAATTTGGAGGATAACATACCAAAGATCTTAACCTAAAAATAAATATATTAAATTTATGTGTCTTTTATTGAGTTGATAATGAGGTCCAAGGACAAGTTTTTAGCTTAATTGTGTTATGTTTTTAGAAATTTTGATGGAAGGAAAGATCTTAAATTGATCAAGTCTTTGGTTTAGGTATCGAATCTCGCTTCATCTCTTATAATTGTAATATTAGTATAAATAATATTTCCTAATTCCTAAAAGTAGTTGTACATTTATTTTGTCTTCTTGTATGTAGTTTAAGAGACCTATAGGTAGTTGAATGGACTTTTTGGACTTTTTGGTAGATGAAGTGAACAGTGAAATTTTGGCTCTAAATTGTAACATTTTATTACCTTTCAATTTAAATTGTGAAATAGAATTTCATTGCCATTCCAAATAATGTTATTTGGCCTATCATTGATATCAGAGCTTGGAAATTTTCTTTCTTTATCTTTGTTTTGGTTGTATGGCCTACAAATTTCATTAACTGAGAATATTTATTATAAGCTAACTTTGTATGGTGTTCCAGCTATGAAGAAAGGCGTTTTTTATTGAAGCAAATTGATTGTTGACTCTGTCGGTGAAGTGGGGTTTCCATTCACTGTTGCGACCATTCATTGACGGCATTTTGAGGACATGTTCTGAGTTTGGACTACTCATCTTCATATCATCTGTTGGCATTTGGGACTACGTGTCTACATATCATTTGGTAAATTGGAGGTTCATTTCTGTATGCTATGTTGTTATTTTTTGAGACGACTTGCATAGACCTACCATATATTGGCGTGGCATTTGGTAGATTAGTTGCATCGCTATCACTGGTTGCATCTAGTGTTTTGCTCTGCTTGTATGAAGGACTACGTCTAAATTTCTTGGTTGCCTCTGTCTTGGCATTCGGTGTTTATTGTTGGTGTTAAGTCACATTCGGATCGAAGATGGACTGGTCCAAGAGGGACTAGTAGCTCAGTGGTAGAGCACTCCAGCAGCATATGGATGGTCCTAGGTTCGAGTCCTAGCTGGTCCATGTCTCAACATGGTATCAGAGCCAGGCCCAGGCTAGGAGCCCCAAGCACACGAGAGGTGTGGCTTAAGGGGGGGTGTTGGTGTTAAGCCACACTCGGATCGAAGATGGACTGGTCCAAGAGGGACCAATAGCTCAGTGGTAGAGCACTCTAGCAGCATATGGATGATCCTAGGCTTGAGTCCTAGCTGGTCCATGTCTCAACATTCATTACAACTTTGGCATCTCACTGGGTTGTGTGGCGTCTAACACTGCGGTTTTTTTTTAACCCCTACCTTCTTTTCTATTCCTTATGCTACATTTCATTCCATCTTGGATTGGCATTTCATTCCACATGGAGAAAAGAGTAGGTGGAAGTCTTTATCCCACATTTTTTCTATTCTAATATTGGAATCTTAGCCAAATAAAACAAAGGAGAAGGTATATTTTAAGCGTGTTTTTTAATTGAAAAGCAATTTTTTTTTAAAATGTTTTTTTTCAAATTTATAAAAAGTAAATAAATTTGAAAGCATTTGAAATTTTGGTGCAATTTGTCATTGAAATTGCCTTGAGCAAGCTACTCTAAACAAAACTAGGAAATAATAACTAGTTTATGTAAATTCAAGGATAAATAAGGGGAGTTAATTTTTTTACCCATTCATGTATGTCAAAAAATATAAATTCAAAAATCAATAAAAATTGAATGTATTGATGTATGAGATTTTCTTTTTAAGTCAGTGTTAATGACAAAGCGAATCATTTTCACTACTTTTGCGTATATAGAAAAATGAACCATTTTGGAGTGACAAGGAACTAATTGGGGTTAAACAAAAACTCAAAACCTCCAAAAACTAAAACAAAACTCAAAACCATGCATTCCATCAAATCTATTATTGGTACTACCTTGACTGGCAAAGACAGTTGGCTAGAATGGTCTCGATAAATAGATAACACACTCATCTTCAACGATCTATGGTTCGATATTTATGATGAGACAACACAACCCGCTGAATCAATAGGTAATACAAAGGATGTTCAGGCATGGAAGCAAAAAAATTGAAAGGCTTTGGCCTTGATGAGGGCATCAGTGGACAGAGATGTGTTTCATCATATACAGGGTTGCAATACACCATGGGAAGCATGTTAGAAACTGAAGGACCTATATGACTCTCATTCAGAGTTGGAATTCATTTAGTTGTAGTTGAAACTATTCAATCTAGAGTTGAAAGATGGTGATGTGATGATATTGGCTTCAGAGATAAGTGCTATCAAACATGATGTTGAAGCAATAGATGTCAAAATTGATATAAACATGACCGCATTCATAAAATCACTTCTTCCTAACTATTCAACCTATTTGGATTCTCTACAAGCAAGCAATCAGTTGAAGACTCTCACATTTGACCAGTTGGTTGAAAAGATGACAAATAAAAGAAAAGACATTTGGAAAGAAAACAAAAACCACAACAGGTGGAAGTGTGTGATATGTCAAAAAAATTATTCCAAACCATCAAACAAGACCACATCTTCTAAAAATGAAGGAAATAACAAGTACAAGGGAAAAGGTGGCAAACATAAAAATCATGGTGGTCAAAATAAAAAATAGAATGAAAATGAAACCTCTATTATGAATGATGTGACATAAAAGGTAACCATGAGACTCACGAATGCAGGACTCCATGGGAAAAAATTGAAGCATACCATAAAAAAATTGAGAAAAATTCAAAGAAACAGTTAAAAGAGTCAAACTTAGCTCAATTCACTAGTGAATGTGTATTTTCTAGTACAGAAGATGAAACAAATAGTGTCTCAATTAGTTCCCCATGGTTTGATGCTTGGGTTCTTGATACTAATGACATTCAACATATGACTTTTCGAAAAGACTTCTTTGAGGAGTACACTGAAGAAAGTTGTGGCTTAGTATACCTTGCAGATAGATAAGTTTGCAAATATAGGGAAGAGTTACAATTCGACTCTAGTGTCCAAGACTTCTAGAGTACAAACTTGAGAATGTTCTCTACCTTCTTCAACTAAAATGAAACTTGTTGTCCCTAGTGCTCATAAGGCAACAAGGCCATTCCATTCTTTTGGATAATGGTGATGTCACAATCAGGGGGGAAAATGACAATGCAGTCATCTTGACTGGATATGAGGAAGATAAACTACTTAAACTGAACGGCGAGCCATCAAATTCAATGAATTATGCTCATCTTATGGAAGATAGAATGTCTCCAAACATGTGGCATGCTCGATTTAGGCACACTTACTATAACAACATTCATGTATTACAAAAGAATAGTGTTGTTGACATGCCTACATTGCCCACAAAATCAGATGAGAAGTATGAAGCCTGCATCTTGGTTAAACATGTGTATACACCCTAAATTGGTTAAGCAACCACACATATCATTTATTTTCACAGTCTTCTTCACATGAGACTTCAACTAGAGAATATGAACTTTGTTCGCACTAGTCATGTCTTTATTTTTGTTTATCTTGGTCTTGTTTCTTGTTTTTATTTTTATTTTTCTCATTACCAGTCATCCAAAACCTTTTAACCAGTGATTCCACCTTAGCCAGACAATATTCCCTGTGCCAATCTTGTTCCCCCGAGTCCCAAGCCTGTAGGACAGGAGCATCAAAATTGGACAATAATGCCAAATATGGAAGTGTCCCATTTTTGACACTCCTGTCCATTTGCATTTTGAGCCCCAATAGTCATTTGTCTTCACTTAACAGGTCCCTAAGCCTTTTTATCCCCTCAAGTTTTGTTTACCTTTTTGATGTCGGTTAACATGAATAAAGCTCCCAAATTCAAAATAAAGAGTCTCCTATATAAAGAACTTCACAAGACATTTTATATCTGACACTTACTACTTTAACATAGTAAATAATTAAAATCAATCAATAGTATAGCTCAGACTTTTGCATCACACATAGATTAGCATGCTTTATCAAGAAAGGGCCTAGGCGAAAGTTCAATCTTGCATCTACTGTGGGCATTGATTATGCATGTTCCTTAAAGAAGAACTACATTTGATCTGAGACCTTGATTTGAGGGTTAATGTAGGAAATGATAAGGACAACAAGGGTTCTAGATCGTGTGATCATACTTCCCTAAACCCAATTTTTTTCTTTTATTTTTGATATGTTTATTATTTTGTGTAGGTAGACCTAGGGGTTTGAGAAGAAAATAGGTTATACAGCAGTACATACATGTGATTGTGGATAAATAAAGATACCTATAGGACCCAAAAACCAGACTGCACCAAAATATAGAACCAAAAATTGATTTGGACAATAGTGCCAAAATTGGACTATAGCCCCAGACACCAAAGTGTCCACTTTTTGGTGCTCTTATCCTTTCATCAAACGAAAGATAGATTCAAGTTTTTGATATCTTCTCAATTTTATACAATAGTTTTTAGCCTCGATATCAACCGTCTCAACCTATTTTTCTAGATAACTCATTTCCTTCACCGTGTAATTAATTTGATCAAATTGATATAAATCTATATTTTACTACATTTGATTATATTTTACCCTTTAATCTAGCTCCTTTATTGTAGAGGAACTAAATCCTAGTTTTTTTAAAATAATAAAATATTTGGTAAACCCGACTTACTTCGAACAAATCTCAAACCCTAGGTACCCCTAGGGTTTTTTTCTTCACATTTTTTGCAAAAACTTAATTTCAAAATTTTGATTTTTTAAAAAAATTTTGTACATTTAATTTATTCAAATTATTGCAATAATTTCAAATTTCTAAAACTCTAACCCAAAACTTTAGATTTCCAAACTAGGTCCTCAAAACCCCAAGCCTTCCTCCCTTACAATTTATAGAGAAAAATTTTGGAATTTTTGTAACTTGTTTGGAATGTCAAAAATATTTTCAAAATTTCTATGTTAGTAGTCATTCTTCCATTTATTTTGTTAATAGTACTTTTACATATTCTCTTTGGTGAAAGCAATAAAATGGCTATTAAGGCACTTCTTCCCTCTCATCCTATAGATAAATTTCTAAATTTTTCTCATAATTATGACAATGAATGGATTTTTTTTTAAAATTGCACATTAGATAAAAATATTTTCATTTAAAATGAAGACAATTACTATTATTGTAATGAGGAATATGATGATGCATATGAAAGTAATAGTGAAGAAAAAGTAGATGCATCTTCTTCTCTCAAACCTATCTTTTTTCTTCCCTCTTCTAAAGAAAATAATTTTAATAAATGGGAAAGGTACTTTTAACCTCATTCTCATACGCACAATACATCTAATGAACAAATTAGTCATGCATTCCCAAGTGAACCTCTCATTGGTGATAATTTGCTTGCATTTGAAGCTAGTCTCTCTCTCTCTTCTTTTGCTACTTCTATGTTCAAATTACAACAATATAAATGCAATAGGATCAAATTTTCAATGTATAGTTCAAATGATCCATCTTATGTTCTTAACTCTACTTTGTCATCTCAAACAATAACAAAAGAATGTCTAGATGATAACCCTCTTACTCTTATTTCTCATATCACAAATAAAAATAATGCACGCACTCCATTCAAGGATAACATAGATGCACATAGTATTCCAATTTCACATGATGATTTATTACATATTAGAAAAGAATCAACATCTTCTCTTACCCCTCTCCCTAGTGATAATGGAAGTGATAATGAGTATGATAGTGAACATGCAAATGAATATGACAATGAGAGTGAATATGAAAGTGATACTTCTACTCCTCCCCTTTTAAATGAACCAAATTCCGATTGTGATAATGCATGAAATAATGATGGCTATTATGCATATAGTGAAGAATAAAATGCATCTCATGCTTCTAACTCTTCTCTCACTCATTTTTGAAAACATAATACATTAAAAAATGTTGCTTCTACTTCGATACATGATTCTATTTCAATTGATACACATGTCAATGATAACATCACATCTTCTATTCAATTAGATGTGATTCACTAAATACTAAAGATACCAATGAATCTCCTAAGCCACCCCATACTACAATAGCACTTGTTTCTTACTCTTCACCCGAAGAGAATGGTAGCCCCACATCCCTCTACTAAGGTCCACATTACCATTATTCCAAAGGTTCAAGTGAGCACACCTCCTCTCTATGATCTAATTACTAAATGTAGCATTCCCATGGCTAAAATAAATGATCAAATTCAATGTTTAAATGAACCACTTCAAGATACTAATATACCATCCTAAGAGATTATTTATTTGATGCATGCAGTTGGTGAATTACAACACCAAGTACATCTCCTTACTTTGAAAAACAAGGCTTATAAGTCTTGGATGGATGCTAATGACTTACATGGTAACCCTCTTTCAAAGACATTTGTCAAAGCTTCATTGCCTAAGCATTTCTAGTACCATCATTGCCTTAATTTGATGGAACTAGAGATCGATTTGTACACCTTAGATCCTTTCAGAAGGCTTTGACATCTCATGCAAGTCCTTCGATTCTACTTAAGTTATTCCAACATACATTAGTGGGTAATGCATAGAATTGGTTCTTTCATCTACTCCCTGTTGGTTACTTGCATACATATGATGACTTAGAGGAGGCATTTCTCAGATATTACATAGAAAACATGGGCCCTCATGTTACATATGAGAAACTTTACGCATTACATCAGAATACTTCAGATTTAATTAGTGATTATATCTTATAATTCAAGACTCACATGTTAAGATTGATCTATAAAACAACATATTTAAAGATTCAACATATCTTTATTAAGGGGCTTCACCAACCCCTCCTAGAACATATATTATATCAGACAAAGTCCTCTTTTGGGCACTTATGTTATAAAGTTTTACCCTTGGAAAATAAATTGGGATTGATTGAGTTAGATTCAGTTGATCATATTACTCTAGATTTCATAGCATTACCTCCATCTACAACTCCTAGCACTCAGCATCCACCATGTCCAAAACAAGATAGGAGACCACTGCTAAAAAATCAACTAGTTAAGAATAGAGAGCCAATTTCTAGAGCACCACCTATAGTATGCACTACAAAATACAATAGTAGGGCACCGCTCTAGTTTGATACAAAGTAGGATAGCCCATATGTCATATTATCAGCACTACTAGATAGGAGGTTAATCACATTGCCTTATACTCATCATCAAGATCCACATCTACACAAGCAGCCACATTGGCCCTTTTGTAACTGTCATCGTATTCATGGACACAGAGATAATGATTGTTATATACTTAGGGATTGTATTAATAGATGTGTTGATAATAGTATCATAGCATTCACACCGAGGGCATCGAGATCTTCTCTATCATGGATCCATAGACCTCATTCTTCTAAAATTGAGTCATTCTAGGACATTCCTTCACAAGAATAATTGATTACTCATCATGAGAGAAATGCAGTTTCTAAGACAAAACCTTATAGGAGATCTCATATCCCACCTATTTAGAGGGTTTGAAAACTAGTATAATGAGAGTAACCTACATATAGCAATGTAGTTCATGGAGTACATAGTGTAGTTCTATATACATATCCAACATAGTCACAAGCATCACAACAAAGTTTTTAGGGTCTTATCTCATGTAGCAACCTGTTACAGTTAAGATTAGATGAACCCACATCAAAGAGTACCATTTCAGATAGATATTCATTATAGTTAAGTTTTCAAGGACCTATTTCACATAAAAACCCACTATGATTGAGATTAGATGAGTCCCCATCATAGGTTACAGTTCCATCATGATCTATTGCTCAATCATACACATTACAATAGAGGCCACAGGGTGTTATTTCACATAATAATACATTATGATTACATATAGATGAGCCTCCTTCATAGCACACAATTTTAGTTTCACATCCATTGAGATTGCATCTTACAGAGTCTCCACATGTAGATATAGTTAGTGCACTATAGGCAACATCAAATACATGGCATGTTCCTACATAATATGAGAACTATGGACACCTTTTTAGTTGGCCATAAGGGTTTAGATAGTGATATAATAACCAGGGCACTGATATGCATAGAGTGATATCTTACATCCCCTTCTACTAACAACTAACATTCTTAGTCCTAAATAACCATCCCTAGCCAAACCAAATTATCCAAAGCCTGATCTTATCAATATCCTATTTTACCAATCTTAAATCAATATACTTTATCAAATCAATTTACTAATTACAAAACAACATAGTTTTACTCACATATGATTCAAAATCAAACATTAGCATCACACTTGAATCTATCAACAACAATCAAATCTCATCCCAAATACCATTTTACCAAACATATGCAACCTCAACATCAATGCCAAATCAAATATTTATAAACAACCATTTTCAACAAATATACCAATATACTCCAAATTCCATAACATAATATGTATGATTCAAAATCAAACCAATATCCATATATATAACAATTTTTCAAAACATATACACCGATATCAAGTACAATCAATCATGAATGGGTGTTAGGCCCTCACTCTTAGTCTCACTCTCTCCACTAGTACTAGTCCCATAATCTACCCTAGCACTTGATGGCCTTACACATCTTTGAGTTGTCATTACCTCTTGTGATAACTCTCTTGCTCCAGTAGCTGACCATGTTCCTCACACAAGTTTGAATATCACCTTTGAATATCTATATACTCATCTATGATCTTCATGCTAATAGATCCAAAATCAAGTGGAGGCATCCTATGCCTATCCAACTCAATGCTCAACTCATCTCTCTCTCTCTTGTTGTCCTAACATATGCAATTGTCGCTATAGCATCCCTACCAAATAGATGATCATGAATACTAATCATGACCATCACTTGATGTATCAATCCCTCCTCCACTACATTGTCAGGTACATGTCATGTGAGTTCTCAAAGTGCCGACTCAATTATTGTCTCCCAATAATCATCATCTCCACTTCTTACCCTAGCCTGTGCTCCATCCTGAACACCTCCCACTTCACCTACACATAAAGTATGACATTATGTTAGCTATATAATTTAAAATCAAACTAAAGTAAAAATTTATACATAGTTCAAATATAATCACTGCTTACCTCCCACCATCTAGATCAGCTCAATATCCTCATACTTAGGAGCATCCCCTACCTTAATAAGATATAAAGGAGCCCATCGATGCCCAGCCCACCATTCGGTATACAAGTCTATACATCTAATGTCATCCACATCTATAATATCTATGGTCATATCCCTCACATCCAAAGATACAAGCTCAGCCTTAGTAGGCCTCACATGAGCTCCTACCCTCATGGATGCTTGTGCACTCCTCACCCACAACCATGTTGTTGGGGGCACATCCTGTGGTATCCCAAACTACCTAGTAATACGCTCATACTGAAAACACTCATATACTCCACCTTAGCAGTCATGTATCCAATAGTTGACCCTCATATATAAAAACTTTACTCCATCCTTTACCCACCAAGAAATCCCCTATAAGGCCTCCATATGATGTCACCAGCCACCAATCCATCTAAAACCCACCTATAATGGTCCATCCCATGGGATCGGATAGCCAATGTGCTCATCCATCACTCTCCAAATGGTTGTGGAGGTGCCCACTTTGCCCTTGATAATCCAATCGGCTACACAACTATTATATGCTCATAGGCCCAACAATGCAATAAGGTCACCACGCTTATGCCACCACTAAATGAATCCTATGTAAACCTATAGAGATCCTAATATAGGTGGGCTAGCATAGTCCTCCCCCATGAGAATACAGTGCCATATACCTCCACACTACACACAATCATATGCATCCTATATGCAATACATACTCCACTCCCATTCATAGAAATAAAAGATGCCAATAAAATTACCAACCACTTTTTCAAGCGTTGAACATTAGAATGCATAATGATTGATAATAACACATCACTATCACTACCTCTTTGATGTATAACCAAAAGAACACCAATAAAATACAAGGATGCATGATCAATCACATCAATACCCATGCCATTTTGTATTGTCACTCATTTCCCACTAATTGGTATATGCAGTATATGATACACATCTTCCAAAGTCAGTCATCTCTTTTGTAAGAAGCCAAAAAGTACATGTATCCACATTTCACCTCTCGCATAAGGTAATTATCAGATATCGATCCCACTACATTGTACCTAGGTCACACACATGACCCAAACCTACCCTACCCATAATCACTCTCTCATTAATAGATAAAAGTAACAACCTCAATGTTTCCATCACCTGGCCCCTACAAAACTCTCTCATTCATATCTTTTCCTATAAAACACTAGAAATAACACATTTATCAATCAATAATACCAAATTAAAAGCCAAGATAGAGCAATAGTGAACAACAAAGAAACATCATAGAAAATTTATGCCTCTAGGATAACAATGTTGTAAAAAGGACAAAAATGTTGGATAAGAGCACTAAAACTTGTACAAGAGTGTTGAAACTTAGACAAGAGCACTAAACCTTGGACAAGAGCACCAAAAATAATTTTTTTTCTTTGAATACTTTTAAGAGATTAAAAACACCAAAATAGGCCAAAAAACTGAAAAACACCAAGTGTTTGAGTTACTTACCAGGGTCACATCACCACCAACCTAAACCTGGGCTGCCAACTAGTCAAACTAGATCACGATAGGTGCTCATCTCCTTAGCATTTTTATCATTCCAGAGCTCAAAATCTTCACCTAGTCAATGCACAAATGAATCAAGAATCAATCTAATTTCTTATATTAACCAACTTGTTCATTCAAAATAAAATACCATTTTCCCCATAACTTGAACCCCGTGACTCCATTTTTCAAACCTTTCACATAATCATGACAATGATACCTTCAAAATCACTCAAGTTTCATTCTCTTATTTGCCTACTATGGCATGAACATTTCTATATTTATTTTATTCCTAGACACACAGCTTGGTCATCACCAATAAAAAATGTGTTCCACTCTCAACAACATAATCTAAGTAATCCAACAACCTTTCAATCTATTCACAACATACTAACCTTGTTTCTATAACCACACCACTAGTCATAACTTTTGTCTTGAATCTCCTCTATCATAAATTTTATCCCTCTTCGCAAAAGGGGGGCATCATTCATACTATTTTTATTTCTAAACTTACCCAACATACACATCCACTCTCATAAGTGGATGCACCATGGTTCTTACACATCTAGCATTCAAATTATCATATTTAACTCAGATCGATCAAGATATATAGTGATTCAAATTATGTGGGTCACTCAACATTACTCAAGACCTTCAAAGGGATATATATTCAGTTTATAGATACATAGAATACTTAGATATAGTGGTTTAGATTATATGGATTCATAGTGATTTTGTACATATACAAACTCAGATACTAGATTCAAGGGCATGTACATACTACACATTTCATACATATAACATTACATAATTTACAGAATCAAATAGCAGACTATAGACATAGTGTAGAGCACAATGTTTTGGGTCTCTAGTTTTGCACATGAGGCATGGTAAGATATGTCATATCACATATGATTATATAGATTACTAGATTATATAGAAGCATCACTCACATACTAGATTTGGGGGCATGACACAATTGTTCATGTTCTTCATCACTCAGGATTATACAGATGGAATGGCAAGACATGCCATTCTCTTCTTACACATTGACCAAATTTTTAGATTACATCCCATTGTACCTAAGTTATCACCAGGTTGGACCACATGACCATCTGCAATAGTTGGTCCATTGTATTACTCAGATCCAAACTACACGAGTTTGTATGAGATAGAGGATAGACATTAGTTTTGGGCCTCTAAGCATATCTTAGTTCCAGTTCAGATATTCAAAGTGGGGGCATAACAAATTTTGCTCTTCACAACATACAAATTTTTATACACATTCTATGTTATATGAGTTTATGTGGGACAAAGGATAGAAATTAGTTTTGGGCCTCCGAGTATTCCTCATATTTAGTCAGATTTAACAGAGGGGCAAGCATTGCCCTCCTTCTCCATGATACACAAATTTTGCATTCAAATTTAGTATAGGGGGCATCCACTCCATAGATTCCTTCTCTCTATAGGCACTATGCATCTCTCCATCCACTTCCTTGGCCAGGAAGTGAGTTTGATGCTTGCAGCACATTCACCTCTATGTAGGTAGGTTTAGGTATGCATTTTATTCTTCTCTTTTACTCTAGTATTTCATGTCATTACATAACTAGAATAAAAAGGGGGCAAATGTATACACCCTAAATTGGTCAAGCAACCACACATATCATTTATTTTCATAGTCCTCTCCATAGGAGACTCCAACTAGAAAATATGAGCCTTATTCGCACTAGTCATGTCTTTATTTTTGCTTATTTGGTCTTGTTTCTTGATTTTATCACCTTTTTACTCATTACCAATGATCTAAAACCTTCTGAACAGTGAGTCCACCTTAGCCAGATAGTATTACCCATTTTAATCCTATTCTCACTGGTCTTGAACCTATAGGATAGGAGCACCAAAATTGGACAACAGTGCCATATACAAAAGTGTCCCTTTTTTGATGCTCCTATCCATTTGCATTTTGAGCCCCAATAATTATTTATCTTTACTTAATAGGTCCCTAACCCTTCTTATCCCCTTCCTTAAGTTTTGTGTACCTTTTTTATGTCATCTAACATGAATAAAGATCATAAATTTAAAATAAAGAGTTTCCTATATAAAGGATTTCACAAGGCATTTTATATCTGACACTTACTACTTTAGTACAATAAATAATTAAAATCAATCAATAGTATAGCTCAGACTTCTGCATCACACATATATTTACATGTTTAATCAAGGAAGGGCCTAGGCAAACATTCATTCTTGCATCCACCATGCACGTTTATTATGCATATTCCCTAAGGGAGACCTGCATTTGATCTGAGACCCTAATTGGAGGGTTAATGTAGGCAACGATTAGGATAGGAGGAGTTCTAGATCATGTGATCCTACTTTTCTTAACCCAATTTTTTCCCTTTTGATTTTGATATGTTTATTGTTTTGTGGGTGTATATAAACCTAGGGGTTTGAGAAGAATATGGGTTATATAATAATACATACAGGTGATTGTAGAGAAATAAAGACACCTATAGGACCTAAAAAGTAGATCATACCAGAATCCAAAACCAAAAATTGATTTGGACAACAGTGCCAAAATTTTACTATAACACCGAACACCAAAGTGTCCACTTTTTTGGTTCTCCTATCCTTTCATTGAACGAAATCTAAATTTAGATTTTTGACATCTTCCCAATCCTGCACAATAGTTTTCAGCCTCGATATCAGTCATCTTAGCCTATTTTTCTAAATAAGTCATTTCCTTCTCTATGTAATTAATTTGATTAAATTGATATAAATCTATATTTTACTACATTTGATTATATTTTACCCCTTTATTATGTAGGAACTAAACCCTAGTTTCACCAAAAAAATAAAACATGTAAGAGAACCATTTTCAAAGTCATAGTGGAAAGTAGACATAAAATTGTAGCTTATTCATTCAGACTTGTGTTCTCTTGTAATCCTCTCCATTGTTGGTCATAAGTACTTCATGTTGTTTATTGATCACTACAACAAGATGACATGGATATACTTTCTAAAAAAGAAATCAAAAGCCTTTAATACTTTCAATAAGTTTCAAACAATGATTGAAAATGAAGCACAAACCCACATCAAGACACTCAAGATAGATAATGGTGGTGAATTCACATCAAATAAGTTTGAATCTTATCTTGAGCAAAACAAGATCAAACACCATCTCATAGTTCCTTGCACTCCACAATAAAATGGAGTAGTTGAAAGAATGAACAAAATTGTGATGAATATGGTTCATGTAATGTTGTATTTCAAAGGGGTAAATCTACACTTTTGGGCCAAAGCATCTAAAATAACAGTATACCTTCACAACAAATCACCATCAAAAAATCTTGAATCAAAGACACTATATGAAATGTGGTGTGGTTACCTCCCTTCAGTGTGACATATTTAGATTTTTGGATCCACTTGTTACGCATTGATTTCAAAGGAGAAGAGAAACAAATTGGACCACAAGATTAAAAAATGCATGCATTTGGGATATTTTGATTTCTTCAAGGCATTTAGTCTATAAGAAGAGAAAGATAAGATTTTTTTTTGCAAGATAAGTTGTCTTTTATGAAACTACAAAGGATAAAGAGCATATTGATCAGTAGTTGAGTCGACTAGACTATTAGGATAAATTAAAACCCAGATCTATCCCTGAATCATATACAAGAGAAATTATGAAATGAATTAATCAAATATTTTAAAATTAAATATAAATATGCACACAATAGGAGACACAAAAGTTAACATGGTTCACCTAAGATGGGATACATCTACCAAACTTATCAAGTATATTATTTCTAGTAAAACAAGAGAGAAATAAAATCCTGTAACAAACCTTGTTACACCTCTCTACCTTTTTTGCCTCCTCTCTGTGTATAATATTTCATTCATATTTTTTAAATAATAATCCATCATAGCCATATATCAATACAATTTTAGGGTAAAAACACCTAAACATAACCTCTACCTTCATATCTGAAAACTTGTTCCCCCTTTACAACCCCCCACACCATTAGAAATTCAAATAATGGGATCCAAACCCAACTGAAATAACATCAAAATTTTAGCCTCTAAGCCTAGAAGCTAATCAACTTCTACACCTAACATAGATAAATCTGCAAAGTTTGATGTTTATAAAGAGAGTGATTTGAATGTTCCAAATAATGAATGAGGGACACAAAGTTAGGAATCTATTGATTTTATATTGTCTCTCGTACATGAGCTTGAAACTCCTCCTAAAGGAGAGAGTGAATCTTCATTAGATATTGAACAGGGGCTTGAAGAATAAAGGGTAGATAGTGAAGGAACTTCAGAGGATGAACTTGAAACACCTACAACATAGAAAAAGATGCCTAAGTGGGCCACTCAAACACTGAAAGATGTGAGGCCCGATGAAGTTGGAAAAATAGGCACTCGAAGTGCACACGCAACCTCATCTCAACTAGACAATTCTATTGATGAAATTCAAGAAATGATTGGAAAACTCACGTTGGATGATTCTCAAAAAGATCTCAATGTTGCATTTTATTTAGAACCAACAAATTTTAAACAAGATAAAAATATTGACTCTTGGATAAAGGTAATGAAAGATGAGTATAATTCATTGGTGAAAAATAGGACTTGGAATCTAGTTGATCTACCATATGGTTGGAAATCGATTGGATGCAAGTGGGTATATCGTAACAAATACAAGGTAGATGGCTCACTTTACAAGCACAAAGAAAGGCTTGTCATAAATGGGTATGCTCAAAAGGAAGGAATTAACTATAATGAAACCTTTGCACCTATAATAAAATGGACTACCATTCGAGCCATGTTCACTCTAGTAGCTCACAATGGATGGAAAGTTCACCAAATGGATGTCAAATTGTATTTCAAAATGGATACCTCAAATAAACTATGTACATGACAAAACCTAATGGTTTTGCATTAAAGGGACAAGAACATAAGTTGTGAAAACTAGAAAAATCATTGTATGGTTTAAACAAGCCCCTCGCGCATGGTATGAAAAACTGGTTGAGTACCTCATGAACATGAACTTTAAACATTTTGAGTTTGAAGATGTAACTATTTTTGTCAAAATAGTTGACAAAATAGTTGTATTTATGGTGTTGTATGTTGACAATTTTCTCATCACAAGGAACAATGAATGATTCATTACAAAATTCAAATCAGAGTTGATGAAAAGCTTTGAAATGAATGATTTAGGTTATCTTTATTACTATTTGGGTATTGAAGTAATTCAAAAATCAAATTATTTCTTCATCACTCAATAAAATTACGTTGGTGACATTCTAAGCAAGTTTAGAATGGAAGATTGTAAGCCTCTTAGCATGCTCATAGAATAGAATCTCAAATTAACATTTGAAGATTCAGTAGATTTGGTTGATACCACTAAATACAAATAGCTCATTGAAAGTGTGATTTATGTGACTACCAATTGACTAGTTATATCATATGCAGTTGGTGTCCTCTTAATATTCATGCAAAAAACCAAGGAGAGTCATTTGGTAGAAACAAAAGGGTTCCTCAAATATCTCAAAGGCACACAACATTTTGGGCTCAAATACTCCAGGGTAGGAGACTTCAAACTGGTTGGGTATTTAGATTCTGACTATGTTGGTGATCATGAAGATGGAAATTCCACCTCAGGTTTTCTAATGAATTTGGGAACAACTAGAAACTTCTTTAGCAAAGGCAAAATATATGGCTACTTCAGAGGCAACTAGAGAGATCTTGTGGCTCAAAAGGGTTCTTTCATATTTATAGGAGCAACAAGCTTCATCAACACCTCTCATGGTTGACAACACTTCTACAATCTAGATGGTAAAGAATCCAATCTTTCACAACCAAACCAAGCACATCAATACCAAATTTCATTTGATTCGGCACTATGTGAAAGATGGTAGTGTCAATTTGCAACATTGCCTGATAGCAGAGCAACCAATAGACATCCTGACAAATGCACTTGGATGATAAAAATTAAAATTTTTAGAGGAATGATTGGTCTGATAACAACCCCTATGGATTAAGGGGAGGATTTAATATTAGTGTAGATAATATTTTCTAATTCCTAGGAGTAGTTGCACATTTATTTTGTCTTATTGTGTGTAGTGTTTCTAACGCTAATTCGCTTTCTACATTCAAAAGAAGAATAAATAAACTTAAGGAAATGGTCAAGGCTAGAAGTACCTGGCTATAGTCTGCGCACCGTAATCCAAACGCTTGTGAGCACTCCTCTTTGGTTGTGGAGGAATGACACCTGCAAGGAAAATAGACTTAGACAAGAAGGTGTTAGATGGATAAGTGGTGGGTTGCCAAGCGAAAGCTTGTTCCCGAAAGTGTGAAAACTTCCTTAAGGGAGGTCAACCCACTGGTAAAACACAGATAAAAGACTGAGAAAATACAGAATGCCAGAATACAGAAATGATAAATGAATTAGAAAGGAAAAAGAAGACAAATGTTTACCTGAAAGGAGCTGTCGGGCTGATCACAGTCGCTGAGGTCGGGAATGTTGCCGGCGTCGGTTATCCTGCCGACGTCGGTTGGGGTAATGACCGGCGTCGATCAGGGCAGTGGCCTGTAGTCGGGTCTGGGCCAGGTCTGGTCGGGTTTCTTGGTCTGTGGACGGGTCTGGTTCGTGAACGGGTCTGAGACAGAGTTTTATGGACATGCTTGAATGGTTTGGGGAATGGTCAGGGTCTGGTTAGATGCCCTGTACAGGGTCTTTGTTGGCAGGAGGGATGAGGAAGTTATCTGGGATTACACTGAAAGGGTGACAGGGTGAAAGGAAGATGGATAGAGGACAGGTTCTGAGAAGGCTTTTCAGCCTCTCAGGGGGAAGGACAGAGGGAGTAGAAGACAACAGATATGGCAGATAACTGAAAACTAAATGAAAGAATGAAATAAAATAGTGAACTTGCTTACCTTTTGGGCTCGCTAAATGAAGAGTGGTAGAGCTGTTGTTGAAGCCACATAAGACTTTGCAAGAGGAAATCTCTGATCAAGAATCCCTGCACCTGTTGCTGCTGTTGCACGAGGTCCAGAGGGAGGAGAGTCAAATGCCAAAATGCTGAGAGGATTCTGTTTGCGAGCTCAAGAGGCCGGGGGGTCTGCAACGAATGCAGAAAGTGGTCTTGAAGGCTGCCGACGCTGGCAGAATTGCCGACGTCGGCCGCAGGGTCACCGACGTCGATAGTGGCAGAATGGGGACAGAGACTAAAAATAGCCTCTGCCCATCCTTGCACGCCGCCAGGTCGAGGGATTGTGGAAAGAACAGTCATGAGGATGCTTTAATGGGCGTGGGAGGAAGATAATGAGGAGATTTGGGGTAATAAAAGCTAGGAGGGAGGTGGGAGGATCCAAGGGAGGATCCAAGGTGGCAAGGGTGAGGTGGAAAGGGGGGCCACTCAATTAAAATATTTTAAGTTATTTTAATTTAATGAATGGAGGGGACTAAGACAATGGTTAGGATATGGGTTGAGGCAGACAAGGGGGGAGAACCAAGGTGCAGACACATTTGCGGTGTCTACATTTGCCCCTTTTTGTCTTGTTGGTTGTTCTTGATGAACTGCAAGACAAAAACAAGAGTTGGTTGCCCCAGAAAAAGGATGAGGTGTTCCCCCCTCAAAGCGATAGTCGAAAGGGAATTGGAGATCGAGTGTCAATTTGATAGAGAGATGGATAGAGAGAAGGTGAGCGAGAACGCTGCAATAGTTGTGATTATGCATATACCATGTCACGAAATAGTCGGGTCAAATTGTCGCATGTCGAGGGTCGAGGAGTGCCAAAATTGAAATAACTGGGCCCCAACATTTAGTCGTCTGCTGATCGGGTCACTCAATCTAAGCTGAAGCTCCAAATGGTCATCATGTTCCAGGTATCCCAGGCTCAGGAAGTGCTCCCAGAAACACGAAAATGCCACAAGTAGTAGGGATCAACTGGCTAGCGATCCTATACTTGTGACGGTCAAAAATAGTCTGTGGACAATTCTGCTAACCAGCCGTGAGGTAGCATACATGAAAAAACAACCAAGGCAACGTTGTCTTCGAAGTGGTCGAAGGTCGAAGGAGATAGGCAGGATCTCCAATGGTCATTGGTTAAAGTGGATGGATGGATGAAAGGATGTGGCCGAGCTAACCTCAGAAGACATCATGTGATCTGAGTGCTGCCTACATAGCCCTTGTGTAAAGGGCCTCAGGCCAATGTAGTTCTCCTTAAAAGGGAGGAAGGGTCAGAGGGATTGATTGGTCTTGGTCAAAGTGGTCGATAGACTGGTTGTGGTCAAGGTCAAGGTCACAGAAGAGAAGGTTTGTCCATCAAAAAGATGAACAAATGAGGGTGGTCGAGCTAACCTCAGAGGACATCGTGTTATCTGAGTGCTGCCTACATAGCCCTGGTCATAGGGCCTCAGACCAATGTAGTTCGAACGAATTGAGAAGATTGGTCGATGATTGGATATGGTCAAGTGTCAAAGTGATTGGAATAAGATGATGCTACAGATGGTGTATTTTGTAGAATTGGTTGAGAGTCTTTCATCCTTAGCAAGTTTCCATAGTCTTGATGGATGTATGCTAAAAATGAATCAAGGTCTATTTATGCTTCAGCAAGTATTGGTTTATGCTTAACATAAATTGGGTCTGGTCGATAGTTTCTATGTGTATTGGTGTCCATAGAAACTATGTGAAATGGACTAAGAATGCTCCTGATGTCATGATGAAAATGGTTTGGTTTGAGTTGGGTCAACAATTGATGTGGTTAAATGTGACCAAAGTGTAGAGAAAAGGTGAAAGGCGAATTGCTCTTTCATTGACAAGGACCAAAAAGGAAGCATAGATAGGGGTTATTAGAACCAAGAACCCCATTCATGCATTGCGTCATTGACCAAATGTTGTGTTAGAGCGGTAATCAAATCACTTTGACATTAAAGTGAGCTCGAAGTTCCTTGAGCAGGTGATAGGAGGAGGATAGGGTAACCCAGTTTAAGAGCAGGAATATCCTTGCCCCTTTTTATAGGAGGCCCTGAGACAACTATAAGCCAAGTCCATGACTCATTTTTTTTTTGGTGCAGACTGATCAATGCGGGAAGTCTACATAGAGATGTCATTTGCTTGGTGGTCATGTTGCGAAGCTGATCAATGCGGGAAGCTTCTAAGAAAAGTTGTTGTTTGTAGCAAGATTTAGTCATAGCCATCCTTCGAGGGAGTGGTCTATATTTTTGCTTTATATAATGTTGGAATAGCTGTCCTTTGAGGGATCAGTCTATTAGCTACAACAATGATAGTATAGCTGTCCTTCGAGGGAGCAGTCTGCTTTTTGATTTGTTTTTGTGACCTTGGATATGTTTTGACATCTTGATTTTTTTTGATAGATTGTGGAGTCATGGACAAGACTGTAGAAGTTCAAGGACTCCCTTTTATTAGGACAAAGCATCCATGCATCATAAAAGGGTTGTAGAGGACTTGTTAAGGGGAATAGGGTTGAAAGGAATGAGGATTAAGAGGACGAGGATTGCTCAAGGGACGAGCTCAAATTACGTGTCAAGTGGACAAGTACTCGACTAACAGAAGAATGGTCACAGATGCAACGCATTAAGAGGCTTAGGTTCTGGCCGTCCGTTGAGGGAGGACAGACGATAAGTCCCTGACCCATACTTGTGCATGATGATGCAAGATCCAAGCCAATTGGGGGTGAATTTGCCTCATTTACTTTGCTCCATATTGGGCACGTGTTGATTGATGCTGGACACAAAGTTGGTTGATATGTTGGGACTGGTTGAATGTTGTGATAAAAAGGTTGGTTGAATGATATTTGGGTTGAATGTTTGGCCAAGGTCATGATTGATGATTGGTCGATGCCTTGTCGATGGTTTGGTCAATGGTCTGGTCAATGTCATGGTCAATGTCTGGTCATAGTCAATGTCTGGGTGAATGTCTGGATTGATGATTGGTTGATGTCTGGTTGATATTTGTTGATATTTGACTGGTTGATGTTTGGTCATTGGTCTGGTCAAGGTTATGATAGTCGATATAAAGTCGAACTCCCCTCAGTCATTTGGTGGTAGGAAGAATGTCTAACCCCCAATTGAGATAGAGAGAAGACGAGAAGGAGAGCCCTGGGTACCCTACCTAGTTGATAGATTTAGAGGACCCAAGAGAATGACATTTAGGCAGTGAAAAAGTTAGGAGGGATGGAAACCACCGACTCCGAAGGTGAAAGAGGAGGGATGGGTGAGTTTGGAGGAGATTGGTCAATGGTTGGCTCGGGACAAAGGTCAGAAGGAGCATGAGTGGGGTCATGATATCCCAGGCCATACCGCTTCTTGGCATCGTCATCATTGAGCGGCTCGATGGGCTGATGGGAGCCCTGCTCATAGCGTCCGAAACTAAAACCCTTCCATGCACACCTGTAAAGGTAAGTGTGTCCAAAGGCAGGGTTGCCAAGAAACGAGAAATCTGATGTGAAAGGTTGGGGTGAAGAGAGAGGATTGCTGTCGATAGGAGCTTGATTGAGTCCCCCATAGACAAGGTTGGTTCAGAGGTGAGGAGGACCATAAGGCACGACCATCCCGATCTGATGGTCGTAATTGGGACTAAGATGAAGGCATCCATACTCTTGCAGAGTTTGGAACATGTCTAGGGTCAACAAGCAATATTCCCCAAGTGATAGTCGTTGGAAGATGTCTTCCATGGGGTCTTTGGTCGTCGCTTGAAGAGGAGGGGTGAGGGCGACTGCCGATTGCGAACTGGTTGAAGCTTCTGCGGATGGAGGCGGTGCCAGAGTTGACGACTTGATAGGAATGAGGACGTCATTGGGATGGTAGGTTGTGTTTCAAGTCTTGAAGGGTGAAGGGTCAGTGGGAATGGTGTGGACTTGCCCGTCATGCTCGAATTTCACACAACGGTGCAGGGTGGAGGGGACACAGGCCATGGCACGGATCCAAGGTCGGCCCAGTAATATGTTGTATTGAAACTCTCCTTCGATGATATAGAAGAGCTCTGAGACTGTGCATGGACCAACGTGAATGTGAAGGATGACTGTGCCAATGGTCGTGGTGGTGGTGTCATTGAAAGAGCGTAAGATCGTGTCAGTTTTGGAGACACAGTTCTTGGGAAGAGCCAACTGATCAAAGGCATGGGTAGAAATAATGTTGATGCTAGCACCGCCATCGATCATAACATATTTAATGCGTGTCCGATCAACATAGGCAGTGATGAAGAGGGCGGCATCCTGATCTTCCATGTTGGATGTGGGAATCTCAGAATCACTGAATGTGATGGAGGCTACAGGGGATAAAGAATGGACGAGGGCAGCGAGTGGTTGGGGGTCCTCGGGTTGGACCTCCGCTGCCTGCAAGGCTTGGATGAGGGCTTGACAATGCTGAGGCAAGGTTTGGATAAGGTCATAAAGAGACATCTTCACAGGCGTCCGGTGAAGTTGTTTCAACATGGAGTCGTGAATTGGCCCAGAAGAGGAAGATGAAGAAGGCTGGGATGCACCAAGGATAGAAATTTTAGGCTTGGGTGCAAGAGGTGGCTTGACGAAAGGGTAGGTCCAAGGAATGGCAGCTTTTTCTTTCGCCTTGTCCTTTTGCGACCTAGTGGTTATATGGATAGCATTGATTTCAAAGATAGGAGATGAAGAAGGGGTCATGGCCTGCTGGTGAGATGTTGACGTGGTTGAAGAGGTTGGATGGGAAGGGGTCGAGGTCTGGTCAAGAGTGTCCTCAAGGAGAAGAGTGTCTTTCTCCATATAGCAGCGGATGATGGCCTTGAGGGCACAACAAGTCTCGGTATCGTGTCCTAGTGCACGGTGATATAAGCAAATTTTTGTGTCATCGAACCAGGAGGGCTTGGACCCGAGAGGTTGGAAAGGTCTGATGGGTGGAAGGGTTATGTTGGAAGTCTACAGAAGTTGGCACAATATCAACGAGTATGAGCCCACTAAAGGGCCCGTGCTAGTTGATATGCGCGAGGCCGGTGACTTTTGCTTAGGCGAAGTTGGAAGGGGTTTCCGTACCACCTTGTGGGTTGATGGTGCGGTGACAGACGGAGACGATACTTTCTTGGTGAGAGGTACTGCCTTTTTGGGAGAGGGTCGGTTGGAGGTAAGCAGAGGAAGCAAAGGAGGCAATGAGTTTTGATTGGAGTCCGAAGTGGAAAGGATTCTGGCCAGGGTCGAAGGATGAGGGCCCAAAATGGATGGCAATGGTGACGGGGAAGGAGGCATTCGCTTCTATGGTCTGGCAGTCTTCTTTGACATGGTTGGAAGACTACTACTGGTCAAGGTCTGGGCTAGGTCTACCTTCACTTGCAGGTGAGTGAGGGTGGAGACAGGATGAATGCCAAGTGACTTGATAGGCTTAGATGGGGTAGATGTAGGTTTTGGTTTTGATGGGGTTGGTTGAGGTTTGGGAGTCTGGTCTTTGTCAAGAGTTTGGGGAGATTCTGCCTTGGGAAGATTAGCAGTATGTGATGAGAGGGCACGGGAATGTTGAAGGGCTTTAAGACACTCCCACAACACCTGAGGCATCACTTTCCTTGAAGGGAGAAGTTCGATTTTCTCCACTAATCGGGAAAATGGCTGAGAAGATGATGGATGAGATCTAGGTTCTTGATAAGATGTTGACAGTTGCGGGGTTGAAGATGAGATGGGTGTAGCAGTTTTAGATGCATGGTATGGTGGAGTCATGATAGATTCGTCCTTGGTTAAAGATGAAGGGGAGACAGGTTCTTCCCTGGGTGGAGAAGAAACCGGAGAGCGAGGCTCCTCAAGCGGGTAAAGGGCAGGGATGATGGTGCCCTCCACTTGCGGTCGAGGAGTAGGAAGGGTCGGGTCCTCCATAGGCAGCAGAAAGGAGGATGGCGAGATCGGTGGTGCTGGTAAGGCTGAGGCATCCTCCAAGGTGAGAGAGGTTGATGGAGAACTAACCGGGGAAAGAGGTTCATCTACACGTGATGTATTGATCGATGCACTAACCTCTTGAAGTTGGTCGGGGAAGAAGGGCGAGACCGTATTGACTGTTCGAATGTTGTGTTCATGATTGTCATCAATTAAGGTCCGAACATTGTTTTGATTTGGCAGATGATTGGGGAATGGTTGCTTGAAGATGTCAATGGCCTAATTAGGGGGTGCATTGGGATTGTCTAAGATGAGGTCCCCCTTTTCAAGCATGTCTTGGATTATGTTCTTAAAAGTTTTGCAATTTTCTGTGTCATGTCCTTTAACACGGTGGAAGTTGCAGAAGTCATGTTCCCTATACCACGCAGGAATGGCGTGTGAGGGATCAAATTGTGGAGGAGGTCAGGCCTGGGGGAGATTGAGGACCCCCTGTTTAACAAGTTTTTCCAGCACAGACGCGTATGATTCTCTGAGAGGAGTATACCGTCATTGTACGTATCTCTGCTGGAATTGGCAGGTGACGCTCTGAGATGTGGATGGCTCAGGTTGATTGGTTGAAGGCGAGGAGGATGAAGGTCTAACGACCACAGCGTTAGCTATAGCTTTAGTCTTAGGATTGGATGACGATGGCTTAGAAGAAGAGGAGTCTTGGTCTTAGAGCTGGGATTCTTGCTCCGCAACTTGACTTTATTCTCCTCGATGGCACGCAATTCAAGTTTGTGAGCCATCGTGAAGGCTTCATCGAAGGTGTGGAAGGTTTGAACCCTCAGGGTGGAAGAAATATGTCTGGCACAGGCTTGGGAGAAGAGTTCAATAAGTTTGGCCTGGGGTAAGGAAAAGGAGAGTTGATTGATGAGGCCTCTCCATCGAGCAACAAAGTCAGCTATGGATTCATCCTCGAATTGATGGATAGAATAGAGGTCTGTGATCGAGACCTTCTTGGTGATGTTGATGGAGAAGTGATCGAGGAAAAGCTGGGCCAACTGTGTGAATGAGAAGATGGAATGGCTAGGAAGGGAGCTGTACCAATCAAGCGCAGCACCTGAGAGAGACATAGGAAACGTGCGTAAAAGCAACGCATCGTCATGGGCAATAAGGTAACATGCATGTCTGAATGCCCACAAGTGTTGTTGTGGGTCTTCCTTGCTTTGAAAGTGAGAAAACTTCAGAAGCTCCCACTAGCTAGGATATGGCCTGATTGGGACAAAAGGATGAATGGGCTCGTTGCAAATTTGCTCGTATGAGAGAGCATTGCGTGAGCCAGAAACGGAGATCTCTAGACTGGTCATCTTGTCTATCAGCATTTTGATGATATCTACCGATGGGTTGACGGGTGGCGCACCCCCTAAGTTGTAGGGCACTTGGAAGAGGCTAGGGGAGGCATACGACGTAGTTGGTTGTCCCTGTAAAGGTGCAACGTAGGGATAACTAGTCGTGGGGATAGAAGAAGAGGCTAAGGGTGGTTGGGTAGAAGGCATAGCTAGGCCTGATGTTGCCACGAGAGGTTGGATTGTGGTAACAGGGGCTAAGGGATAGGAAGCCACCCTAGTGTTGATAGGGGCCAGGGTAGGTAGAATAGAGATGACAAGGTTCTGAAAAGGAGTGGATAGCGGTTGAGCAGGTTGAGGTTGATAGGGGGCCAAAACCCTGGTGGAAGTGGGCCCAAAGATAGAGGGAGAGGCCACACCTGGAGGATTGGTCAAAGTCTGGTCATTGGTCAAAGTGATGGCTTGAGTGTCTAAAGGTTGAACTACAGATGCTGTCGATACAGCCGTAGTCGCAACAAGAGAGGTTGGCATTTCATAGATTGGATTGCCCAAGGAGTCTCACGTTCGGCTATGTGAGAGATAGTGTTGCAAGGCCTTGACGTTGAGGTCCAAGAATCATGCGAAATCTTGGTCCCCTTCTGGGACAATAAGAGTTTGGGGCGGGGTTGGATGAGTAGGAGTTCTTTCAGTTTCTGAGTTGAACTCCATGATAGGACTGGTAACAGACGGGGTAGATGAAAGTGGTTGACGGCTAGCGTGGTCAAGAAGAGCCTTGGCTTGACTACGAGTCAAAACCATGCAAGGCAAAGAAGGTTCAGGTTTCAGAAACTGTGTTTTTCAGTTTCAAAAAACCAGGATGGAGTTTTGATAGAGGAGGGATGGGTTTCAAGCTGCTGTTTTTGAAAAAAAAGGACAGTGACAGAGACCGACGTCGGTTGAAAAACTGATGTCGATAAAAAAGATGGCCGATGTCGGTCAGATAACTGATGCTGGCAAGAAGAGGAAACCGACGTCGGTGGTGAAACTGATGCCGATGACTGTGTTTTCCAGAGAACCAAAAAGATTTGAAGATTCTTGGAAAAACAATGAAGAAAGCGTCCTCACTCACTCAAACAAACAGATGAGAAGAGAAAAATAGAGAGAGACAGACAGGCCCTAAGCGATAAATCCTAAGAATTAACTTTAGAATCTTGTGACTTATGCCTTAGATGAATGTTTGGAGAGATTGGTTGTTAGAAAGGTCCTAGAAGAGGTAGTCTAGAGCTGGTTTCGGGTCTTATTTTAGGCACTCAAAGGTCTGTGTTAGGTTTGGTACGTGGCCTGGTGCTAAGGAGCAAGCTCCCCTCACTTCACGATTCCAGTGGTTAGCTGGTCTCGCTTAGCCAAGATATACCTTGCCTAGAGTTTATCCTCCGCTAGAGAACGGAGTGGGCTTCCCCCTTGGTGATGAAATCCAAGTAGGGTCACTGGGACGGGTAAGGTATCCGCTGGGGGATGAAATCCCAGTCGGGCCTTATCTTAAGTGAGTTTTATGTTTGTTTTAGTGCATGTGGTTTGGTAGTGTAACATCAAGTGTCTATGATTTATTCAATATGCGTTTTACTAATTACTAGGTGAAGACTAATGCAAGCACAAGCAGAAATGCAATGCAGTATGTTTTAAGCCCAAGTCGAAAATATGAAGTTTGAATGAAGACAAGTTTGAGAAAGGGTTCGAGAGTATGATGTTTGGACTAGTCTAGAAATGCAAGAAAGAAAAGAAAGATTCGTTTTAGTCCTGCTTATGATGTCATTTGGAATAGAAGAAAGAGACGAGAAGGGAGGAGCCTAATGCACCTAAATGAATGAAAAGAAAAGGAACCCGAGGAAGAACCTAAGGTCCCATCGGGTGTGCCAGAATGTTTCTAACGCTAATTCGCTTTCTACATTCAAAAGAAGAATAAAGAAACTTAAGGAAATGGTCAAGGCTAGAAGTACCTGGATATAGTCTGTGCACCGTAATCCAGACGCTTGTGAGCACTCCTCTTTGGCTGTGGAGGAATGACACCTGCAAGGAAAATAGACTTGGACAAGAAGGTGTTAGATGGATTGGCGGTGGGTTGCCAAGCGAAAGCTTGTCCCGGAAGTGTGAAAACTTCCTTAAGGGAGGTCAACCCACTGGTTAAAGACAGATAAAAGACTGAGAAAATATAGAATGCCAGAATACAGAAATGATAAATGAATTAGAAAGGAAAAAGAAGACAAATGTTTACCTGAAAGGAGCTGTCGGGCTGATCACAGTCGCCGAGGTCGGGAATGTTGCCGACGTCGGTTGTCTGGTCTGCCGACATCGGTTATCCTGCCGACGTCAGTTGGGGTAATGACTGGCATCGGTTGGGGCAGTGGCCTGTAGTCGGGTCTGGGCCGGGTCTGGTCGGGTTTCTTGGTCTGTGGATGGGTCTGGCTCGTGAACGGGTCTGAGACAGAGTTTTATGGACGTGCTTGAATGGTTTGGGGAATGGTCAGGGTCTGGTTAGATGCCCTGTACAGGGTCTTTGTTGGCAGGAGGGATGAGGAAGTTGTCTGGGATTGCACTGAAAGGGTGACAGGGTGAAAGGAAGATGGATAGAGGACAGGTTCTGAGAAGGCTTTTCAGCCTCTCAGGGGGAAGGACAGAGGGAGTAGAAGACAACAGATATGGCAGATAACTGAAAACTAAATGAAAGAATGAAATAAAATAATGAACTTGCTTACCTTTTGGGCTCGCTGAATGAAGAGTGGAAGAGCTGTTGTTGAAGCCACAAAAGACTTTGCAAGAGGAAATCTCTGATCAAGAATCCCTGCACCTATTGATGCTATTGCACAAGGTCCAGAGGGAGGAGAGTCAAATGCCAAAACGCCGAGAGGATTCTGTTTGTGAGCTCAAGGGGCCGGGGGGTCTGCAATGGATGCAGAAAGTGGTCTTGAAGGCTGCCGACGCCGGCAGAATCGCCGACGTCGGCAGTGGCAGAATGGGGACAGAGACTAAAAATAGCCTCTGCCCATTCTTGCACGCCGCCGGGTTGAAGGATTGTGGAAAGAACGGTCATGAGGATGCTTTAATGGGCGTGGGAGGAAGATAATGAGGAGATTTGGGGTAATAAAAGCTAGGAGGGAGGTGGGGGGATCCAAGGTGGCAAGGGTGAGGTGGAAAGGGGGGCCACTCAATTAAAATATTTTAAGTTATTTTAATTTAATGAATGGAGGGGACTAGGACAATGGTTAGGATATGGGTTGAGGCGGACAAGGGGGGAGAACCAAGGTGCAGACACATTTGCGGTGTCTACATGTAGCTCAAGAGTCTCATATATAGCTGAACGGACTTCTTGGTAGGTGAAGTGAACAATCAAATTTTGGATTTAAATTGTAATATTTTGCTTCCTTTTCAACTTGAATTATGAAATATAATTTCATTTTCCTTCCAAATAATTTTATCTATCCTATCAATAATGTGGGGTCATAACTTTCAGTAAGAATTGATCTCTCGTGAGCTTTTTGTGAGTCAAGCAATTTCATTAATAGACTAACCATTTTTTTGAGGAGAAGGATAAATTTTGAATTCAGTGTTATCCTTGCACTTTTCTATCATCCTCACCAATTAAACTACAACCTTTTCCAAAATTCTATATTAATTTTATTTGTCACACAATAATAAGTGATAAAACTTGAGTTATTACTAATAATACTTTGCAATAGACTTGTGGATCTATTATATTACTTGTTTCATCTCTATAACTGGTACTCCCCCTCCAACATCCCAAATACCAATCACCTTGAATGCTTATTAAACCCATATTTCTTATTATTCATACCCTCCAACATCCCAAATACAAATCATGTTGAACTCTTATTAAACCCATTTTTTTTTTCATTTGTATGGAATTTTGAGTTTAAATCATTGTCCACCCATAACTCTTACTAAACCATAATTCTAGGAAAAGTACATTTCAGGTAAAAGTTTGTCATAGAAAATGCTTATTATAATGGATCTAGGATTTTTGCATTTTTTTGCTTGATGAGTTGTGACTTTTTAGTGTCAAGTAGAACAGTGAGTTTGTTTACGCCTCTAAAGTTTTTGTTGAAAAAAAGAACCTAAATGTAAACTTTAAGGTAAAGAGTTATGCTGAAAACTCTTTAAGGAGGATGAATTTGTGTTGGATAATATATATGATGAATAGAGTTAAACATATCCCATTTTTTTTGAAAAGGCAATAAAACCTGTCAAAAATATTGTAATACATGATACACCTAAATACAAAATACTCCTTTGATTTTGGGTCATTATTGTAAAGTTTACACATGGGTTGATGTCATGAAATAAATTTTTATGATTCTATGTAAAGATGAGGAGAGAATACTTGCAGTTGTCCTAAATGAAATCTCAAAATTAAAGAGAACCTAATGTACTTTGGAAGAATAAAACTTCCATCTTCTATTTAAAGATAGTGCTCCAAATACTGATGCATTTTTATTGACAATGGTTATGTCCCAATAAAATTTTATGTAAGCTTTGTAGATCTCATACCTAATAATTTTATGAATTATATTTTTTAACATATGAGGAACATTGATGGAAAATATATTGAGAGGAAGACAATCTATATCAATACCCATTCCTTATAGAAAAGACATACATTGAGCATATCAAGTGTTCTTGATCCCTTGTTCACAAATTCTTAGATAATTAAAAAAAAATATTGGATATATATTTTTCTCATGTTTTATCTTTGTCATACATCTTAATCTATGATTTTACATCACTACACAAAATATAATTAAAATTTGAAGATGATAGATATCAAATTTATCTAAAATAATTACATGTAGAATTGATCATTATTTCCTATAAATTTTTGGATATCATATAAATAAGAACCATATCAACCCAAGTCCAACTGATACTTTAAAGTCCATGTCTCTATATCTCAAAACTAGGAAATATTATTGATGATGTTATAGGTACACAATTTTACTTTGGCATCTAGAAAATAAAAATGGAAAAACTCTCTCTCAAGTGTACATTAAGTGTAAAATAACCCTTGCAAATCTCTCTTATAAAACAAGGAGCATATCGAAGGAAAGTTATTAAAGATCAAATTTATTTGGGTTAAATTTAGGCTTATCCTAAATCTCTTTTAGGTGTGTATTTATTATTGTAATAAATCTATTTTATCTCAGATTTATTAAGTGTCTTTCACCTCTTTTGTCTTGTTGTAAGATTTGAGAGTTACTTGAACAAGTAACTCCTCACCCTACATGTCACACACTTCCCTCAATTATTTGGGGAATAAGAAATTTGACACACACTAATAAGGCCTTTTAAAGTCATGATGGGATTATTTTAACTTTTTCATCCTTCATCTTTCTTCATTTAAAGAGCCCTCTCCTTTGTTTTACACAATCTTGCTCTAACTATCTGGAGATGCTTCTTTTGGTTTGAGGCTATTCTTTTATCTCTCTCTTTAATTATTTATTATTTTACTTTCAGATCATTTTTTTGCATGTATTCTAATATGTTGTGGGGATTTCCTTCATTTTACGATTTCTCCACTTGTCTATCTTTTTGTCTCTCTCATTTGTGGTTTGCTCATATTGAGGTAATCTTATTCATTTTTGCACTCTTTTGCTTTGTGATTTCAATGTTTAACTAACTAAATTATATAAATCCAAATAGATTATCGGATTTATAACTTGTTTATGTTGTTTTTTAAGAGTTTTCCATATTCATGGGTAGAAAAGAGGATGTTTTTTCTCTTGCTCTCAACTATGTTTTTTCCCATTCGAATACTCATAGTATTTTTTTGCTAATTCAAATCTTTCTTTGCAAGCATTTATATCATTTTTTTGCCTCTACATTATGGTTATTCTTTGACACTAAATATTGGTTGTCTTTTGATACTTCATTTTGAATGATTTAGTATCACTATTATTTATTTTTGTACTAGCATATTGGTTACATTTGATATCTAAAACTTTATAGTTTTTGGATTTCTTCATTTTTTAAACCTTTTTTGCCTTCACTAGTAATGTGGTACATTTATATTTACCTTAGTATCTAATCTTTGGCATTCAATCTCAACTCTCTCAGTGGATGTGTACTCATGATTGGATTTTTTTATTAGCTTCATCCTTTGTCATTATAAGTTTTTAGCCTTTTTCAAACTTTTTCCCTACTAGTTATACCATTTTGATCATCTAGTGAGGTGTTTGTCTCAATATCCAAACATATTTCCTATATATCTAAGCACTTTGCCGACTATCCAAGCATTACACCTAGTGTTCCCAGCATTACATTCTTCACTACTAGACAATTCAAAACTATGTTATTATCTACATATTAGCATTTCCTTTCAGTCTTTTTTGCCTAAGCCTTTGGTTTGCATAGTATTTTTTTCTTCTCTTTGCCTTTTTTTGCATGCTACCTCATTGTTTGCATCTTTATCCTCTTTGTGTAGATACTAAATATGATTTATATAGTATCTCAGTCTTATACACTTGGAAAATACCTATCATGGTTGAATATTTTAGTTATATACCTTCCTACTGTCAAAAAGCTTGCATTCATTATCTATTTATGCCTAATTACTTATATCTTAGTTTGACCCTTATTATTATGATGACCTAGGCCTTCTATACTATGTAAAAATATCTAAATTTAAATATTATTCTTCACTACTAGTTTTGGACTTGTATCTATTTTATATCTCCCCAGACACTTACATCCCAGTTAGACACTTATGTCCCATGCAGACACATGCGTCAATGTAATTGTCTATTTTTGTACAAAGTAACCAGTGTCAAAAAATCATCTAATTTTTCAAATAAACATATCCAAAAGGTTGGCCTAAGTGATTTCATGTGAGATATTTTCAAAAGGGATTAATATATATATACAATGTCAACTCTCATTCATTCTTCACATGGTAATCATATATAAATCACAAGGTAATATACCAAGAAGCATTCAAGTGAGCAAATCAACCTTATTTATCCCTATTTTCATGTTATTCATAGGAGTGATCTTTATAAAGGTATGAATAATTCAAATATCATCCCATGACCTATATTTGTCAAATTATAAGCTAAGTTATTGCATGTCTTTGCTTATCACATATTTCACCCTTGTGGATACACAAGCCAACACATAGGAAAAAATGACATTAGTCTGAGGCCCTCTTCAAAGTAGTAACTAAGTAGTCAGGACCCATTAAAAAAGGGGTATTTGGGGTCAACTTGACACTGTGAGCCTACTAACTCATTTTTCTCATAGTTGTAGATACCCTATTTTGGCCACAACTGGCTCCTGAACAGACTTCAGACTAATTCCTACTTATCATTGAAATTAAGCCTACAAATCACTGAACGTCTTAAATTTGGTTGTGTATCATTCATCAAAGCTCAAAATATTGTTGATGCATCCCTATTTGGGATACTAGCCCGTATGCAATAATGACCTTTCAAGGATTCATCCCTAATCACCTTATAACATAACAACTGGTAATTTGGCTTATGGACCCATTAAGTGAGGCACTCGATCAAATCTTGAAAGAGATAAAATGTGTATCAAATTAAATTATCTAATTAAAAAGATTGAATGCTTAGTTGAATTATCCATTTACAATTAATGAATGTCTAAAAATAAAAATTCTAAAATGTAAAATATCAAGCCTTTTTATCATTGCCTTTATGAGTTTTCAATCTCTTCCAAAATATCTATTTTGAGAGCCATGCCTAATAATTAAAAATCATAATTACATGAATTTTTTTAACTCAAGTGGAGTTAGTCTCAACTCACCTAGGGTTAGTTAGAACCCATTCCATGTTTAAAATCAATCTTAACTCACCTTGGGTGAGAGTTAATTCTTGAGGCTATAAATAAATGGCCATGCCTATTAAATTATAAAATTGAATATTATAGAGTTATTATGCAAGATTTAATCTATAAGCCTCATGCGAGTAGTGTTACCATGCTCAAATATTAAGACAAACAATCAAATCCAAGGCACCAAGGAAAGATGAAGCCAACAAAGCTCTATTGATGAAGACTTCTTGATGCACAAACTAAGCAAGCCACTTCAACAAGTCATCTTAGATCTTATAACAACCCCACTAGTTAGACAAAGAAATATGAGATTTTTTTAAATTAAATACATATAACAAAAATAGGTTACATCATGAGAACCTAAGCATATATCATACAAAATACTCATGTCAGATGACAATAAACACATATTACATCATAATTCAGTGATCTCTAATATCAAAAGAACACTACATAATGCAAATATAGAAAGTGATTACATAAACTCAGCCACGACTGATACAAGTCTACTACCACTACTATCAATGTATAATAAATGAATAATTACAACTCTCTTCATGATAATATTTCAATAATAAGTACAATAAAATACAATACACACACACACACACACACACACACACACACACACACACACACATTAGTTCCTTAACTCTAGTATTTATGGTAATCTCAAGTGTTGTCTCAAAGTAGTACTATTGTGGGGAGGGAGAGCATCATCCGAGTGATTTTTCACACCAACCATGGACCAACGATCCCCCACACTAATCCCATCAGAGAATGGTCTTCCCTTCATGAATGAGTAGATAGTGACGATGTGGGAATCTAAAGAGACAAGAAAGTATTTGTGTGTTGTATGATTTCTAAAACTAAACATGCAGTGTATCATAGAAAATCTATTATATTTCAAGATATCAAACAAACATGTAAATCATACTCATGAACTGATAATGTCTAACTAAACATATTTTAACTAAAGTTTTAATAGTAATAAATAATAGTGATTTATAGTCCAATCAAATTCATACACTTCACTTGATCGGATTCTCTTCATTTGGCATTATGATGCTAGTAAGCTAGTGAAGTCTGTCTCACTCCTTACTTAATATCAACAAAGTGAGATTAGTCAAACATAATTTAATCATAATATTCATATAGTTCATATCCTACTAGTAATCATATCACCTAACTTGCTAAACATAGGAGTAATCAAAGCATACATTTATTCTATTAAACGTATGAATGAATATTATGTTATTATCTATCCCATACTAGAAATAATGATTATAATTTATACCACTAGGTGTTAAACATGAAATATACTAAGAGGGGGGTGAGGTGAATCAATATATTATATATCTTTTACTTAATTTGATTTCTTTTCTTTAACCACTTAATCACACATTTAAGATATGTAATAAAATTGAAACAATAATATGCACCACATAAGAGAAAGAGAGAGACACCATATTTTTACATGGAAAACTAAAGTGGGAAAAGCTATGGAGAACAATCTCAAGTATATGAATGAGAACCAAATCAAATTACAAAGTTTTCAAGCACCAACTTGCAGGAGCACCAACTCCTTTTCCAAACACCAACACAATAACTATTTATGAGCACCAACCCATAGGAGCACCAACCTCTTGCAAATATTTGTGAGTACCAACCCATAGGAGCACCTACCCCTCTTGTGTATGAAACACAACTATCTCTCAATGTTTCTTACTCAACAAATGATATAAATCTACAATATCTCATGATTTTCTCTCTTCAAAAATAAATACAAACCATGCACACTCTTACAAATTTCAAATGGCTTCTCAAGCCTTTATTTATAGCTTTTCAAATGACCTTTGGCATTCACCGTTTGTGATCCTTCAATCCTCATGGAAAATGGTGCCAATCTTGCATGACCCTTTGCATCCTTGCATTTGAAAAGTCATATGGTGACCCTTCATAAGAAAATGCATCTTTTCCTCTTTTGTCTTTATCTTGGTGACTTTTCATATTCCTTAAAGTGTCCCTTCATGGAAAAATACACCATAACCTATTTTGTCTTCACATGGTGACTCTTGTAATTCTTCAAGATGACTCTTCATGAGAAAATGCATCCCATTCCTCTTTTGTCTTTATCCTGGGACTCTTTGACTTCTCCATGGGCTTTCTTTTGACTTATATGCAACTAAAAATATATTCATTAATATTAAATAAATATTAACACACATTATCCAAGATATGAATATTAAAAACACTATTAAATTTGATGGGGCCTTTATCACCAATAATGCTAGACCTTTGACATCAATGGCAATATTTCCAACAATCTCCCCCTTTGTCATTGATGGCAACCTCAAACTGAACCAACTGCATCTTGAAACTTGCACATACTACTCTTTGAAAAAACATATAGTAACTCCCCTTTACTATAACAACCTGTACCTATTTTTGTACTTATACCTATACCTGTACCTATTTATATTCTTCTCCCCCTTTGACATCAATGGCAAAGGGCCTACTTAGAGCTAACACTTAGCTCCCCCTCAATTGATATTGAACCTAAATGGTAGAAAGTAAAATAAATTACTCCCATCTTCTCTTATAGATACTCAAATGTGTCTTTTGGTAGTGCCTTTGTGAAAATATCTATAATTTTCTCTATAGTACTGATATATTCCATCTTAACCTATTAATCTACAACCTACTCTCTCAAGAAGTGATATCTAATGTGAATATGTTTTATTCTTGAATGCATCACTGGATTCTTCAAAATATTAATAACACTTGTGTTGTCAAAAAAAATAGCAATAGGTTCATCATATTTTACCTTGATATCTTCCAAAGTTTGCTTCATTAAAGCACTTGAGGACAATACAGTATCATTGCAATATATTTTGCTTCATCTATAGAAAGTGATACTGAATTTTTCTTTTTGCTTAGCCATGATACTAAGCTGTCACCAAGGAAGAAAGCTCCTCCACTTATACTCTTTCTATCATCCAAGCACCCTACCCAATTTGAATATGTATAAGCAACCAAAGTGAAATCTTTGCCTGTGGGATACCACAATCCATAATCCATTATCCCCTTGATATATCTAAATATTCTTTTCACCAATTAAACATGACTATTTTTTGGAGCTAACTGATATCTTACAACTATACCTATTGCATGCATGATGTCTAGCCTCGATGTTGTCAAATATAAAAGACTACCAATCATAGATCTATAAAAAGATTGATCTGCAATAGGTGAATCTTCATCCTTGCTCACTTTATTTTTTATACACATTGGTGTGCCAACTGGTGCACAATCCTTAAAACCAAATTTATTCAATATTTCCTTGGCATATTTACTTTGAGATATAAAAATTCTTTTATTTGACTGAAATATTTGTAACCCTAAGAAAAATGACAATTATCCAAGCATAGACATCTCAAATTCTTTTTGTATATTATCAAAAAATTCTTTTGTCATCTTTTCAATGTTTCCTCCAAAAATGATGTCATCAACATATACCACAACAATTAATTAATGCTCACATTTTATTTTGATGTAGAGATTATTGTCAATAAATCCTCTCTTGAAACCTTGATCCTACATGTACTTATCAAATCTTGCATACCAAGCTCTGGGAGCTTGTTTCAAATCATACAGTACTTTCTTCAATCTGCATACATGGCTAATAATATTTAAGAGAATAAATCCCTTAGGCTGCTCAATGTAGACCTCTTCTTATAGATTCTAGTTTAGAAAGGTATATTTGACATCCATTTGAAACATTGCATATGCAAGAAACGTTCTAATAGCCTCTAGCCTTGCTACTAGTGCAAAAGTTTCTTCAAAATTTATTCCTTTAATCTGAGCATATCTTTTACATACTAATCTAGCTTTATTTGTGGTCACTTCTCCATTTTCATTCAAATTATTGTTGTAAACCCATTTTGTTCCTATCACATTGTGATCTTTTGGTCTAGGCACTAATTCTCAAATATCATTCTTTTCTATCTGATTTAATTATTCATCCATTGCCTTAACCCAATGCATATCATGTCTAGATTCTAAAAAAAATTTAGGTTGAATTTTAGATAACAAAGAGAAATTAACTTGCTCAAATTCACTTACCATCATTCTTCTAGTATGAATTCCTTCATTTATGTCCCTGATGATGTCACTTTCATTATGATTTCTCTAGACATATTTGGATTGGGTTTTGATTTCCTTTTTTTCCTTCTTCTCATCTTCATCTAATTCTTCAAAATCTTCCTCTTCAACGATTTCAGGAATGTTTATTGGATCATTGATTCTTTGTGTTCCATCTTCTTCTATCTTGACACTTGCACTTTCAAAAAAAAAATTGATTATTTTGTTATAAAATTTATAAGCTTTACTTTTGCAATAATAACCAATAAATATACCTTTATCTTCTCTAGATTCAAACTTACCAATTTTTTCATTGATTCTTTTTATGAAGCATCTACTGCCAAAAACATTGAAATAATCAACTATTACTGGTTTATCTTTTCATAGCTCATAAGGAGTCTTGTCACTATAGACTCTTAATAATGCTCTATTATGAATATGCACTATTGTAGCAACTACCTCTCTCTAATATTTATCTTGTATCTTGGATTAATTTAGCATTGTCCTCACCATCTCTTGAACTGTTCTATTTCTTTACTCAACTACTCTATTTTGCTATGGAGTTATGGCTGCTGAATAATGTCTCTTTATTAAATGGTCTTCATAAAAATCAATAAACTAATCTGACATGAATTCTCCCCCTTGATCTGGTCTTAGACACTTAATCTTCAAACTGGTTTCATTCTCAACTAATGCTTTGAATGCTTTGAAATGTCTGAAAGCTTTTGATTTAAAAAAAAAAACATTACCCAAGTCATACATAAAAAACATCAATAATCAACATGAAATATTTTTCACCTTGAGTACTTTTATTTCTCATAGGTCCACATAGATTAGTATGAATAAGCTTTAGCATCGGAGTAGTTGAGTACTTTTTTGTTTTGAGCAGTCACCTTTTGGCTTGCTTCTAATGCTGACAAGGTTCACAAAGCATGTCAGATGGATTTGTAATCTTTGGAAGATTTTTGACTACTTGCTTCTTGCTGATGTTGACAATATTATAAATATTTACGTATCTCATTCTCCTGTGTCATAACCAACTTTCTTCAATCTGAATCAAACAACATCTTTGACCTTTGATGTCTGATAATATTTACAAATTATTGCCTATTCTCTGAGCATCTGCAACCAACACATTTGAATATTTTATCCTAATTTTACAACCTTATACATAAAACTTTAGTGTGTACCCCTGATCACACATCTGACTTACAATCAAAATATTATGCTTAAGACCTACATACAAAACATTTTCAATTTTAGTTATACCATTATCCATACTTAGTGTACCTTTTCTGGCAATTTTGGCAGTAGTATTGTCTCCAAATTTCACTGTACCACCATTGATCTTTTCAAAGTTATGAACTTACTTTTGTCTCCTGTCATGTGCCTCAAACATCCAATGTCAATGAACCATGTCTTTTATTTATTTCTTGCATGCAAAGCTATCTGTACCAACATATATTTTTAGGTTGTTTTTTCTACCATGAACCTGTCTAAACTTTCTTCTTGATGAATGCAGTCTTGAAACTCTGGTCCTTCTTGACTTAACTTGAACATTCTTATACAATACCAAGCTATGTGTCTGAAGTTGTTTCACTTATAACATATTATGGCCTCTTCATGAAACCCTGTTAGAGGAGCAGAAGAGTTGTGGCTTTTGCTTGACTCTGCATGACTTTCTTTCTCCTTATTTATGAAAATTTTAGCCCTTTTTTGACATTTTATCTTCTTATGACCATATCCATTACAATAAAAATAATAACCATAAAAATAGGGTATGTTTGTGTATCTCTAACTTGATTGCCATTTGTAGCTTTGTTCCCTCCAGCCTTCTTTGTTTGAGATGTCCTCTGTATTTTTAACTTCTTCTCTTTTTATTTCCTCTTTTGTAAGAGCTTCAGGATAGCTCTTTCCTTTTTCCTTGTCTGTAAAAGTAGTGACCTCCCCTTTCTCTTTTTCAAATATGATACCTATCTTATCTAACATTGATCTTTGACTTTCTAATATTTTATTCAACATATTAATGTTATTCTCAAATTTTGAATCATTGGATGCTCTATCATTGATTGCTTTATTTTTTTCTCAAGATATTATTTTAAAGAAGCAATTTTAATAACATACCTTTCACATTCTTTACTTATTTTTTGTAACTATGCCATTAGATCTTATTCATTATTATTGGCTTCTTCAAAGTGTGCTTGTAGATCTTCAATTATTTCATTTGACTCATTTTCATTTTTATTGATTTGGAGCTTTAATCCTTGATTCTTCTTTTCAATAGCTTTTAACTCTTCTAAGGCACAAACAAGTTCTCCTTCTAGATTTAATTCATCTTCATCTTATTCTTCTTCTTGATCATCTATACTTTTACTTGTGGAGGCATCTTCATGTATGGCCATGAATAGAATCTCTTCTTATTCTAAATTACTGACTCCACTATCTTCAACTGAGCTAGGATCTTTAGAGTACAAAGTATTCTTCTCGAATCCCTTCTTGAATTTTCCTTTGAAATTCTTTTTGTATGTAGACTTTTCTTCTTCATTGTCACCATTACCCTTATCTGGGCCCTTAGCTACAAAATGGCTAATATTTCCATAATTAAAACATTTAAAAGGTAATTTTCCTTGATATTTACTTGTGCCCTTTTTCAGCTTGTGAATGAATAGAGCTTCATTTTCATCTTCATCATCGTTACAACTATCACTTGAATCTTTAATCTTAGCCTTCTCTTTCTTTGATGTCTTAAAAGTAGCTTGTCTCTTTGAGGGTTTCTCTTGTTTGATCTGCATCTCATATGCGTTAAGAATACCATGTAGCTCATCCATCTTTATCTTGGCTAAATTCTTCATCTTTTCAATTGCTAAAACTTTTGCATCATATCTCAATGGTAGAGATCTCAAAAAAATTTGTACCGCAATTGATTCTTCTAACTTTTCTCCAAGAACTTGAATCTGATTAATTATTTGATCAAACTGTAAAAGATAACTTTCTATATTTTCTTCCTCTTCCATCTTCAAATTCTCAAACTATCTTTTGAAAGTCTGAAGCTTAGCTTGCTAAACCTTTCCATCACCTTTGTAAATATTCTCAAGTTTTACTCAAGTTTCATGAGCAGATTTACATTACATAACTTTAACAAATTCTTATTCACATAAACCACATAAAATAGCATTTAAAGCTTTAGCATTATTTTCACTTGCCTTCTTTTTTGTCAGAATAGTTACAAGTGTTTGTGGCTCTTCATATTCCTCTACCACTGCTTGCCAAATGTCAAATCCAAGGGCCATCAAATAAGTCTTCATCCTTATGCTCCAAAAAGCATAATTTGTCTCATCAAACAAAGGTGCCTTATTTGTAGAGAAACCTTCATGTGATCCAACAATCATGCTTTTCCGATCTACCTTCAAGCTATTAAAACTTTTTCAAAAGGAACCTGCTCTAATACCAATTGTTAAGCATGAAATATACTAAGAGGGGGGTGAATCAATATACTATATATCTTTTACTTAATCTAATTTATTTTCTTTAACCTCTTAATCACACATTCAAGATATGCAATAAAACTAAAAAAATAATATGCACCACACAAGAGAAAGAGAGAGAGACACTAGATTTTTACATGGAAACCCAAAGTGGGAAAAACCACAGAGAACAATCTCAAGTATATGAATGAGAACCAACTCAAATTAAAAAGTTCACAAGCACCAAATTATAGGATCACCAACATATAAAATATTTATGAGCACCAACCCACATGATCCCAACCCCTTGAAAAGATTTATGAGCACCAACCCACAGGATCACCAACCCCTCTTGTGTATAAAATATAACTATCTCTCAATGTTGCTTACTTAACAAATGATAGAACTCTACAATATCTCCTAATTTTTTCTCTTCGAAAATAAATAAAAACCATGCACACTCTTGCATATTTCAAATGGCTTCTCAAGCCTTTATTTATAGCTTTACAAATGAATTTTGGCATTCACCCTTTGTGACCCTTCAATCCTCATGGAAAATGGCACAAAACTTGCACGACCCTTCGTATCCTTACATTTGAATAGTCATATGGTGACCCTTCATAAGCAAATGTGTCTTTTCCTCTCTGGTCTTTATCTTGGTGACTTTTCGTATTCCTCAAAGTGTCCCTTCATGGAAAAATTCACCATACCCTCTTTTGTCTTCACATGGTGACTTTTAGAATTCCTCAAGATGACTCTTCATGAGAAAATGCATCCCATTCCTCTTTTGTCTTTACCCCAAGACTCTTTGACTTTTCCATGGGCCCTTTTTTGATTTATGTGCAACTAAAAATATATTCATTAATATTAAATAAATATTAATACACATTAGCCAAGTGAATATTAAAAACACCATTAAATGTAATGGGGCCTTTATCACCAATAATGTTAGACCTTTGACATCAATGACAATATTTCCAACACTGGGTAAAATACATATTTAACTGTAGATACCAATTGTGGAGTTTGATCTTTTATTATAAATAAGATATGTGCTTGAAATCACATCTTTTGGAATGATATTTGAATTTTGAGATTTGTATGTTGCCTTTTAGATATCATTGCCTTTTATTTTAAATGATTTGCTTTTAACTTTTTTGATTTATTATATTCCTCCTCCATACAAATTTGGAACACCAATCATGGGTGCTAAAGATGACTTTCATTTGAATACTTGGGACAAGGTTTCTAAGAGAGAGAACTTCAAAGAGCATGGGGTCTAAGAGTTTCATAAATCTAGGTGAAATAAAAGAGATATATTGACTTTTACCTTGTTTTATCCAATGTTGAGATGAAAGGAAAGGGAAATAAAGAGGAATGACACATGAAACAATTTGAATTGCTTCAAATTACAAAAAAATGTGACAAAGGGTAAAGAGGGATACAATGACAGTAAAGTGTGATTCTTTATCATAAGAATGAGGGAAATGGAGGAAATAATGCTAACATAGATTGTTTGTGAATTCCATTTTGAAAAAGAAACAAAATCTAAAGTTAAGAATAAAGATCAAGAACATGAAAAGATGGTGATTTTATGAGGAGGGCTAGGTCCTATCCACAGTCTTACACAATAACTCATAAAAGAGAAACCCATGAGGGTGCTGACAAGCAATAGAAAAGTAAAGTGAGGTAAACAAATAAATAGTAAATATTTTGTGAGGGATGTTAGGTCCTATATATGGTTTTATAAATCAAATCACAAAATAAAAACCCAAAGGATGCCAAAACAACATTGGCAAGCAGCAACAATATGTGAGAAATAAGTAAAAGATGATGGTTTTATGAGGAATGTTGGGTCCTATCCATGGTCTTACAAAACAACTCACAAAATAAAAACCCACAGGGGTACCAAAAGAATTTTTTTTAAAGATAAAGAAGACTATGGTACATCAAGAGGTGAATTATAAAGAAAGGGGATAAATGATCATAGATCTACTAAGGCAAAGAGTGACATAAAAAGACAAATGAAAGAGGTATAAATAATAAAAACAAATTCCAAATGTAATGTGGATGAAAACCAAAGAATGTAAAGGAAAATAATGATGCTAGTAAAATAAGAGTAAAGCAAAGCAAGATAAATTCACAAAAACAAAGAAACATGAGACAAGAGAACAAGTAAGACCTATGATAACATTTGTATCAAAGATGAGCATGTGAAATACAAGTCTATAAGTCTCTAAAGGTTTATTGAAGCTAAATTTATTTATTATTATGCATTGTATAATAAGAGTGGACATCACAAGATGCCACAATGGGTAAGTGGATGTATGGATGGACATCACAAGATGCCCCAATCTATGATTTGGAATGAGGTAAGATTGAACTATTAAAATGATTTGCATTGGGTTGGGAGGTGCATTTGGAGATAGGTAAATGTGTTGGTTTGTTAGATTTTAAGGATGTTGAATGTGACATATGATGTGTAGGAGAGGTATGAAGATGCAAAGGACCATGGATGATATGCTTTATAATAGGAATTTGAACTAGGTACTCTTTTGGTTCATGTGACTTAAGAGGATATAGCTCAATGGATGCAATGATATGTTTAAAGTTGTTCATGTTAGCTATCCTTTCCTTATTGGTATAGCAAAGAAAATCAATTGTGGTTTGAACAAAATTAGTGGATGAGGTAAAACTATGGGATGATTTTTTTAATCTTTTTGTATTTGATTTTGATGTGATTGTGGTTCTTGAGATTGAATTTGAGAAGCTTGAAGATAGTATTGATAATGTTGTTTTGTGAGAGTATCAAGATTGAAATGTGGACCAAGCAAGGAAGAAATAATAAATCAATGAAGATCATGACAAGACTCATGAGAATGACCTATAGTAGCATGCCACCAAAAAAATTTATCTAGATTGTACCATGTGGGAGGAGGTTTGGAAGGATCAAAGATCATGGGTTTAGAGGGTGGCAATTTCTTCTTAAGTTATTCTAGACTCAAGGGTGGGTAGGTTGGGCTAAAATTGGTTGAATTGGATGATCAATTTTGAGGTTTGTGAGATGAAGATGAATCAATATTATGAGAACATGATTGAAAATGTTATTTAGTATTTGTTTGAGGTGTTTTAAATTGAGTCATAAGAAAGTATTACCTTTTTTCTTGGTTTAAGGCTTTTTCCAAAGTTTTATGTGAAAATAATAGAACTTTGTATTGAAGGGGAGGTTTAAGATCAGTGACAAATAGTTTAAAAGAGTATCATTCATGTTATGGTCCACTTTATGAGCAAGATACTTCCATCATTTGATAAAAGTGTGAGCAGATTCATTAGAAAGTTTCTTGGCATTGATGAAATGGGTAAGGTAGTTTTTAGGAAGGTCATCATGTTGAAATTATTTCACTAGAGCATTGACTAAATCCTCTAGTTATGAGATGAAATGTATATGAATTTAGTTTTACCATTCAATTGCATCACACACAAAGGTTTTGGATAAGATCTTGGTGGTAGCAAAGGTATTAGTTTGGACACATTCCTTATAAAGATTACCAAAAGACTTAAGAAAGATAGTAGGGTCCTTAGTCCCATTATATGTGATAGTTGGAGAAATATTTCTAATATATATGGATGTAATGAATTTGGCTAAAGGTTTATTTTGAAGATGTTGAAGCACTTTTTTATTCATTGAAGGTTGGGGGATGATATTCCTATTGGCATCTCTAAGAGGAGGAGGGAGAAAATTTTGATTTGGTTGAGACATGATGACTTGAGTGGTTGACTAGTCATGTGTAATAAATTTTGTTGCATGTTCATCATTTGAGACTGATTGGAATTTTTCATGATGTTCATTTTATTTATGACTTGTGCAAGAAGTTGAGTTCTATCAATGGGTGGATTGGTGTTTGTAGGAGGGGCATTAGTGTTGGTAGGAATAGGATTGTTAGTGTTGGAGGGAGGAGGATTATTTATAGGTGGAGGATTAAAAAAATTGGTATTGGGAGGAGGATTAGTATGAATTACCTCAAATACATTACATTTTATAGTGAGTGGTTTTGGTTTAGGAGAAGGGAAAGGAATAAATTAGATGGTTTCATCTAAAGTAATGAAATAAGTGAGGTTAGTATCTAAATATTTAATTATGTAATGTTTTAGACTAAGGGAAGGCTGAAGAGATGTCATCATGATGAAACAAAACTAGATAACCATACAATGGAAACAAAAAGTGATATAAAATAGTACAAGGTTGACTAGGTCGATCCTATATAGAAAATAGGAGCTGAAAAGGGTTTGCAAATAGTACATGGTCGATTGGGTCAATCTTGTATAGCAAAAAGAGACTAAAAAAGCTCTGTAAATAGTACAAGGTTGACTAGGTCAATCCTATATAGTGGACAAAGGTTGAAAAAAGTGGATTCTTTATTTAGCCTATATCTTTATTTCTACTCATCCATTTTATAAAATGTAAAATGCATTGGATTCATGATGATGTAGAGAATGAAAAAAAGGAAGATGTTAAAGTTTATATCAATTTGTGAATAATACAATTTTTAAATCAATTTAAAGAAGTAAGTGTTCAAAGGAAATAAATAATCAATTAGATCAACATTTGCCAATCCAATTGAGGCACACAAAATAAAACCTTGCATTAACACTAGCTAATGTAAGTTTTTGCACACATAATTATTGGAAAGTAAAACTAACTAATTGGTCAACCTAATTATTTATTAAATTATAAATAAATGATTTTCAATTTGATGGGAAGTTGGTTGTAGGCAAGGAACTAGATAGCAATCCAAAGATGGTTTCAGGTAATTTAGGCTGAAAGGGACTGTAGTGATAATGATATAGGCTTGGTGTTAGGGCCTACCCCCTCAATTCACACATCAAAATGATAAGGGTGTCAGGTGCATATCTAAAATATACCATTAACCATGTTTTATACTTGACTAGAGTATCAAGTTAGCTTCCTGTAGACACCGAAATCGTGTCTAACCCTTGGTCATCCTCCCACTTGGTCCCTTTTTCTAACATATTCCTAACCTACACACTTATTAATTTAAAATAATAACTTATTTTGAATTAATAACCCCTCCCTTTGACACATCACCCATAACACCTCACCTAGGACACCTTGCCTTAGACCATTTCCCACCCTATGACTCACCCAAGACCTATTCTTATTCCTTTCCAACCACCTAACCAACTCTCGTGTGGATTTAGCCCAACCTTCGATAATTCTCCAACAGATTATGCACTTGGCAGATGGAGAACGGGCTTGATAGCCCTTTTACTCATTCTCCACCCGCCAACATCGATCAAATGTCAGCTGACGCCGGCGGGATCACCGATGTCATTTTACTTAAACCAAGTTCTAACCTCTCGCTCAGGCTAATCACTAGTCAGCTAATCATGAATCTCGAATCCTCTTCCTTCGAATGCAAAAAATCCTCTTGTGCCCGAACTTCAACCTATCTCTCTCGGCTCTCCTGGACGTCAACAGGGACTCTCTGCAATTAATCATCAGACTTCAATCAACACTCTTCTGGCTACAGACACAACAGGGACAAGCATCTCCAACACCTCTGACTCTGCACCAAACAAGCAGGAGGTAAGTATTTCTTCTGTTCTTATATTTCAGTATTTTGGAAAGCACTAGTAATTAGTCTCTATTTTGGTATTTCTAAGTATTGTAGATTGGACTAGACCCGGCCATCAACCAGACCAGACCTGACTAAACTTCTTCTTAGAGAGGCTGAGAGGCCTTTTTCCTACCCTTTACCCCTTTTTCTAACAATATATCCTCTACCTTAGTCCTTCCTGAAGATTCTATCTACTGTCTTACCACCCTACACAAACTCTCAGACTACTACAAACCATTCTGCAGACCATTCTATCAACCAAGAACCCGTCCAGACCTTGTCCCAAGTCTCATTACCCTAACCGATGCCAGCTACTAGGACCATTACCCCTACCAACATAGGTAGACTAACCAACATCGGCAACCTAACTAATCGATGCCGGCAAAAACACCGACGTCGGTGACTGTGGAAAACAGATTGCCAAACTTAGGTACGCATCTATCTCTACTTTCTTTTGTTCAGTCTTTCAATATTTCATTTCTTTTAAGCAACATTATTCTCTATAACAATTATTGGACTGTCATCCCTCCAAGAAGTCTTTGCACTTCTAGGACCAAGCTTTTGCTTGGCAGTCCACTTTCTAGCTATCTAACAACCTTTGTGTTTGAGTCTCTTTCTCCTACAGGTGTCATCCTCCAAAACCAAAGAGGAGTTCCTTTAGTCATTTGAATTTGGTGTGCAAGACTTCATCTAGGTATGTATAAGCCCTTGACTACTTATCTTAGTTTCTCATTTCCTTTTGAATGTGAAAAGTGAAAACTTGTTTGGAAACACTTCCCCCTTGGTGATGAAATCTAAGTAGGTTGGCCTAGGGTAGATAAAATGTTAAAGTGATTGTTTATGATTTTGTGATTTAGTCATGTGTGCATAAAATATAAATAGTGAAAATAAGTGATTAATTAAAAATCCTCTAATTAGACTATGTGATCTATTCTAAGCATGCAAGCAACAGGAAAAGAAAGTGTGAATTAATTACTAACATATATGAGGTTAATTCTAACTTGAAATAAGGTATAGTGTTAAAACTATAGGAATAAAATATATAACATGGTAAATAGGGTCAAATATACACTAAAAAATTAAAGTCTAAAATGAATTGGGTCAGTAGTGTCGATCCAATTATTTTAGATCGTGCATAGAACACAAAACTAGGTCAGCAGTGTCGATCCAGTTGACTATGTAAGGGTAGTTTTGAAGACTATAAACTATGAAAGGAAAGATATAAATGAAAGAAATAGAGAGGTATAAAGGAACCTTGGTGGATTAGAAATGAAATTAAATAAGATTACTAATGAATAATCTTGAAGTATGCTTGATAAACCTACAAATTAAGTTGACAGTATTGATCAAGCTATACAAGAACCTGTTGAAAAAGTGCTAAAACTATAAGGGGTCAAATAGATCAACCTAGTAGGCTGAAATAGATTTATAAAAGGATAAAAAACTTGTATTGGGTTGATTGGGTCGATCCAGTTGCTTGTTCTTATAAACTTATACTAGATTAACTAGGTCGATCTAGTTCCTTGTTCTTAGAAACTTGTGCATAAAAAAAAAATAGTTAGGTCGACATAATCGATCCAGTATATCAAAATATATGATAAAAATGATGATAAAAAAGAATGAAATAAATTAATTAAAATTGAAATAAATCTTACAAAGGTTAGTTCACATCAGGTTCACCAGAATATACACAATAAAAAATGCATCATGTCTATGAATTAATCCTAGATTAGATAAGATAGATCATACCTACACTTATGATTAGGATACACTTGTTAAGTGAGAGAATGACCAATATGAGGATCTAATATACCCAATTAGGGAATCAATTTTCATAACATATCATGATAAGAAGGGTTCCAAAGACTACAATCTAACATAATTGCACAACAACCCTAATAGAGTCCTAATTTTTAAAATGTTCAATTTATTCTAATAACAAGAAAGAAAAATATAATCTAGTGTAAACCAAATATTATGACACAAGTAGAGGTTAGAAACAAATAAAATAACTAAACTAAACATGTATTATAAGACATAGACTCATGTCAATGTATACTAAATCCTAATACATGGAGAGAAGAATACAAATGCATTATCTATATACTCTTACAAAGGATAAATAAATTTAGGAATAATTACCTTTGAAGATGAACCTAACAAGCCTCAATCTCTCCCTTGATCAAGGTGATTTTCAAGAAATTGTTGTGGTATGTAAGGATAACGAAGATAAATTAGCTCTAGGCTACACAACCTATCTAAGTATCCAAAATAATTCTCTACAAGATAAGATCCATATCTCTAAAGAAAGGATGGAACCCTAAGATTTATTCCTCAAGTATAATGGTAAATAAGTAAATGTTTGTTCATACTTATTCACTAATAATTCTTCTTTTATCAAATGGTGGGAAATGAACTTGTATATATAGGCAAATCTTGAATTTAATCCTCTTGAGAATATTAGTTGTACATGGTCAACCCAGTCAACCCAATGTGTTTTTAAGGACAATTCACTAGGTCTAATTTGGGTCATCCAAAAGGCTAACAAGATAATAAATTTAAAAATAACCCTAAACTATATTGGGTTGACCTAGTCGACCCAACGCAACTAACTATCCAAAAGGGTGTTAAGGTAAGAAAAGGAAGAATGGAAGGAGGAAAAAACTAGAATGGGTAGGACTGAGAATAAAAATCTTAGGGTTAATGGTTTTAGGAGACAAGTGTGTATATGGAGTGACAAAATATATAAAAAAATTATGAAGCACCAATGGTCTGCCCACCCCTTTCTTGATGCACCCCTTAAGGCATGCACTTAGAAAGATTGAGACTTGATAGGTTCTTACAAGATACAAAGTGTTAATAATAAATAAAAGTTTGAAAATATTATGTGTATACATAATACTTCATGTTAATAGGTTCACACTGATCAATAAAAATACATGAAAATGCTAATGGACTCATTATGTCCTAGAGTTTGAGCCATAGTTCTAATACCACATGTAACAACCTCGCTAGTTAGATAAAAAATATGAGATTTAATATTTTAAATTAAACACATACCAAAAATAGGTTACACCATGAGAATCTAAGTAGAGATCATACAAAATATTTAAGTGTGATAATAGTAAATACATATTACATCATAATTCACTGATCTCTAATATCATGAGAACGCTACATAATGCGAATATAGAAAGTAATTACATAATCTGAGCCATGACTAATACAAGTCTACTATCACTATTGTCAATGTATAATTAATGAATTATTTTAACTTCTTCATGATAATATTTCAATAAAAAATATAATACAATGTACATATAAGATACATGGCTCTCATAGAGTATAGTTCCCAAACTCTAGTATCTATGGTAATCTCAAGTGTTATCTCAAAGTAGTACTTCTATGGGGAGGGAGAGCATCATCCAAGAAATTTTACACACCAACCATGGACCAACAATCCCCACACTAATCCCATCATTAAATGGCCCTCCCTTCATGGATGAGTAGATAGTGATGGCATGGGAATCTAGAAAGACAAAGTACCCATGTTCTATATGATTTCTAAAACTAAATATGTAATGTATCATAGAAAACTTGTTCTATTGAAATATACCACACAACCATGTAAATCATACTCATTAAATGATAATGTCTCACTAAACATACTTTAACTAAATTTTTAATAATAATAAATAATAACAAGTTATAGATCAATCAAATTCATACACACCACTTGATCAGATTGCCTTTGTCTAGAATTGTGATGCTCGTAAGCCAATGAAGTCCATCTCACTCCTTACTCAGTATCAAAAAAGTGAGATTGGTCAAACATAATTTAACCACATGATTCATATAGTTCACATATTATTATCAATCATATCACCTAACTTGTTAAACATATGAGTAATCAAAGCATACATTTATTTTGTCAAACGTATGAATAAATATTACATTATTATTTATCCCATACTAGAAGTAATTATTATAGTTTATACCACCTGGTAAAATACATATTTAACTGTAGATTCTAATTACTATAATTAGTTTCCAAACATACTACACCTTATTATAACCCATATTACCATAGTCTAGTATTCTAATACATAACTACTAGTTTTCTCAAAATCAAACATATATAGTAGTCTTAAATACATGGAAACATAAGATTCTATTTAAGCAACAAGATATAACAAGGTATAACCAATTAAGTCATAGTTTTCACATAGTATCCTATCTTATCATTCGTTACACTCTCAAAGGTTATATACACGGATACATCAAGCCTTACTAATTATCATAAAATATGCTATTCATAGTAATAACCAACATGCATACATTTAATTAGTCAAATGTAAGTGTGAGTATAGACATGATAATTATAGTATATACCATCCAGATATAACATACATTTATACTGTATTACTGTATGACATTCCATATTATCACATTTCATTGTTTATGAATACAACTACATAATTACACAGAACCAATCTTACATTTTCAAGAATCAATGACCCAAAAATATAAATAATAAACAAGCAAGTACAAGTTTATACCACCTAGGTATACCCTATGTTTAAACTACATACTAACATTCAAAAGATACACAACTCATAGGCACACATCATGATGCACCATTATATTCTATATTTATGTTTAAACACTTGTACAAAAAATATTCACAATATGTACTACACACAAGTATTCACTACTATGTGTAAATTTAATCAATAGTTTAATCATACTATTTTCAAATAGTCAGATAACTCATACCTAAGTTATTTCATAATATTTCATAACTTAATTCCTTTCCTAGGTGATTATTATCGCATGGTTATGGTTTTGGTCCCACATACACCTTATGACTTATTTCAACCATATATTTAATTATAGGTATAATCCCTATAAACTAGTAATTATACATGCACCACATGTAAGTTCTCAAATACTATGAAAAATACTATACCACTATTCATTTATACTTTTAATCAAGATTTCCTTGTCATCATTATAATTCTAACTAAATATCTCAAATCACATAGCTTAACCCAAGATAATGAAGACCTATGCTGAGCTATGAATATGTATCTATCTTTAAATGTTAGGTTAGGAGCCTAGAACTTTATCGACACATTTCCTCAACTCTCGATTCCTGGGACCAAATTCTTATATGTTATACTCTTCCAAATACACAGGTTATTTAAATAATAATGTTGCCTAAAAATATAAATACATATAACTATGGTTCAAAGTTATTTGTCTCATAAAATCAATTATAAATTGAATGAGTATGGTTCTCATTAAAAATCCATGTCAAATCATATGAATAAGATCCTCTATACTGGTGTTGATATGCATGCAAAACATAAATCTCTATTATACATAGTTTTATAGTTTATAATCACTTGTGGAACTAGATTTAGAGGAACACACTCCTATGTTAATAGGCCTAATTATGTCTATGTTTTTTTGAGTATAATATTAATAAGTCATTAAATATATCCTAAAGATTCAAAGTCCTTAACATGTAAATCTTATAGCTAATCATTAAGATTGACTCTGCTAAAAGTGGATTTATGGATCATTAGTAACTCATATAAGATCCTTGATATATATATATCCAATAAGTATAGAAATGGGTCACTTTTATGCATGATATTTAATGCAAAACAAAGAATATACCAAACTATGTTGTAATGGAAGGATTACATAGCTTATACCAGCTCTTATAATATATGTATATATATATATATATATATATATATATATATATATATATATATATATATACGTATGTATATAAATATATATATATGTATATATATATATGTATATATATGTATGTATATATATATATATATATATGTATATATATATATATATGTATATATATATATATATATACATATATATATATACATATATATATACATACATATATATATACATACATACATATACATATATATATATACATATATATATACATACATATATATATACATACATATATATATACACATATATATATATGTATGTATATATATATATATATATATATATATATATATATACACACACACATATGTGTGTGTGTGTATATATATATATATATATATATATATATATATATATATATTCCTTTTAAGACCAAAAGATTTAAATTCCAATTTGGGTTATTAGCTCAAGCATAAAAGTATGGTTATCAGCTATATTAAGAATCAACACATTCTTACTTGTTATTAGTAAGAATTAGTAAGAATACTCGATATTCAGGGATTGCCACTATAAAAAGGAATCAATACATATTTCTCCTTATCCTATAAAAATATGTTGATCAATTTATTAGAAATTAACTCTGGATCTCAAAGGTTGGTTATATAAATATGACAATCAAATTAATAGTGAGAAGACCTAATGATGAATATTTAATATTATGTAATATCAAGAATCATCGATACTTTTTAAGTTTTTAAAGTCTTAGCCATAATATGTGGAATATCAAGAAATCAGGAATTTTTAATATTCGACTACACCAACATCAATACCTTCGCATCCTCCATTGGGTTTTCAAAATGATGATGATGATGATGATGTCAAGGATGAATTCACTCAATAGGCCTCTTAAAAAAGATCCCACAAAGATGACAGTGCTTTCATCCCATCTTAGTATATGTTTCAAATAATTTTCTTGGAATTTGCAGATCATAATATATACACTTAACTTTATTGTATAACACTAGTAATGTATGAATCCATCTAATATGCATATCCATTTGTATAGTTATGTTACCTACTAAAAGAACTAAACCTCTACAGTATTTTGTTAAATCACTATAGTTCCAAATTGTTGAGTAAATAAAATTATAAATCGCTCAGTAGAAAAGGATATTTCTTTGGATATTGTACTATAGGATCAACATATTAAAAAGTTAGTATCGTCATATACATATTACCAATTTTTTATCTATATATTCCAAATCTGTATTATGTTTTATTCACCCATGGAAATCTATACATCCTATTGTATAATATGCATCTGCATGTCAACTTAGTATGATGTTTCTAAAATTTTAAATGACCTCATAATAAGTGTTTTATTTATCTAAATCGATACACTGGTATACTATATAATTAACTTCTGAATATATATATATATATATATATATATATATATATATATATATATATATATATATATATATACACTTGCATGGCAATTTACACTAGTTTTACCAGTAATTACTTCTATGGAGGTTTTATACCATAACAACATCTAAATTTTAATTCTCCCTACTCATTAGAATGACTTTCTTTACCTATGGTAAGCACTCAACACATAAGTTCACCTACTAATTAAATCATTGCAAACTTTTTATATATTCAATTTATTTGTTTTTTCTTCAATTTACTATGGCATCAAAGTGGTCAAATAACACACATATTGCATATATTATCACAACCATAATACACAAAATTTTGTCAATTTATAAAAAATATTAACAAATTCACCTACCTTGAAACAATGCCCAAACTGAAATGGCATGATCTAGACAAAATTCACTTGATTTGGTCTTACTTCACCTCCATGCATTGTCCCCCTATTCTCCACTATTTTCTTTTTAAGGTTGATTCCTTTATTTTATTTTATTTTTTATTTTTTATTACTTTTCTGATTTCATGCCAAAGCTTTTCTCTTTTTTTCTTTATGTTTTTATATGGTTTTCCTTATTATAGATTTTACTAATTTTAATAACAATTATCTTTATTCTTGCTTTATTACACTTTATCTCCTATTTTAATATTTTCCAACAATTTAATAATTAAGTAATTATTTAGTACAAATAATTAATACTAATAACTTAAATATATTAAGACTAATGTAGAGTTAGTTATATCTCTTTGATCTATTCACTAAACCAATGATCATTCTTATTCTCGTAGATTTATATTACCATATCCATTACTGGTCTTGGACATAATAACATGAAATACACACAACTAACATGATTAATCAATTATCTAAATGCATTAATTATAAAAAACATATTAATGCTAATAAATCAACTATGAATTTACTATGTACTATTTAAAAAAGCTACAAGGAAGGTAAAGGAATGATTTCTTGTGTTTTAGTTGTATTTCCATTATAGTTTTGTTACATATGGTCTCCCTAGTGTGTAGGCTAGGAGTGTAAATGTTAGTGTGTTATTTTGATTTTGTTTTATTAGACTAACACCATACTAACCTCCCTTCTTGGATTCCTTGTTCACATAATGGTGTGCCCTGTGGGACAATGCATCCCACAAACTTTATAAATATGCATTTAGATCATCCTTTGATATTTTTTTCTCATTTTCCATCTAAATTTCACATTTTTTAATATTATTACTTAAATAGTTAAATCACCCCAAAGAATGGTAGATCAATCTATAGAATGCTAGAATCACTCTATAGAATGATACAGTCTCTCTAAATGAATCTTTATGAATGGTAGAATTGTTCTACAAAATGGCATAATCACTTTGTAGAGTGATAGAATCACTCTATAGAATGATAGAATCACTCTATAGAATGATAGAATCACTTAAAATGGAGGGATCATTCTGCACAATAGTGAGATCACTCAAAATGGTAGAATCACTCTATAGAATGGTGGAATGGCTCTACATAACAATGAGGTCACCTTGCATATCAGTGAAATCACTAGACCGTAAAGTGGCCAACTTCTAGGGGCTAATTGGGGTCATATAAACTCTATTTTTGATGCTTTTTTTAAAACCACATGTTTTCTCCTGAATTTTTAGAATATTCTATTAATTTACCTTCAAGTTGCATATAATTTTCACAAAGTATAATAACCCCTAACACTTTTATAAGACCAAAGGCCAAGAGAAAACACTTTTAAACATTTTATGTTGCAAATTTCACATTTCAAATTGGTGTTTTAAAAATATTTTTACTTGAGTCATTTTTTTTCAAAGTTTTCAATAACAAATTCCAAGGGGCTCAAATTACACAAAATGTTTCATTTTGGAGATATAAAACTGAACTCTCACATTAGTTACATACTCATAAGAGTTTTTCACTTTTATGCTTATTTAATTGAAAGTGTTTGTTTAATAATATAAGTGATGCATATATGCTCTCCCCTTGTCCCCTTTATAGAACTTGGGTGATAAAAAAACATTCACTTTTTGCCTTTATTAATTTGGTCCAAAAGCATGGAAATAAATTTGCTAAGGCCCTCCTCAAATCCATCTGATTTGGATGACCCCAAAATAAACCTAAAGTCTTTTCACTTGTCTCTATTTACATGCATTTTGGCTTGTGAGTGGGAGTTTATCACCTCCTCATAGGTTCTCTAAGGAAGCATTGACTCAAGAATTTATCTCATGGCATCATTTCAAATCCATTCCATAGTGGATTATATAAATTGACAATGACTCATTGGGATGTTTATTTTGAGTGGAAAAAATAAGCTCTGTTAGTGTTACTTATCCTCAAAATGTAGGGGAAACTTGGACATTACACTATACTAAGCAATTAATGGATGTAATGGCTGTGAAAAGGAGAAGACCTTTTCACAACAATCTAGTTGATGCGGATCAAAATGACATGTTTACATCTATAGTGTTAACTACACTTGGGACCATCTAGAAATGAGTGAAAATTAATAGTTTAGACAATCCCACTTGTTTTAGGCATATAGTTGATGCAAGGTGAGTAGCCTAAAGTTCCATTTTGTAGTACAAAATCTTGAGAGAAGAGGGGCCCTAAAAACTCTACTTTTCATGCACTTTTAATTTTTAGATTAACAAATTAAAATCCTCTCAGGAGCAAGTATATTGATGGAATTCTATAGTTTAATGCAACCTTACTAGTTTTAAGATTTCAGATGTTGCACTTAGGTGTTTATGTCATTTGTTCCCTTTTACTTGCATGGTCTTGAGTCGAAACTATTTATTTTCTATATCATTTCAAAAATGATTCTAGTTTATGCATTAATCCTTTTTTTGAAAATGCATTATGTCATCCATTTGACATCATACATTTTCCTTAGTCATTTGTCAAACTCTTATGTGTGTGTCATTTATTGAAAAGGGGCATCGTTATGCTACCCATTTCATTCTAATTCTTGTGCCTTAAAGTCTTGAAACAAATCTCGCCATATATTTAGAGAATGATAACATCATTACGCTACTCAAATTATTTCAAAGACTTCTCGCCTTCTCTAAATTTTCATTTTTTTGAAACCACATGTGCCTTTTGAATCTATGCCTAGAACTATCATGCCATTCATTCTTGTCTAGCTTGTTATCTATTTTTAAGGAAGATTAGTTTTCTAAATCAAGTTTGAAATTAGCCTTGACAAGTTGAAATCTAGATATTGATTGGTCCATTCCCATGCCTCACGTAATTTTAGCTTAGACATTTACCTTTCACTTTTGAGTTGTGTAACTTAGGTTAATTTCTTGCTCCATTTACAAACTATTTCTGTGCCTAAATTTGGGGAAGTGGTCTATCTTTGATATGCCTAGAGTTCAATGTCTTTTGCCAAAGGATCAATTTTATGTTTAAATATGAATTCCTAGTTTATGCCAAAGTGTTTTAAATTTGTTAGATTAAATATCTTTCCTTTTAAACCTTGTTTTGTTTAAAGTCTAGCTTTTGTGCCTTATTTCCAAAAGACCTAGCAATACCTATTTTGAGCCTAGATTTTGTGCCTTGTTTTCCAAAATTCTTAGCAACCTCTATTTCTTTAGACCTAAATTATACTTATTTGAAACATTTTATACCTAAGTTTATCATTCATTTTTATTTCATCCATTTGACATTTTTGTGTAAGACATTGGATGTTAGATTATTTTAGACCAAGTTTTCACATAGACCTTTTCAGAGAAACAATTTTACTTTTTATACCAAGTTAGACTATGTTTGGACCATTTATCTTTTGGACCTTATTTTTCAAAGTTTGTAGAACTCTAGGTCTTTTTTTGAAACATTTATTATTAATTTAGATATGTCTCATTACATTCGTAGTAGGATACTGTACAATCTAGGTTATGATAATGTGGTCACACAAGATGAATTTGTTCAAGACCATTATGGTGATCATGTAGTTTGTGAGATGGAACCGTATCCTCCTTACAATACTCAATCTTGAGAACAAATCCAAGATCTTCATGCACAGTATTAGGTGATACCTTCTTTGGGCTATTAACATACCAAGTTCTCCATTTTTGATTTGAGGGACTATTTGAGTCACTATTTTCATTGGTAAAAGGTAGGCTATGGAAACCATAGTTGGTGTAGCCCATTTTTATGATAGAGGGGGAATTTACCACCATGTATGGTAATGGTGTTTTATTAATTATATAGTTACACTATTTTTACCATATAATAATTTTTGTGCTTCTAGTTTTGACACATGGTAGGATGAGGAACAATTGGAGAGGCCCATGTAGTGGGTCCTCAGGTGACCACATGGCCTATCACCACATCCTTGCTAATTATCCAAGCCATAATGTAACCCAACTCACATGGAAAAATAACTTGAGTTACCAACCCAACTTGACTCACATGGAAACCTAATTCCACTCGCATGGTAACTTGATTTGCATATAAACCTAACCTAAGTCCAACTCAACTCGATAGCCAACTCAAGTTCAAAACTAAGTTCTAACTAATGTTCCACATTTGAAGGAAATTTTCATTGGTGGTGACTCATATAAAATTTTGTGTAAAATGTGGCCAAGCCACATATCTATATTATGAGAAAAGCCTATTAAAAGGCTTTAAAATTGTTCAGTCCCACAAATGTGGGATTTTTATAAATACATGCTTTATTTTAGACCAAAGCCATTTTGACCACCACTAAGTAAGGAAATCCATTATCAATAAATATAGAGGGTTCAAAGGCTTAAGCCATGATGTAAAAAGAGCCCAAATGGGTGTGGAAGCATTATTCTATTATTAGAAAATGGTTTTATATCCATTGAAGGGGACTCGATAACCATTCAACAAAGTTTATGGCATGGTTGGGGTGAGGGGCCTGTTTGCAAAGGCCAAGCCCATGGGAGTTCATTATGGGAGTATTCTAGTGGAGAATATATGTTTTTATCCTATTCATATGATAGTTTGTCATGGTATTAAACTATTATTGTAAGGCATTTAAGCCTGGGTGGATTTGAACTAGAACAATAAAAATATCCCAAACTGTGATAAATACATTAGATGTTATTCTCCTCTATTATAAAGGATGTCAATTCAAAAGAGAAGCCTTAGCTCCATGGTGAAGTCTATTTGTTTTTGTATAATGTAAATTAAATGAGTTGGCCACATAGATGAGTGTCTATCCATTTTGGCTAGAGACACAATATAATAATGGCAGAGTTCGATGGAGATATCATCTGGGATGGTTTTGGAGAAACTCATCAGTGAAGGGAGCTATTGGAGGAGCTTATTATTTGAGGAAGCTCACAATAGATCTGAGTCAATTCAAGCCTATAGATAATCCAATCCAAATATGGATATGGCATGAGTCATGTTATTTCCATAGTCTTGAAGGTGAGGATAGATCACCTATTTTAAGAAGTTTATTTTTTTTAAGCCATGGGTGAATTCATCTATTTGAATTTATTTCTTGACCATAGTATAATTGATATAATATATGATTCTATTTGATAAATCCATGAACATTGAGAAAAATACAAATGCAGAGTTATATGTGTCAAGTCGTGAGGTAGCTATCATGTGGTAAATGGTCTGAAAGGTCAAGCTGAGAATATACGGATAGCCTTGAGTGAAGGCAGTTTTATTTACAAACATAGACCAAGATTGTTTGTGTATTATAATATATATACATTTTAGGAAATGTCACCTATTGTACTGTATTATTAAGCCAAGGGTGAATATATAAATTACATGGTATAATATGAAGATACAAAAAATTGAATTGGGTATGCAAAGAGAGTAGAATGATCTGAGGATTCAATGAAGCCACATGGGGTTGATAAAGCCATTAAGTCATGGTGAAAGGTAATTAATCTATAATATTTTTACACATTTTTGAATTGTAAACTTATATATATATATATATATATATATATGCCTGAGCTATGAAGATGGTTATATAATAATACATAGAGGGATTCAAGACTCTATTATTATTTTCCCTTTTATTTTTTAAGTTTTGATAATGAGGTTGCAAATTTTGTTTAGAGTGTGTTGACAAATAGTCAGACACCCATGGTAGAAAAGGGAAATATGTATTACCTCTAATTTTTTTTCCTAGAGGGATATAGATAGTTATAGGGTTACTGAGGGTTGTAGGTCTGTATAAAACCTAGAGACACTCCTGGTTATAATTACTCTTGTTTATTATTTTGTCATTTATTATTTTTCCCATTTGTCAAAGTTTAATAGATACTCTAAATGGAGAACATATTGCCCACATGCATGAAGAAGAATTATAAATGTTGTTGATGAAGGATGGTTGCTTTAGAGCCTTAGAGCCTTCATGGTTAGATTTTAGCATTGATACAAGTTTCTAAAATCCATTATAATGTAAGTTATAAATGGACATTTACATCTTTTAAATGGATCAGATTGTAATTAAGCAATCCTAGAGACGTAGCCCAAATGATGGGTGAACTTCATTATCACTTCTGATGTCATTTTTCCTTTATGTTTATTTTATATTTTATTTTAATTCAGTTGAAAATGGATTGATATAATACTATCAATAAATATAATTTTTTTTGAATGATGTAAAATCAAAAATTTTAAAATGCGAGAAATGAATTTTACAAAGGTTTCTAGTTATTTTAATTCATTCCTAGATTTCCATGACCAATTTTTTATATTCAGGGAATTGAGAATTCAATATCCATTTTCAAAAAACCATTTTATTTATATGGTTTATGGATCTTATTTGGTATCCGAGTAAGTGATTACAAGATCTTACTTTAGTTGTGATATAGTTCTTTGGAGTTTTTATCAGATTTTGGTTTTGATTCTTCTGTTTGAGTTGACCATGTAGGAAGGCTAGTGTAAAGGGAAATTGGAAGGTGTTCTAATTTTTTGGGAGAAGATAAGCTTTTAACAACCAAGATTATAGAACCATTAGCCTTGCAAGATCAACACAAATGAAGAATAACATATGGCCACTTGAAGTGTGAGATGGTGTGGAGAAAGGAACAACCTTTCTTCCTTGGGAAGAATTTAGATAAAGTACAAGGAACTTTCAGTAATGCATCTCCATGAGGAATTAGTTGCAGTTTCATTGCTAGTCTTATACAGAGGGTAGATTGAGGTATGGTTATGATATGATTTTATATTGGTATTAACATAATATTTTGGTCTAGCTAACCGGTTGTGTAGCCTTATTATTTTGTATTATTAATTATATTATGGATACCTATGTCTTTGTTTATAGAAACAAGTGAAAAGACTAGTTCATGGTAATATATGGAAATGGGAAAAAGGTAATGTTCAGTATTGGACAAGTTTTTTCATTTTGAGTTTTGATTTTTATCAGGTTCATGAATTGGTATGTCTCACAACTTTGTTAAGAGTTAGAGGATGCAAACAAGAAATTATTTTAGATACCAATAGTATGTTAATCAGTACTCACTAGGTGCACTTCATAGTTCTCAAAGAGATATAATTTATTTTTAGTGTGACTATATTTGCACAAGTTTGGTTTAAATTTGGATAACCTTTGTGTAGGTTGCTTTGAAAGTAAAATATACCTTTACGTGAAATCATTTTGAAATCCTTTTGGAAATGATAAATGGGTTGTCTAACTCTTAGAAGATAGAGTTGTCAAGATGAAACCATCTTACTATTCAATTATGGAAACCATTAAGAGGGAACAACCTTATGGATTATATGGTTTATTCGAATAGTTTTGATAAGCATAAATATAGCATTAGATTAGTATGCTTCTATTCCTTTCAATACATTATTTTCAGAGGATTCCTAATTATTGGATCCAGGGAAGGAATTTTTGATAAAGTTGTGTTTGGAAGGGTTTATATTTGCTATCTCCTATTTTAGTTTTCTATTGTGATAGAATTTTTGTGGAAACTAAATTAGTTAGATGAGTTGTGAAAGTATGAATTAAGGAGCAGTTAGATGGTGAAGGAAACCTCAAGACAGGTTTAAAATACTTGATTTATTCTCACTTTTAAATGATATGTGCTTACAGTTACTTGCATATTTATGAGTTTGTAAAGAAGCTCTTATTATGGAAATTCTCCAAGTTAACATTAGAGTTTAACAAGTACAGTGAAAGATTTGAGGGACATGAGAGTTAATTTTGTTGTTACAGTTCTCTTGATTATGTTTTTAGGTATTGTGTATTAGTCAAATTAGGATAGACAAATTCATTACACATGTTTATACTTGACATTATATACAACTAAGTCCCATAGTAATATGGGTAATGTTTGTATTATAAATTTTTTGTACACACATGAATGTTTTTCAGTCACATCATGTAGGTGTACTTTCCAAAGACCCATAAATGGGCAATACTTGTGAAATGTAAGTATAAATGTGTGAAATTTGTTTGTAAATACTATAGGTGTATGGAACACAATAGTTTACCTTTTGTGATAACAAGGAGAATACCTTAACCTTCATGCAGTGCAGGGGTTGATAAAAGCTACCAGAGTATGATTTTTGGGTAACATGTCATTTGGTAGAATAGATATGGAATTTATTTTAATCTCCATATATAGGCTATAATTGTAGTTGGACAATTGAATTATTGAAAGCTTTTATAAGATTGGTGTGATGTAGAAAGTCATGTAGTAGGTTCAATGAGATTCTTGGTACTTTTGAGGATAAAAGCCTCTTTATGGGGAAGTTTGATCAAGAGGACTATTTGAGTCACTATTTTTGTTGATAAAATGTTGGTTATAGAAATTGTAGCCGGTGGAATCCACTTTTATGATGGAGGGGGAATTTACTACCATGTATGGTAATGATTTTTTATTAATTATATAATTACACTTTTTTTACCATATAATTATTTTTGTGCTTCTAGTTGTGACATGTGATAGGATGATGAGTAATTGGAGAGGCCCACATGGTCACTCCTCAAGCCACCTCATGGCCTGCCACCACATCCTTGCTATTTATCCAAGCCACAATGTAACCCAACTCACATGGAAAACCAACTCGAGTTACCAACCCAACTTTACTCGCATGGTAACCTGACTCAACTCTCATGGTAACCCAACCCAACTCACATAGAAACCCAACCTAAGTCCAACTCAACTCGATAACCAACTCAAGTTCCAAACTGAGTTCTTTAATTTTCCATGTTCGAAGGAAATGTTCATTGGTGGTGATTCATATAAAATTCAGTGTAAAACATGTCCAAAGCCACAGATCTATATTATTAAAAAACCTATTAAAAGGATTTAAAACTATTTGGTCCCATGAATGTGGGATTTTTATAAATGAATGCTTTATTTTAGACCAAAGCCATTTTAACCATGATTAAGGAAATCCATTGTCAAGAAATAAAGAGGGTTCAAAGGCTTAAGCCATAGAAGAAAAAGAGCCTGAATAGTTATGGAAGCATTCTTCCATTATTGGAAAATGGATTTATAGGAATTGAAGGGGACATAACAGTGATTCAAAAAAGTTTATGGTGTAGCTAGGGTGAGGGGCCTATTTGCAATGATCGAGCCCTTGGGAGTTTACTGTGGGAGTATCTGAGTGAAGAATAGACATTTTTATCCTATTCATGTGACAATTCACCATGGGATCAAACCTATTACTATAAGGTGTTTAATCTTGGGTGGATCTGAATTAGAATGACAAAAATCTCTCAAATTGTGATAAATATATCAAATGTTATTCTCCTTCATTATAAATGACATTGATTCAAAAGAGAGGCCTTAGGGCCATGGTGAAGTCTATCTACTTCTAAAGAATGTAAATTCAATGTGTTGGCCAAATGGATGAGTGTATGTCTATTTTGGTTAGAGACGCAATATAATAATAGTAGAGTTTGATGGAGATACCATCCAAGATGGTCTTGGAGAAACTCATCAGTGAAGGGAGTTATTAGAGGGGCTTTTTATTTGAGGAAACTCACAATAGAGTTAAGCCAAGTAAATCCCATAGTTAAACTAATCCAAATATGGATATGGCATGAGTCATTTTATTTCCATAGTCTTGAATGTGAGGAAAGATCACTTGTTATAAAAAGTTTATTGTATTTAAGCCATGGGCAAATTCATTCATTTGAATTGCTTTCTTGAATATGCTAGAAGTCATATAATATATGGTTCTATTTGATAAATTTGTTAAGGCTAAAAAAAACACATAGGTGAAGTTAGATGTGTCAAGCTGTGAGGTAGTTGTCACATGGTAAATGGTCCAAAAGGTCAAGCCAAGAATATACAGATAGCCTTGAGCAAAGGTAGTTCTATTTGTAAAACCTTCTATGGGATAATCAAGATAACCTTATTGGTGAAAACATCTTTGAGGCACTAATAGATAAGCACAATAATTATTCATTGCTTGATGAATACATTATTAAAGATAACATCAATATAACTTCCAATCTATAGTATAATCATATGGTAGCTACTCTCAAGCCCAAACAATAGAAAAATATGATGGGCCTATTGAGAGAATATTCATAAGTCTTCAACCTAACCACATCCAAAATTATGTCAAATGTAGAATTACCAATAATGTGTGTGCCTAAAAATCCCAATCTTCATTTATTGTCTAACCATTATTCATTGCATTATCATCCACCTTTACATTTTCAAATCTGCCCTATCATCCAATATTTATCCATATTTACCATCCCTAACCACATTTTCCTTTGTATAGACTACAAAGATATCTTATCTCAAGGTTTGAAAGAAATAAAATCAAAAACTAATAAAGATCACATTAACATTCTTAGAGTCCAAATCTGCAATAGGTTCTTGACATAACAACTATTTAGATGACATGTGGACTAGAAATTTAAAAATGATTGACTATTTTGGTTGTATCATATGTTGATCAAGACGTGCATCTCCACATCTCAGCAAAAATAATAGAAATATTTACCTTTCTAGAATTATTTACCTTGCCTTTTTCATTTACCATTTACCTTGTCATAGTTTCATACCATGCCATTTGCCTTACCTTGTCACTTGGGGGAAACCCTATTTACATTATATCCAATTATCATAACATCCCCATACTTGAACCATGCCATATCATCTAACATTATACCATGCCTTCCCTATTGACCAAAGTTGTTTTTACCCTCCCTACCCAACCCCTTTGACGTTGTTTTTATTCCATTAGTTCTTTGGGCACCTTCAATGAGAGGATTCCAATCAAGTTTCAACATTTGATCAGTATTCTAGAGAGAGGCCATATTTTGGACCAATATGATAGTGGTTTGGTAGTTGCATCCTTCATTTTGATTATTCATGATTATAACCATATTTAGGCAAATTAGTGTTTCACTCTATGTTATTAATTATAACTACCTTTGGGAAAATTAGTATCATTTACCTATGTCATTATATCCTAATTATAACCACTTATGGGAAAATTAGGAACAACATAATTATCATGCCTTAAAGTCCAACCTTGCCATTCCTATGCCATACTGTGCCATTTGCATAAATTGATAACTTATTTCTACTTAGTTAGATTCCTCTATTGTAATGTATAACTATAGTGACTTGAGGTCCTAATGGGACTATGTAGGTTGTGTTCGAAACATATTGAGGTCATCTCAATCACCCTTTGCCACCCTCTTATCATTTTGCAATTAATCTCAAGTTTAAATGCTCTCACTATTTTGAAAGTTGGATCATTTAATATCTCATCATTCTCAAATCAAGTTGAGATGCTTGGAAAACTCCAAAAACATTTGAAATAGATTTAGAAAATCCTAAAAATCACCCAATCATCCACTTCTTTACATTCAAGATTCTAGGACTCCTAGCTAATTCATAATAAACTACTTGTTATTTAGTTTCCCCATCCTTGTTGACCCTTAAGTCTTATACTCTCACCATTTTATGAGTTTTCATATTGTGCATTATGTATCCAACTTTGATACATTAATGACCATTAGGCTTCATCTCACAATCTTGTTGTTTTATGAGACCATTCCCATATTCTTTTACAACATCCACTCACATTTTCTTATCATTCATTTTCTTCTATCCCATATACTACGAGAACTAGATTTAACTTGAAATTCATGTTGGACCTTACATCTATATAAATATGTAGGCAACATCCACTTGCCTAGTGCATCTGGAGTCAGATTGGCTACCCCTTCCTTTTCTTCTTTTTCCCCCATTTTATTTGTTTGTTTCATTATTTTTGATAACCTAGGGGAAATGTTTGTCCTCATATTTGTTCTCTGTTTTCACTAACATTATGATTAACCATTATTTGAGTTGGTTTTTTCATTGTTTATTTTGTTCACTTTTTGTTTCTTGGTGTTTGGTTATGCTTTTTATTCTTTTGTTGTTTTATCTTTCTATATGTTTATTTGCTTGTTTGTTTGATTTCATTATTGTGTCTTGAATTAGTGAAATTATGTTCATTGGGTGATTCCTTGTGCATTATACTTAAGTCCATCCATATTCATCCATAAACATTATCACCATGGTTTTTATCATTGGTGTATTATTTTCAATTGTTTATTAGATAGTGTGTCTATCTTTATGCATATTTTGGCTAAATTTATCCTGGTATTTTATATCATGATGCTTACCTATTTCAGTAAATTTTAGATTATATTTTAAAAAGGGAAGAATAAAAAACTAAATACGGGTATGGTTGAAAAAATCTTTGGTTGTGCACATGTTGAATCAGATGATTGTGAAGAGCTCCTATTTGGCTTGGAAGGATGACATATAAATAATATAGCACTAAATCAAATGGTTGGTTAGATAGATAGTTGGGTGGATTACCTAGCGCTAGCTAGATCTTGAAAGTAGGAGCTTCCTCAAGGGATATCAATCCACATGTTTTAAACAATTAAGTTTAAAAATAGAATGATAAAGTACTTGCATCAATAATCAAAAGCTACCAAAATTAAATACAAGAAATGCTTGATAAAGAAATAGATTTAAAATGACTAATATAAAAATAATCAAGTTAGCACTAGTGCTAAATGGGTCAAGTATGCTTTAAAAAATTAGGCAAGGGTCTGTGAATAGGTAGGGACATAAAAAATTAGATTTGGTTGGGGGTATGAGGGTGAAAATAACTTGTTATTTTCTACCATAGTGACCATAAGTGGTTGATGTGACTGTCAGTGGTTAAGGTGACCATAGGTGGTCAAGGTGACTGTCACTGGTCAAGGTGACAAATGGAAGTTGAGGTGACCATCGATGGTTTGATAGACCATCTATGGTTAAGATAACCATCATTGGTTATTGTATGTAGGCTTGGGTTGGTAAATGGTCAGATTGATAGGATCACAAATTTGGATTCTGAGAAATGGGTTGGTGCTAAGTTGATTGTGAAATAGAAATAGATAAAATGAATATTAGAAAACAAGTACTTATCTTGGCATGAGGTTGTGTAGACACCAAAAATTATGTTACACATGTGTATAATGTGTTGTGTCAAAACCCCCCTTAGACCTCCTATGTAACAAGTCTTCCTAACCCATGCCTTTACCCCACATTTAATTAATTAATTAAGATTAATTGAATATTCCTTGTGCCACCTTGCTTAGCCACCTTGCCCCAAGACCAATTCTACCCTTGTGAGTCACCACTAAACTTGCCCTCCCATAAATAACTAATTCTTACCCTATAAACCAATTTCTAACCAATTATCTTATACCCAACCTCACATATTGATTATTTCTTAATGGGTGTCACACTTGACACAAAGAAATGGAAGAAAGTAGCCGAAAATAGCCCTTTTAACCTATTCTTATGCCACTGACGTTAATTAACCCTCAACCAATGTCACTTAACCCTCGATTGACATCATCAAAATCACTGATGTCAATTACTTAAGCAACATTCTAAACCCATTTTGGGCCCCCCCCACAAACATTCTCTCTCTCAAGCAAAAACTCACTCAAGAGATTCAAAGCACTCTTAACAAGCTTTTGGTGATTATCCACTATAACCAGGCTCATAGCTTCTCTATACTAGTCAAATCCTAAACCAAAATTGATCCATTATGTAAAGAGCTTGAACTATGATGAGTAGGTGGCATAGACTCATCTCCATTCGATCAGTCACCTTAACAAAGCTTTATCAAGAGTATTTCTTTAGGTATTTATATCATTTAAGCATCTTTATATTCTATGAATTCTAATTGTTTCTGATTAGCATTTACACAATTCCTATCCATCCTAGAGGAGGAGTTATAAAACTCCATCTCCATACCTCTGCCTTGACCAAACCAAACTCCTCACCCAAACTTCTTACCATCTCTCTAACCCCTCATATGACTCTTTTCTAACCCCATTAACCTATCAAATATCCTTCCCTATACTCAGTAAAGCCTTCTATGAATTTTTGACTCCATTGACATCAGTTATCCTACCGACATTGGTCACATTGCCACTACCAACATCGGTTACCCTACCGATGTTGGTGATTTCCCTTTTACCTAAATCACCCTAAACTAGCCTGAATAGCCTTCTAATAAACCAAAATTGTATTTTGCTTGCTTTATAATACTGACTGCTACACATAGGTTACAAAAAAAGTACATGCAACTCTCTCTCTCTCTCTCTCTCTCTCTCTCTCTCTCTCTCTTTCTCTCTCTAATTTACTTTGTCATTTCATTTTTAACTCTTTCTATTAAATAGTGGACTGTCATCTCCCAAGAAGTTTGTCACTTCCTGGAACAAACAAGTTACTTGGTAGTTGACTCACAAACCTACTATTAAATATTTTGTGGTAGTGTGTTCTTACTTGTATGTGGTCCTCCCTAGCCAAAGAGGAGTTCCCGACTTCATTTGGATATAGTGCGCACCAATCCAAGTACATATAATCACTAATCCCCAACCTTTCCTTCTCTATTTCTCACTTCTTAAATTTAATAAAATATAATTAAATTTTTTTTGGAACACCTGATGGGACCCTTGGAGTTTTTCTTGGGTTCATTATATGCTTTTTAAGCATTCATTTAAGTGCACAGTAGTGAATTTGTCATTTCTTGCACTTTCTCTCTCCTCTTATTGCTTAGAAAAAAGGAAAAAAATAAAGAAAAATGCAATTTTCTTAATTTTCTTATTTTAGAAGTAATAAATTGAACTCTTCTCTCTCTGTCATTCTTTTTACTTCACAAAATAAACTCATTATATTTTACAAGTTAAAAATAATTCTTTTCTTCTACATGCATAGATAGGATAGTGAAAATCATCCTCTTTTCCTATTCCTCTTTGTTTTCATATGAATTAACACAATTTTAGTTTGGGTTTAAAACATACTACATTTCATTCTCTGTCTATTGCATAATTAACACATCTAGTTAATTAAATCATTATAAATGAATCGTAGGTCACAAATGTTACACATCCAAACCACAAACACAAAATAAGCACTTCAACTTACTTAAGATAAGACCCATCAGGATTTCATCCCCTGGTGGTCACCTTACCCTATCTGGTTATTCTACTTAGACATTATTACCAAGGGAAGAGCCCACTATGTTCTCTGGTAGAGTATAAACTCTAGGCAAATGGTATATTTTGGCTAAGTGACTTGGCTCAACTTTAGGCTTGTGAAGTGGGGAGAGCAAGCTCCTAACATAGGCTACATACCTAGTCTAACATAGATACTTTTTGAAAACCAAAATTTACTTGAAATAATCCTTAGACTACTTTCTAGTACCTACAACAACCAATTCTTCTTCTCATTCTCTGCTTAAGGCACAAGCCAACATGACTAAAATTAATCTCTAGTAGTTAATATTAGTGGCTGCATGCTATTTTCCATTTTCTATATTTTTGAGTATATGAGGATGCTTCTTTTCTGATTCATGAGATTAAACCAAATTTGACAAATACAAAAGTTGAATAATATCTAAAAATCAGACTTCCTAAGTGTTTATCACTCTCATATAGATTCTCTAAGACCTTTCAAACACCTGGATTTCATTCTCTGAATCCTAGAAACTCATTTTTTCACACTTTCCAGACTTCCACAGTGACCGACATCGACTATATATAATCGACATCAGTAGCTACCCCAATCGACATTGGTCATAAGTGACCGATGTCAGTGATTGTGTAAATTTTTAAATTTATAGTCTACCTTCAATAGTAACTTCACATAGCCTTTTAAACTTTCTCTAAACCTCATTTACCTTCAACCCAACCTTAACACAATGTATTTAGACTATTAGTGTATTCTTTTACATGGTTTTAACATAAAGCCAAGAAAAGACACTAATTATGTAAGCCATCAACCACTTCCACCTTCCCCTTCTATTTCTAAATCCATAATGGAACAAGGTATGGAAATAATGCCCAGCCCTAATCAAATTCCTATTGTAGTTACAGGCGATCAAGATTTCACTTGATTTCTTGATCACAATGTAACTGCCCTCTAGCATTACCTTGCTACAAGCCAAACTTAAACCTCTTTAGGTGACCCACTCCTTGGAATGCCAACATCATTGATGGTATCAAATCTAGCTTTGATTGGACCTTCCATGGTTCCCCAAACCATCACATCAACCAATAACCCAATTGTGCATGATGTTCCAAGTGCGGCATCACTCGCCATTCAATCCAACCTCCAACCTATCATAACTTGCTTACCTTCACAAGCATAAGGGGTGTAATCTATTTAAACCCCATTTCAAAACTTGGTAGTACCCATTAAATCAACTCTTGCACCTGTTAACACCTGAATCACAAGACACCCCTCACCAAGTGTAAATATGCCTTCCACTCAACCCATAACCATAAATCAAACCATTGTCCTTACTTCAGTTGGGCAAGCCCCATTTCTTTCTATGCCTCAACCTATCACTCACTATCCTTATGTTGTGTCATCATAACCACAATATGTAGTGTCATAAATGCCTTCAACTTCTTATTCTCTTCCTTACAATGTAGGAGGTGTTTCTCAAACAAATCCTCCTCTTGACCTCATCAAAATGATCATGGATAAAATGAGCAACCTTGAGACATTTGTATCTAGATCAAAGAATATTTTATCTTAAGATCAGATTTGCAAAGAACCCATTCACCCCTTTGTACCAATTTGTCCATACCCAAACCAAATGGGAACTCCCAAAATTTTCCATTTTCTAAAGCAAAGAGGACCCACAGCAACACTTGCGAGCATTCAGACATGCTTGCTATTTGATAAGACATGATGATGTGCTATTACTTTGCACATTCCTCATGTCTCTTTTAGGAGCTACTTTGGATTGGTATATTTCCATCACGCGCTATTCACTATTCTCCTTCACTCAACTTGCACAACTTTTCCTTGATCACTTTTCCATTAATATCTCTAAAAAGGTTTCCATAACAGACCTTTATTCTATTGAAAAATTTGATGACAAAGCTATTGCTAATTTCATTACTTATTAGAGAGGTCTCATAAACCAACTCTCCTTCTCCCTGCCTCAACTTCAGTTCATTAAGCTCTTCTCTAGAGCATGTGCAAAACATATTTCATCCACAATCTGGGTGCAAACCTTTTGCACATTCGATTAAGCTTTCACAATGGCACAAAAGCTTGAAATTTGGGCCATAAATGAGGATAAGATCAAATTACACAGTAAAAATTCTAATTCTAAAGCAAATTATCCTTTCAATTTATCTAAAAATTCCCATCTAAATCAAAAATCTAAAGGGTCTGCAGATGTTATGGTTATGAAATTTGCTTCTTCTACAAGCATGACTCAAACCACAACACAATCAAACCCAATCAACCCAAGAAAGCTCTTTCAACAATGGTATGAACAATGATAGTATACTCCTATTGGGGAGTCATAAACCTCCATTTTATAAAATCTACTCAACCAAGGAGTTATCAACCTTCCTACCATCAAACCTCTAATCCAATTTGATCCTTCTCGACCCATTCTAACAAGGTTCAAAGAGGATGAGTTTTGAAACTATCATTGTGCCAAAGGCCACAATGTCAATAATTGCAAAACTCTTTAAAATATTGTCCAAAATATGTTGGATAGGGGTGATCTTATTTTGGATAATCCAAATGCTCCCCCAAACCAAAATTTGGACACATTCAAACAACCCTTCCATAATCACGTGCCCAACCCAAACATAGTCCACATTACTCCTCAAACTTCTTCGAATCATAAGATTCATATAGTCAGTGTGATATTTCCCTTAACCCAACCATTTACACAATATGAGGTACCTATTTTACCTACTTCTACCCCAAAAATGGTAGAAGTTGGTTTGACTCCACATCCTCTTTCAGCATAAGAACCTATTTCTCCTCTTCTGCTTCCAGGTGAGGAAGAGCAACCTTTACCACTCCCATTACCCCATGAGGAGTTACCAATTACTTTTGCACTTACCTCACCTACACTTTCATAAAATGGATATCATGATTCTCCTACCCCTCAAACAAATAGTGAGATAAATCCTTTGTTACTTCCTCTTCAACCCATAGAAGAAAGTGACTCATCCACTCCTCTTTCACAAATAGATGAGTTGGATTTCTCCACTTTAAAATTTGATGAAGAAACCATTGAACCACCCCCAAACCAAACCATCTTTCCATTCCTCTTACCCATGGAGTATCTTACCATGCTTGTTCCTCATCCACATGTTGAAGGAACAATCATACCATTTATGTACCCCCTTGAGGAGCCCTAATCTCCTCATTCTCCACCTACTATATAGGAACATACTTATTCATCTATTACTGAAGAAGATGACCCTATTTTAACTCTTTCCCATCTTTGGATGGAAATATCATAGGCAAATAATCTCCTCTCTCTCAATCATCCAAAGTAAACTAGTTGAACCCACACCAATGACATCTAAACCATTTTCAAGTTTAGTGGAAAATCTTGAATTCCTTGATTCTAATAAATTAGATCAAGTGAAATTTTGGGATCACCTTAAAATGCCCTATCCAACATAGAGAGTATCTCCCTTCACTGCTAACCCTCTCACAACCATTTATCCTAAGGTTTTTGATAAGGTGCATGTTGCTTCACCTAATATTTTAGTAGCCTCTTCTTCTACTTCAGAGCCCTCCACCTCACATGCATTTGCCACATAGAAATAGATAAGATCTTTAGGCAAATGACCAATTTCTAATCTAGTTCATCTACATATGAAGTTATATTTAACCCATCAAAAATAAGGGGGTATCTCTCTCCCTGAACCAAAGAAGAAAGGTAAAACCCAAAAACCTCACTGATCTACCCTTCTTCCACCTTCAACCTTACCATCCATTTTGGGTCCACATCCCTCTACCTTGGTGGGAGTGTCACCAACCCATGTAAAACATAAAGTGACATTACCTCCATTATTGTCATTACCACCTCACAAACCTTCAACATCTATCACCCTCTTACCCAAACTTAAAAAGGTGGAATTGAAACATATGGGTTCACCACCACCTAAAAGGGTGTCACACAAGACTACACCCATCACCACCAAACTCAAAAAGGTGTCCACTCAACCTATGACAATGAGTGTTAACCCATTTCAAGGCTCTAAAGTATTCTATCTATGTTAGTTATTGCAAGTATAAAAAATAACTCTTTCCCCATCAAACCATTTGATCCTCTTGGACCAAAACCATTATGCTTCAATGATTCACAAGTTTGTTTATATCATCATTCTCTAGGACATGATACTAATAATTACAAAGCTCTCACAACATCATTCATCACCATTTAGATGTTGATGCTCTCTTGGGTGTTAAATTAGTTTAAACTCCTAACATTAAACTCTCAACATCTGTAATGCCTCATAAAACCCCATTTCACATTAAACCCAAAGATGTTATTGTACCTTCTCTATCACCTCCTTGACCTGTATTTCAAATTAACATGAACAATGTGACTACATGATCATAAAATCAAAAAGATAAAGGAAAGGAAAAGGTCTCTATTCCTTGGTTAGCCCCTTTACAAAGGACATCCCCTCTTCAAATCCCAATATTTCCATCTTGGGTGTCCCATAACAGTCATCATCGGGAGTTATCCAAAACTCCATGGTGAAGTAACTTCACCAATCCCTAATGAAGATGTCTCTATATGAGTTAATTCAAAACTTATCCCAACATCGACAGGCTCTCATTAGTGCCTTATAAGTGGTTTAATTTCAACTTTAATACCCTCAACCCCTTGTACCCTTCGTCAATTCTCTCAACACCATTTTTATGATCTCTTTTAGTGATTCAGAGATCCCCTCTCAATATCTTGAAGATCAGGATTCTGCCCTCTTTATCACTACCTACATTGATCAAAATCATGTCAAGAGAGTTATGATTGATGGGGGATCTAGCATCAAAATCATTTCAACCCATGTTTACAAGTAATTATCACTCCCTGATAATTATTTGTCACAAATGGATTCAGTATTACATTCTTTTAATGACTCTACTACTACAACTATTGGCACTGTGGTCTTACACATATATGTGGGTCCTCGTACCCTTCCTAAGTTATTTTATGTTGTAGATCATGAATTCTAATACACCATACTTCTTGGGTGACCATGGATACATGCTATGGCATGTGTACCTTCCACATTGCACCATTGTGTTAAGTTTGAATACAATGCTCAAGTTCATGTCATTCCCACCAACCCACCTCCATTCAAGACATGTACCATGACCTATAGTCCAAATTATGTTCTTATTTCTTTCAACACATCATCACCTCCACAACCCACTTTTGAAACCTCCACAAGTTCTGCTACCCCAAACACACCTATACCAACTACACAAGTTCCCAACAAGGATCCTATGGAGGAAACCTTCAAGTGATTATCACTTGTTGAATATCATTTTTTAACTCTCAACATTTTCCATACCCATCAAGAGTATGTAAAACCTCACATGAGTGCCAACTACGATCCTTGTATTGGTATGATCATCCCATATGGTCCACCCCATCTCAAAACCAACTTCACATATGAGGGAATTGATCAATCTCTTGTCGTGGGTAATTCATCCTCTTCACCCCAAAAGTTTAATTATGACTTTTCCTTCTTAAAAAAGCCTATATTTACACATAATTATCTCTATAGTTATTCTTGGAAAGGTTTTGGCCTATGACGCTATAAGCAAGGTGCTTAGACATCTATTCAATACCCTACCCATCAACCCATTGATAATGGCAAACAAAGGCATGGCATTGGTTATGTTGACCCAACTCAATCCATTAATACTTCTTCTATTCCCATCATTAAAGAACATGTATCTCCCTCCAACTCCTCTTCTCCACCATCACCCACTAAATTAGAGATATCTATACCTCCTAATTTTTATTTTTTTCATTAAATGTCATTCACTTGGGCCCCCTTACCCATCTCTACGGTAGGGAAACATGGTCCTTTCCTCTCATACATACTTACATGATTGATGAGGATTCTCCCATAAATAACACCATTTCTTGTGCAACTGATGATGACATTCTTACCTATATAGGTGTTAATGATTCCTACATCAAATGATCATTACCTTTTGAGACACAAGTTATGTTAAATGAATCAACCATCGACATTAACTTACCTTCTCATGATGACCCTCATATTCTTAAAATAGGCTAATCTCTAGATTCTTTTGAATAAACTGACTACACCACATTTATCTATGACCATAGTAAGGCTTTTTCTTAGTCCTATAAAGACATGCCTGGTATTGACCCCTCAATCGTAACCCATAACATTGTCACTAATCACGATGCTAAGTTAGTTAAGCAAAAACTTTGCAAAATGCATCCTTGTATTTCTCTCCTTGTCAAGGATGAGGTCCAATGCCTCCTCTCCATTAAATTTATCCAACCTATTGACTACCCACAATGGTTTTCAAACATTGTACCTATTATGAAAGCAATAAGGGGAATTCATATTTACATTGACTACCTTGACCTCAACCTTGCTTGTCCAAAGGATGACTTTCCTATGCCAAGTATTGATCAACTTGTTGATTTAAAAACCTACCATGAGATGTTATCACTTATGGATGGATTCTTAGGATACAATAAAATCCTAGTTGCCCCTGAGGATCAACACAAAATAACTTTTATCACCCCATGGGGAAGTTTTTGTTATCAAGTTATACCCTTTGGACTAAAAAATGTTGGTGCTACTTATTAGCGTGCCATGACTTATATCTTCCATGACCTCTTATACAAAATTATGGAGGATTATGTCGATGACCTACTTGGGAAATCTAAACTTCATCGAGATCACTTGGGGATCATTAAAATCATTTTCACTTGCCTTCTTCAGTATAATGTTCAACTCAATCCAAAGAACTTATCTTTGGTGTTCTTTTCGAAAATCTCTTTGGCTTTATCATCTCTCTTCGAGGTATTGAAGTTGACCTTGCTAAGGTTCAGGCAATCCTCAAAATGCCTCCACCAACCACACTAAAAGAACTCCATAGCCTCTAAGGTAAAATCCAATTGATTCATCACTTTATCTCTCAGCTATCAGATCATTGTCAATCTTTTCACCATCTTCTCAAAAAGGAAATTCCTTTCCATTGGGATAAAAATTATGAGGAAGCCTTTGATGCACTCAAATGGTATCTCCTTTATCGACCCATCCTTATTCCACCTAAAGAGGACCAACCCTTCTATCTTTATATCTCTTTGACCAACCATTATTTAGGAGATATGATAGCACATAGGGATGATCACCACCGTGAGTAAGCAATATATTACATAAGCCAAATACTTATTGACTATAAAACTCACTAAACTCATATCGAGAAGCTATGCCTTTGGTATTTGTAGCTTCTAAACTATGACATTACCTCCTTAACCATAAATATTATGTCATCACTCACACTGACCCTCTCAAATACATGCACTCTAAACCTTACCACAACCAACACATCACTCAGTGGCTTATGCTTATGGTTGAATTCAATTTGGAATTCATCCAACAAAAGTCCATCAAAGGGAAAACCATCGCTGACCAACTAGTTGCCGCTCCTCTCCATGATAACCAGCCCTCAAATCTTGAATTTCCTGATGTATCTATTGTCATGCTTTCTACCGATGATATCACCTATCAAATGATGATGTTATTTGATGGGTCTAAATGTCAAAATGGTGGGGGAGTGGGGGTTATCCTCATCCCTCTTGATTGTGAGCTGATGCTTTTATCATTTAAACTAGACTTTAACTGCACCAACAACATGGCCGAATATGAAGCCTTAATTCTAGGACTTTAAATGGTTATCTTCTTATGAATCAAATCCATAACCATTTTTGATGACTCATAATTAGTCATCAACTAGGTCAATGCTCTTATCTATGCAAAAATGAGACTCTATAATGGTACAAACATCGTGTAGATACCTTATTAGAATCATTTGACCATTACCTTTTGTAGACCGTTCCTCACTCAACCAATAAGTTTTCAGACACAATGGCTTCTTTAGCCTCCTACATACCCTCTTCCTCCTCTTCCTCAAAAATCTACGTCACTATACATCACCTAACTTTGCCTTCTTACATTTCCTCCAACATCCTCTTTATGGGGAATATCATTAATGATCCACATGAATTATGGTATACTCAACTCATAGATTACCTCTCTTACTCTATTACTCCTTTTGATCTCTCCCATAATGTGCAACATGCATTTGTAAAGTGTGCTGCACATTACACTATGCTAGGGGGACTTCTCTACAAATGGGGTTTCGATGGTCTCTTCCTTTGATGTCTCACTAGTAAAGAGATTCCCTTTACTATTAAGGATGTTCATGATGGGATTTTTAGTGGTCATTTTAATTGTCATGCAATTTCCAAATGTCTCCTTCACCTTGGCTATTATTGGCCAACACTCTCTCATGATTGTACTGACTATGTTAGATGTCTCAAATGTCAACAACATGCCAACCTATTTCACATTCCTAGTCATGCCTTACAAGTCGCTAATGACTTTTGGCCCTTCTCTCAATGGGGTTTAGACTTAATTTGTGAGATTAACCCCATTCCTCTCTCCATCACTGATCAATCATAACAACAATAGAATACTTCACTAAGTGGGTTGAGGCCATTCCTCTTATATCCACTAAGGCTAATAAAATCATTGAATTTATCAACCATCATATCATATGTCATTTTGGTGTACCTTAAAAAATCATAACTGACAATGGTAATTCTTTCAAAAACAAGACTATCCAACAACTCTATGATGCCTTTGGTATCAAACTCAACTTCTCTTCACCCTATTTCCCACAAGTGAATGGGCAAGTTGGAGCCTCTAACAAAACTTTGACCAAAATCCTTATGAAAATGGTTAACGTTTCTGGCAAGGATTGGCACATTCACATCCCTTAAGATTTATGAGCTTACTATACTAGCATTCATACTTTTATAGGAGCTACACCTTTCTCCATGGTCTATGGGATGGAAGCTATTTTTCCCCTTGTAGTCCAAATTCCTTCTCTTAGGATTTCAATACAAGACATTCTAACTAATTATGACTTTCACCAAGAAAGTTTGGCTCAACTTGAGTTGCTTGATGAACATCATCTCATAGCCATTAACCATCTCCACATCTACCAAGAGTGTATCAAATGCACCTATGACAAAAACCTTAAAGAGCATGATTTCAATATTGGAGATCTCATCTTAAAGGAAAATCAACATGTGACTAACTTGGAAAAGAGCAAATGGGACAAATTTGCTCCCAATTGGCTATGACCCTACATTCATAAATATGACTCTAGAACTTATTGCTTGTCTTCTCTCAAAGGATGACCAAAACCTAAACCTCTAAACACATTGCATTTATGACCATTATTTTGTTAATTAAGTGACACTTTAGCTTGTGTTTAACTTAAACTCATCCCTTGAGAAACCCCACTATATTCATATTCTTTTCACCTTACCCTTATTCCTCCACACTTAATTAACCTACTGAGTGTTTTGGTTTTGTCCCAAAATGTGGTAAACCTATAAGCCTCTATAGACTTGTCCATGACTAAAGTAACAAAAAGACTCAAAAAATAAAAAGCAAAAGAAAATAATATGGGATACATCAACTACTCCAAATCATGCCTAGTTCTTAAAAAGTAGACTACTCCCTTGAAGGATAGCTACATTCAAATAGACTACTTCCTTGAAGGACAACTATTAAAAACCAACAAAATAAAAAAGACTAGACCATACCCTTGAAGGATGGCTAAGTAAAAAAACCACTATCAAAGGAAAATATGATTCAAAAGCTTCCTTATTGATCAGCTTCATCCCATTTTGAGCTTCTCACATTGATCAACTTACTAAACAAAAGCAAAAACAAAGAAAAAAGAAAAAAGCAACACAATAACTTTATGTCATGGACTTGTCTATAGTCACTCTCAAGCAACCTACAAATGGGGCATACCATTATTACTCCTAAGGTTACACTACCTCACTACTCTTATTCCGTTTGACACCCTCTTTCCCTCAAAAACACATTTTCAATGGACTTTGAGCTTACTTAACACAAGGCGATAACCACACTTTTCTAACTAAAAAATGGTCAACTAATGCAATGCATGAAAAAGGTTCAAACTTTAGAGCCTATTTATGTTGTTATTTTGGTTTGTGTCAATAATGAGCACCTTGTCTCTCTCTTTTACCTTTCACTTCACATGTTGAATTTTATTCTATAGATACACAATAGAAGAACTCACCATCTCAACTCATAAACATAACAACTCTAAATCCTACACCTACCCCAAAACCAATGCCTAAAACCAATCATTTATAGTATATACCATCACATTTATAGGACAATGCTAAACATGCAAGATGACCACCATTTTCCTAACTAATAATAAATAGGAATAATGTCATAGTGCCCAAAACCATGACTTATGCATACACCATCACATATGGAAAATGTAGAAACCAAACAAACATGACCAACACATTCATTTTTAGTATACACCCAATCACATATATGGAAGGTACTAAGAATGCAACTTAACCATCATTTTCCTAAAAACCAATACATAGGAAATAAACCAAGACCAAACCACTCATTTTTAGTATGAAACCAAACTTATATATGGTAAATACTAAGAATGTACTTGAACCACAATTTCCTAAATACCAATTCATAGGAAATAAACCATGACCAAAACATCTATTTTTAGTATAAACCATCACATATGGAGCATGCAAAAAATATAAATTAACCAAGCATATACCATTTCACATATGGAAAGTGCTAAACCTTTATCTCATAAACACAACCATTTCATTTTATGCGTATACCATCACATATGGGAAAGCTAAACATGCAAATTTCATCTACTATGCATATGCCATCACATACATGGAAGTGCTAGTAAACCAACATCATCATTATATCAATATCATAAACATTCATCCAAAACCATAAACATATACATGAAAATAACATTTACATCATCATCACATCAAATAAAACATCTCATCATGTGTGTGTGTGTGTGTGTGTGTGTGTGTGTGTGTGTGTGTGTGTGTGTGTGTGTGTGTGTGTGTGTGTGTGTGTGTTTGTAAACATCATATACAAATATCAACATCTCTCATCTCTCTCTCATATACATCTCGATCATTGACTCATAGGCCGGTATATATACAAAAATGATTAAATACAAAAATATCTCTCAAAATTAAGATCAACATGGCCTCCTCAAAATCATGGTGGATGAGATGAGGTGGTGTCACCACCACCCTCTCCCAATCTCTATATCCATGCACTAGAACTTGAGGTCCGTGTCTCTAACTTCTCTTGCTCCTTGAACTCTACAAATCTGGGAATCTGTGGAAACTCATAGATCACCCTCTCATAGTATGTAATCTCATCTAGTGTAGTGTTGTATCTCATAAGAGATATAGTCTATGGAGGACCCATGGCACATGCCTATCTTTCTACCTATATTACTACCTATGGAGGAAGAACAACTACCAATGCCAATGTAGCTGACCTTAATTGATCTCTCTTTGTTGTTAATGAGGTCACTCATCCTTATAGACTAGCCACCTGACTCTAAAGATGGCCCACCTAACCATATAACCTTAAGACCTCTACTTGTGAGGAATCTTATGAAAGGACTGCATCATCTCTCTCTTGTATGGCCATGTCCTTGGCATATAATGTTGTATCCCTCTCTATAACTATAACATCTCTAGCCTACACAGCTGCATCTCTTGCCTGAATAGTGGCATCTATGGCCTACAATGCCACATCTATTCCTAAATCATGGCATCCCTAGCTTGCATGACCATATCACTCTCTTGTATGGCCACATCTTTGGCCTATAAATTAGCATCTCTCTCATGTGCCAAACCTTGCATCTATGGAGCTAGCCTCCTAATTAGTACAACTAGGTGTAGTCTTACCCACCATGTCTGGTATGCCCTAGTGCATCTAGCATCAACCACATCTGTGCCTACTGGCAACTCCTCAAAATTAGTTCCATCTATCTCTAATAGCAAAGGGAGTGGTACCTCAATGTCATCACACATGTATCAAGGGAAAGTAGGTGGAACATCCTACATAAGGTTGAGTTGTCTCTTGACACATGCCATAGGTATCATCTTGAGCTCCCTTACTCTCCTACCTCTAACCCATAGTTTGCTCTATAACCTAATGAGATATTCTTCCTAACCTCTAAAAAATGGATACATTAAGTAGGGGCACTAGATAATATCTCCTAGACTCAAGCCATCCAATAGCCCTTTGTAGTGCATGATATCCCACACAATGCCATCAACCCATGTCTATACCATGGTCTCTCACCATTGTCTAAAACTAACTCTGAATCTCACTACAATAATGGATGATAGTCCCAATGGCCATGTAACTATGATGTGTTTTTATGCCCAATAATGTAACAGGTGCCCAACACATAAATTTTAGCATCTGTGTAGATGCCAACCCCACAAATCTATATACAACTGAGCCAAGTATATAGGCTCCCATGTAAAAACTATCCTCTACTCTATCATTTGAGCCAGGACCCCTATCAATGCAATCATGAATCTTCCACCATCTACATCTATCAGTGTGTAAACCATGATTCCAATCATCATCAAGATGCTAAGATGATGTTCCTCCTCATCTACTAAAAATAGAGGCTCATAAATAGATGTTGTTGAGTGATATGTAACCTCACTCACATGCTCACCAAACAATTACACCATATGGATGTACATAATCCTCCCTCATGCATGAAAAAAGATGCTCACCTTATAGTAGTAATCTAAGGATCTTGAATACATCCTCTAGTATGATAGTCATCTCACTAGTCAATAGGTGAAAGGTGTTGGTTGTATGATCCCACCTCTCAATCAGTGTGATCATCAAGCTACCTAACAATACCACTAAACTCTACCAAGACCAACTGCATCCATTTGGTCCCACTTTTCTACTGACACATCTCTCTTGATCCTAGTTAGGAGTGTTAGAAGATGGTCTCTCAAGGTCAACTCATGCCTTGTCTGCAACCACAAACACAAAATTAATCAACAAACCTTTCTAACCACTACCTTAACCATTTTCCCTATCCCATGGGAGAACTACATTATCCTAAGGCCCTTTTGGGATATATAGGTATCACTCATTAGACATGGGGTCTTTTGGGGCTATCTCAGCTATCTACCCACCTAACTATCCAACCTATCCCTTTTTACCCAAGGCCTTATGACCTATCTCTCTTAAACTAGGCCTTTCAGCCAATCTCTTACTATTTAACTAAGCTAAATCTACTTTATGCCACATGATTTTCCTATTACCTAAGGCCTCATGGCTTTTCAACTCTTTTTATCTGCATTTTTACCATTTTTACTTTAACAAAGCCATCGATGTCGATCACTTATCGACCAAAATTAGTGCCTAGACTTCTGATGTCAGTGCATAACATGTTGGCGTTGGTGATTTTGCCATTGATATCAATAGGAAGACCTTAACTGATGTTGATAGACTACCACTGATGCCAGTTACTAGTTCAAATCTAGGGCCAAACCCCACCCATTACCCATTTCCAATTTTAACCCGAAACTACCCTAAAACCCACCCAAACAAGCCTAAACATGCTCTTATCCTCCCCGCTACCCACCCACTACTCACTAACAACCTATTACACCCCCCACTCAACTTAAATCAATAAAATTACCAAAAAACACAAATCAAAGGTTTAAAGGACCCTACCTCATCTCTCTGCCTCTGTCAGACCAGGATGACTGGTGCCTATGCTGCCATGCCTCCATCTCATCCTGCCATTTTCTCATTTTTTTTGGTTTTTTTACTCTCTAACCAATCAACATGAAAATGAAATTGGTCAATTGCTTAGCCCCTTTTTTTTAGGCTTGTTTGACCACCAATTTCATCCATTTATGCCCTAGGCCATCGATGTTAGCCGCTTTACCACTTATGTTAGTATAACACTACTACTGTTAGTACCATGCAATAGCATTTTAATGCTTGCACATCACTTTTTAAAGTCCCTTATTCATTCTAGGGAAACCTTGCACACACCCTACCTTTACAAACTTGACCATGGGGATCATTTTCATCTCCACTCATGCCAATTATTACCTAAACACACATTTCATTACACACACACTCATTACATCTAAGTTTGGTGTCTTGATCATTCATGCTATCTAGTACACATTGAAAATACCTTACATGTATGACTATTAGTCGATTTGGATCACCACTAACTGATCCTATCACCTATGACCTATTGTGTTTTTAGGGGCACTTCCTACCTCATATACCTAAAATAATTTGACCATTATAGCTATAGTTTTGGTTGATCCTACCTTCTCAGCTATCACTAACAAGTTGTGCCTTGGTAAATTTAACCAAAATCCTCCATGACCACACCTATTTTCAACTTGTCAACATAACATTTTAGTACTTTATGACCATGACATCATCTCTACATTATTAACCCATAACCAACCAATCTCATTTACTCGTCAAATCAGTCACCGATTTTAGGTTTTTCCCAATCAGTTCTTATTTTGAGGGGGAGAATATCACACCCCATGCCTAAACCACTCAAATTTTGTTTTTATCTTACAACTTGCTAGCACAACTTACCAAGACAAAAAGGGATAAATGTAGACACCAAAATTCTATTACACAAGTGTATAATGTGTTGTGTCAGAACCCCCCTTAGACCCCCTTTGTAACAAGTCTTCCTAACCCATGCCTTTACCCCACATAATTAATTAATTAATATTAATTGAATATTCCCTATGCCACCTTACCTAGCCACCTTGCCCCAAGACCAATTCTCCCCTTATGAGTCACCACTAGACTTAGTCTCCCATAAATAAATAATTCTTACCCTATAAACCAATTTATAACCAATTACCTTATACCCAACCTCGCATATTAACCATTTCATAATGAGTGTCACACTTGGCATAAAGAAATGTAAGAAAAAAGCCAAAAATATCCCTTTTGACCTATTCTTATGCCACCAACATCAGTCAACCCTCAATCGATGTCAGTCAACCTGAGATTGATGTCGATGGGATCACTGACATCAGTTACTTAAGCAATGTTCTAAACCCTTTTTGGCCCCCCCCATAAACATTCTCTCTCTCAAGCAGAAACTCACTCAAGAGATTCAAATCACTCTTAACAAATTTTTGGAAATTATCCACTATAACTAGGCTCATAGCTTCTTTGTACTAGTCAAATCTTGAATCAAAATTGATCCATTATGCAAAGAGATTAAACTATGGTTAACAGGTGGCACACACTCATCTTTATTTGGTCAGTCACCTTAACAAAGCTTTATCAAGAGTATTTATTCAGGTGCTTATATCATTTAAGCATCTCTATATTCTATGAATTCTAATTATTTCTGATTAGCATTTACACAAGTCCCATCCATCCCTGAGGAGGAGTTGAAAAAATCCTTCATCTTCAGACCTCTACCTTAACCAAACTAAACTCCTCGCCCAGACTTCTTACCATCTTTCTAACCCCTCATATGACTCTTTTCCATCCCCATTAACCTATCAAATATCCTTCCCTACACTTAGGAAATCCTTCTATGAATTTTTGACTCCATTTCCCCTCTGACATCGGTTATCCTACTGACGTTGGTCACATTGCCACTGCCAACATTGGTTACCCTACCAATGTCAGTGACTGCCCTTTTACCCAAATCACCTTGAACCAACCTGAATAACCCTCTAACAAACCAAAATTGTATTTTTCTTGCTCTATGATACTAACTACTACACATAGGTTACATAAAAGGTACATACAACTCTCTCTCTCTCTCTCTCTCTCTCTCTCTCTCTCTCTCTCTCTCTCTCTCTCTTTACTTTAATTTGTCATTTCTTTTTTAACTCTTTGTATTAAATAGTGGACTATCATCCCCTGGGAAGTTTGTCACTTCCTGGAACAAGCAAGTTGCTTGGCAGCCCACTCACCAACCTACTAACAAATATTTTGTGGTAGTGTGTTCTCACTTGAAGGTGGTCTTCCCTAGCCAAAGAGGAGTTTCCAACTTCATCTGGATATGGTGCGTACCAACCTGGTACATATAATCACTAATCCCCAACCTTTCTTTCTCTATTTCTCACTTCTTAAATTTAATCAAAATAATTAAAACAAGTTGATATAGTGATTGATTGAGGTGATTGCCCTATTGGTTGATTCTAGCATGATTTTGATAGAGTAACAATAGTCAATGCTTTGATGGAGTAGTAGCAATAAATTGGGTCTCTAACATGATGGTTAAATCATTGGATTGTTGATGATGATTGACCCAAAAAAAAAAATGGGTGCACAAGCTATTGATAACAATTGTAGATGATCTTCACCTCCCTACTCCTCTCTTCTTATAGGTACAGGTAAGAGGTTCAAGAGGAGGTTCAACTAGGATGTCTAATTATAACTCACTCATGTACAAATTTGCACATGGATGAGGACAAGTTAAATTTATAAAATCAACGAGAGGTGACTTGCATGTAGTTGCTAAGGATGGTAGACCCTGACCATCAATGGTCAGGGTAATCATTGGTGGTCATCCTGACCATCGACAGTCAAGGGCCAAGGTACACAGTGGATAAAAAGGTAGGTTAAGTTAGCTGGTCAAACTGACCATGGTTAGGCTATGTTATGGGTCAAAGGGCCAAATTAGTCCTAAGGTGGTGTAGGGGTGTTTTGACATTTAAAATTATGGTGTGCAAATTTTTGATGTCTATATTTTTCCCCTTTTTGTTATGTGGTTTTGAATCAACAAGATGAAAAACAAAAATAGATTAATGGTTGAAAGTCTAGCTACCTTGAGTGTAGGAGGATGTGTTCCCCCTCAAACTGGGAATAGATGAGGTAAAACAAAATTAGGTGTGGGTTTGATAATTATATGAAGGTGATGATGAAGATGGACATCATGAATGTGGGTGATAGGGTAGGCATTGAAGTTTAAATAGGTGCATAAAGTGAAATAAAAGGTGTGATAGCTAAGATTGTGCATTGATTAGGTTACCATAATTGGGAAAAATAAAGGTTCGTGCTAGAAAGACAAGTGATCAGTGGACTACATGATCACATTTAGGCATGATGATTGGGTACACTCATAAATGTAATTCTCCTAAGTGATGTCTATGTTTTGGTGGGTATCCAAGGTAAGAAGTTCTCCTAGGGAAAACACAAATGGGTTAGGTGAAGTTGCAAGTATCAGAGGTAAGAAGTGCTCTTGAGAAGACACAAGTGGATCTCGTATACACTAGGTGGTGAAAGTATAAAAATTAGTCAACATAAAAATCTTATTGTTATTGTCAAAGGAATAGGAAAAAATCATCACAAAATGTTTGGTAGTTGGGCCAAAATGGACCAATGGTGAGCTGATGAGGTAGGTGGAGAAGGTAGTCTCTAGGGGTGGATTTTTGGGTGAAGTCCACTAAAAGAAGTTGATTATATAGGTAATTTTCAAAAATTTGAGACCTTGACTGAAATAAAATAATAAAAAAACAAACGTATTAGTGAAAATATCAACTAGTTATGAGAGGATAAGGAGAGGGCATGATGCTTCTTCTTAGACAAGGACTAAAACAAAACCAAAGTTGGATTGTCTTAAGGAACATAAACCCTTTGGATGCTTTATATTAGCATTAATTATTTGGTTAAACAAAGGTGTCTTGATCACATAATGGTAATTAAGCTCAAAATTCCTTGCTTATAGCATATAAAGGGGAGATGGATGAAAATGGGACCTTATTATGAGACTAGCATGCCTCTTCTATAAGTTTTTGAAGATTCAGTATAAACAAGTCTATGTCATACAAAATGTAGACTAATCGATGCTAGAAGTGCACTCATGAGAGTTGATTATAGATTTCAATATTAGTTTGCTTATAAGAATCGATTGTAGCTTTCAAATTTATATTGATTTTTCCATTGCTTGATAATAGGTCCTTTACTTTTGTTATTACTTTGGGGTTGGGGAAGTTGATCAATGTAGGAAGCTTCCAAGAAATTGTATGTTTTGACAAATGATTTACACAACCATCCTTCAAGGGAGTGGTCTAAGTTTGTATGATTTTTTCAATACTTTTGATATATTTCCTTCAAAGGAGCATTCCACCTTACTTTTAATAATTTCAAATATGTTTTCAACAACTATCCTTGAAGGGAGTAGTCTACAAATATTTAGGAATGACCCATGATTACTATTGGTTTGGATTTTGATTTTTGCTTGTTTGATTTTTTCTTGACATAGACATGCTTATATAGGGTTAGAGGTTCACCTTTATGAAGGAAAAACTAAAAGCACAAGAATGTTGATTAGGTGCAAAGGGGTTTAGGTGACAACAATCATGGGAATCTATCCTATAAAAAAGGGTAGAAAGTACCATGAGAATCATGCCATGGGTAGAGCCATGGTACCCATTATTCAACATGAGGCTATGATTGTAATATATAATCACATTATTTATATTTAATTATTTTCCCCTAAAATAGGGAGATGAATGTGATGTGAAAGCAAGGGACAAGTTTATGTTAAAATAAAAGGTGACCTTGATCCTTTTTAACAAAAGAATGGATGCAAATGTGAAGCATTAAGGGGATCAGGCTCTAGGTTTCCCTCAAGAGAGGACAACCAATAAGCACCTGATCCATACTCATGGGTTATGATATAGGGCCCAAGACAATTGAAAGCAAAATTACCCCACATGGTTTTTTCCATATTGGGCACATGCTGATTTTCATTTAGGATGAGGTCTTTGATGTTTAATTCTTGCACTCTAAGGTATTTTTTATAGGCAAATTTAACATGTTCTTGATATACATGAAGATCAATAAGGGTCGTTAAGTATTATTCATTAAGTAGCTCAAGTTGGGATAAATAGTGCTGATGATAATCATCCTAAAAAATGAGATCTTGCAAAGATATGTGAAGAGAAAGTATTTGGACTCCAAGAGGTAAGATGACCTCTGCTCCAAACACAAGAGAGAAAGGGCTAACACCCATAGGGGTCCTAATGCTAGTACGATATGCCCATAAGGTGAAGGGGATATGTGAATGCCAATCTCGACTAGATGTATTGACCATTTAGTGAGCATGTTGTTAAGAGTTTTGTTAGAGGCCTCAGCTTGCCCATTCGCTTGAGGGTGATAGGGTGAGGAGAAAATTAACTTAATCTTGAAAGCATCATAAAAACCTTGAACTTTCTCATTCTTAAAATATTTGCAATTTTTAGTGATAATTTTGTGAGGAACATTGAAATGGCAGATGATGTGATGGTTGATAAAGTCAACAATTTTTTACTATTTGGTCGAGACTAAAGGAGTAACTTTCACCCATTTGGTGAAATATTTGGTTGCAGTGATGATATAATGGTGTCACTATGAGGAATGGGGGTTAATTTCACCAATAAGATGTATATCCTATTTGAAAATGCCTAAAAATTAATAAAAATGTGAAAACTATAGGTAGGTGCATGATGCAAATTAGCATGTTGTTGACATTTAACACACCTTTTCACATAATCAAAATAGTCTTGGTTAAGTGTGGGCCAAAAATAACCAAAGTGAAAGATGTGTTTAGCTATGATGAGGCCATTGAAGTGTGCCCCATAGATACTATCAAGTGTTTCCTTGATAGCGTGAGAGGCTTCGTGGGTGCATAGGAAAAAAAAGAGGAGGCCATCAAAGCCATGTTTGTAAATAATTCCCCCCATAATGGTATAACATGAGGTACTCTATATAAATGCTCTTTGAGCATTCTTAGAACACCCAGAAGGAATGATGAAGAGGTTGAGATATTCAAAGGTCTAATGATACCAAAGGTTAGGTTGGGTCTCCTCCACATTGAAGATTGTGGGAGAATCCAATTTAACATAAGAAGGTTGGGTAAGTTTGTGGATGAAAATAGATAGCTTAAAGTTAGAGTGTGCAGTGGGATCTAAGAGGTGAGGGAAGCCATGGTATCAATGAACTTATTGGTAGGTCTTGGGGTTGACTGGATGTGGTAGTGTTTAAATGATGCTAAGAGTTTGTCAATTAGTTATTTTTACTATTGAAAAACATAATTCTTACACTGGTAAGAGCCATTGATTTTAGTGGCCACAACTTGGGAGTCACCAAAGTTGTCGATCATTTTGACTCCTAGGGCTAACACAGTTTGAAGGCTTATGATTAGGGCTTTAGACTTAGCCATATTTTTGGTACATTCAAAATCTAACTTAAATGACAAATGAAGAGGCTCACCATCAAAGGGAATAAGGATGATACTAGTTCCCCCACCATGTTGACATTTTGATCCATTAAAGAACATGGTGACTTGATAGGTAAAGTCTGCCTGAGAGAGGGTCATGATTGACTCATTGGGGAACTCAAGATGAGGATGTTGATTGTCTACTAATGGTGCTTCAACTAATTGGTTGGTAATAACCTACCCCTTAATTGAATTTTATTGAAGGAACTTAAGATTAAACTTTGTTAAAATCATGATCCATTTGGTCATGTGATAGTTGTAGTAGGTCTTGGAGTGCATGTACTTAAGTGGGTCAGTATCAGTTATGACATAGGTCTTACGATTAAGAAAGTAGTGAAGTTTGGTGGCCATGAAGACTAAATCTAAGTAAAGTTTCTTGGTATGGGTGTACTGAGTCTCATACTCTAAAAGCATGTGGTTGATGTAGTAGATGGCTTGATCTTTGTGTTGTTCATCTTGATGAACAAGTATTGCTCCTAGGGAGTTATCAGTGGAAGAGATATAAAAGTAGAAAGGTTGGTCATCCTTGTGAGGGGTGAGGATAGGTGGAGACAAAAGGTACTTTTTAAGTGAATCAAAGGCCTTTTGACAGTCATTATTCCACTTAAAAGAGACATCCTTATTTAGAAGGTGGTAGAAGGGTTGGAATTAGTCTAAAATTTAGGAGATAAAGTGATGAATAGAATGGAGCTTCCCCTATAAACTATGGAGTTACTTAAGGTTCATTAGGGGAATCATGTCAAAGATGGCTTTGATCTTGGAGGGATTGACTTTGATATCATGAAGAGAGATAATAAACCCAAGAAGTTTGCCTAATAGGATCCCAAAGATACATTTATTAGGGTTTAAATGGACATGGTAATGGATAAGTCACTCAAAGATGATCTTGAGAATGGTTAAATGTTCCTTTCAGAGTTTGGATTTTTTGAGAAGGTCATCCACATAGTCCTATACAATCTTATGGATAAGTTCATGGAAGATGTAAGTCATGGCATGTTAGTAGGTTTCACCCATGCTATTTAGTCCAAAAGACATGACTCTATAGTAGAAGGTCCCCCATAAGGTGGTAAAGGAAGTCTTGTGTTGATCTTTAGGGGTAATTAGGATCTAATTGTAACTCAATAATCCATCCATGAGAGATAACATCTCTTGGCCAGTTGTAAGATCAACTAACTAGTTAATGCTCGGTAGAGGAAAGTCATCTTAGGGGTAAGTGAGGTTGAGTTCATAAAAGTCCACATAAATGCGTAGTCCCCCTATGGCTTTGGTGACAAGAATGACATTCAAGACCCATTGGCGATAGTTAATGGGTTGAATGAAATTGATAGATAGAAGATGTTGAATCTCTTCTTTGATGGGAAGAGTTATAAGAGGGTACATGTATCAAAGTTTTTGCTTGACAAGCTTGGCAACATGTTTGGTGACTATGTTATGGGTAGAAATGGTGGGGTCAATTCCATGCATGCCACTATAATACCAAGAAAATGTTATGATATGGACTTGAAGGAAGGAGGGGAAGTCCTGAAGTTCCTTAGCATTAAGTGATTGGCCAATTTTGACAATGTGTGGGTTGTTTGAAATGCTTAAGTTGATATCCATGGTGGATTTGTTCAACATGGTCAAAGTTTTGGGAGGAAGGGATTTGTGGATGGAATAATTTGGTACACCATGGTAGGTGAGGATGGAATCAACATCTTGGTACTCAACAGTGTTAATGGTAGGAGAGTCCTCTCCTATCATATTAGGATGGGTCAAAGGGATGGTTATGGTTGGCCTCATTTTGATAAGTTAGAGGTCTAAGGATGATCATGTTGAGGAAAAAAATTAGGTGGGATGATGTCATAATCCTCACACATAGGTAGAGGAGAGGTTGGTGAGAAAGGGGTGTATTCCTTAATAATGGTGGTGGTAGGTGGTTTGGTTTGCTTCTTGGTGGGTAGAATGAAATAGAGGCCATGTTTCTCATGAGGCTTTCTAGTCTCAATTAAAATCAACTCATATGGGTTGTGATCATATCATCCAAGATCAAATCCCTTCCAAGAACACTTATGGATGTATATCTTGGTGAAACTTAATTTTTCCAGATAGGAGAAGTCTGAGGTGAATGGTTGAGGTGAAAAGGAGGTGATAGAAGCATCAAGTGGTTTTTCAAGTCCCCCATAAATGAAATGGGTTTGACAATATGAAGGTCTAAATGTAATAATGGCTCTAACATTGGGGTCATATCTAGGTTGGTGGTCAAGTTTCCCATTCTCTTGGGGAGTAGGGAAAGCATCAAGGGTGAGGAGGTGATATTCCCCCAGTGAAAGATGTTGGAATGTGGATTTCAAGTGGTCCAAGGTAGGGATTTGATAAAAGAGGATAGATGAGCTAGTTTATGCCTTGCTAGTAGAAGAAGGTATGACTTCCTCCTTCATGGTGGAGGTCTTATCTTTAGCTAAGGAGGGTGTACTAGATAGAGGTAGGAGTACACCATTGGGTTGGTAAGTCATGTTGTATAATGAAAAGGGACTTGGGTCAGCTTATATAGTGATAACCAGACCTTTGTGTTCAAATTTAATTTAATGATGAAGGCTAGATGGGATGTAACCCATGGCATGAATCTAAGGTCATCCTATTAAAACATTATATTGGAATTATCCTTCCACAACATAGAAGAGTTTGGGCAGCATATGGGGTCCTAAATGGATATGAAGGATAATAGTTTCAAGGGTAGTGTCTATGGTGTCATTCAAGGATCAGAGGATGGTTGAGGTTGTTGACATGACATTTTCTAGTAGGTTGAGTTGGGTATAGGCATGATAGGAGATGATATTAATAATAATTACCCCATCAATCATGACCCATTTGATGTAGGTTTGGTCGATGTAAGTAGTTATAAAGAGAGGGGGGTTTGGGTCATCAAGATAGATATAAGGTATTTCTAAATCCTTGAAGGTGAAAAGGTTGAAAATTTTGAGGGAACTAACAAACGCTGCTAGAGGTTGAGGGTCTTTAGGTTGGACCTCTATTGATTGTAATGCCTCGATCATTGATTGGAAATGATGAGGTGAAGTAGTAATCAACTCATATAAGCTCATCTTCATTGGGGTCTGATGGAGTTGTTTGTGTACCACTCTCTTGATGGATTTGGAAGGGTTGGATTAGGAGGTACCCAAGATAGATATCTTGGGTTTGGTTGAAGGTAAAGTGTTTTATTTTGGTTTTGTTGGGAGGGAGAAGATGGGTACATCCATATAATGGACACTTTGGCCTTCCTTGTATTTTTATGTTGAGCATGTGATCATGTGACCACACAGATAGTATGGATAGAGGGAAGAGTTGGGGTAGGATATGGGTTTAGTTCCTCATCACTCTAAGGTGAGAGTGGAGGAGTAGGTAGGCATTGGGTAGGGGTTGTTGTTGGTTTGATTGGTATAGGGATCATGGTAGGTTCCTCTATTAATAGATCATCCTCATCATAGATATGATGGATAATGGTTTGGAGAGCTTTGAAATTCTTTGTGTCATGGCCTAGTTTCTTATGATAGGAACACACGTGGTGGTCTTTATACTAGGTGGTTTTGAACCAAGAGGGCCAAATGGTCTAATAGGAGGTAAGGTCAAGAAATAAGTGTGCAATAACCTTTGTAAAATGGTAGAGTAGGACTTAACTAAAGGTGGAGAGGGTTTCTAAGGGGTTTTTATCTTGGTTAGTGAGATGGAAGTCTTTTTGGCAATGGGCTTGGTGGTAAGAGGTTTGTGTAAGGTAGTGTTCTTAGTTGATAGTTTGGGTTTTGGTAAGGCAGAGGTTAATAGGTTGGAGGTAAGAGGTTTTAGGGTAGGTAGTCTGGTTATTAATGGCTCAGTGAAGATAGGTGTGTCCAAAATCAAGTGTGATGGTGTAACCAATATCGGTGGTTGGGTTTTGGTTAAGACAATCTTATTCCTAATCAAAGTGGAAGGATAAGGCCCCAAGATAGTGAGAAAGGTTGAAGGAGGTGGGAGTTTGGCCCTCTGGCCTTTTGGTGGATTTACTTTCTTGGTTGATTTGGTTTTGTGTTTGGGTATTGGGTTCGATGAGGTAGGCTTTACTTTCAAAAATAGGTGACTAAGGCTATGTGTAGGGAAGGTGCTAAGTTTTTTGGTTGGTTTAGTTGGTTTGGTTGGATAATGTGATTTTTTTGTTTAGGCTTTAGGTTCATTAGATGGTTGAGGAATTGTTGGGTTGGTAAAGGTTTTTATCAGGTTGGTTGGTAAGATAGGTGTTTTGATAATAGGTTTGGTGGGTTGGTTTGCTAAAGGTGTGGTTGAAGGTTCCTTCTTGGTGATGTAAGGGAGCCCCAATTTCTACCAAAAGGTGGCTCGATCCATGTTAGGGTTGGAGACAAATTCTAGTTTTTGCACTAACCTAGAGAATGGTTTGTAGACTAGTTTTGTTCCCTAGATAGTGGACTTGAAAGATAAACCCATAGGTTGATAAAGGGGAATGGTGACCTCATCATTTTCCTCAATCAAAGGATATAAGGTTTGGATGGGTGACTCCACTATGGGAGGTGTAGACATGGTGTCTTCTTCCTTGGGAATAATCTCCAAAAGGGTAGTAAATTGCTCAATAATTGATGTGAAACTGACATATTCAAGTGTTTATTTTATCCAAGGTATCCCTAAATGGGGCCTGGATTGATCTTTCCTATCAAATATTCTACACAAGATGTATGCCTTAGTTATTTATTCTTGGCAACATCCTAAATGGGAATATAATTCCAATGCATCTGACATCACCTTCCAATTCCAATCCAGTTAAATTTTAGACCAATAACAAGGCATTCTGATCAATTTGAGTAATTTATGCATAAAGTGCTTAAACATGCTTAAGATTTAATTAACACAAATCAAAGCATAATTAATAATTCCATGGAAACTTATTGAATAATTTGTTTTAGAAATTAATATTGAATATTTTCATCATCAGGTGACCTCATTTCTTGGGAAGACATCCCTAGGCCATAAATACCACAAATATCAAGATTCATGCCCTCCATCCCTCATCAATGCCTTCCATGATGCCCTCCATGATTCTTAATTTACCCTTCTTCCAATGTCATGATGAAGATAATTAAAAAATTAATTTGAAAAATTGAATTAATCCTCAACCACACATATCAATCTCAGGATGGATGGTTCAGATTGATTCTAGACATTTGTAAAAATCTATAAATAGGAGGCCTCATAACATCATTTAAAAAAGATTTGAGAATGCAAAGTTATACTGCAAGATTGGTTATAAAAGCTTCATGAAATTAGTGTTACCATGTCAAATTAATTCTAAGCCAAACCAAGCCACAAGCCAAAGGTGCCAAGGAGAGATGGAGGTAGCCAAGCTTCCATTTCCAAGGACATCAAGAGAATAAAACTGAGCTCTCCCCATAGTTTTGTTTATCATTTTTTTTTGTTAACTAAGCTCTCCCCAGTGTCTAGGCCTAGAGATATTATGCTAGCTATTGTGTTTCTTTCATTTTGTTTTCATTTTGGAACTAACACCATACTAACCATCCTTTCTTGAGTCAAATTCCTAGATCACATAATGGCACACCCAGTGGAACTAGATGCATCTCACACTTGAAGAAGATCATTTTGCAACTCTAAAATATTTATTTAGACCCTTAAAACTCTTGTAAATTGATTTTCTAACTTTATTTTTCCATTTTTGGCTGTCACAATTTTACATAGTAATCGACATCAAAAAGTAAGACCAACATCAATTACATAGCTTAACCGACGTCGGTTAGCAAAAATGACATTGGTTAGCCAAGGTAACTGTCATCAGTTGTATATAACCAATGTTAGTCACTGTGTTTTTTCAAAATTATAGACCCAAGAGCTATTTTTCTAAAGTTCATTGTTTCAAACCAAAAAGAGTTTCAAAGCTAAAGGACATGTTAACATTTTTGCTGCAGGACCAAACTTGATATTTGCTCAAAACATATTTAAATCACCTTTTCATGCTTAAAAATCAATTATGAACCTTATTTTGGGTGTTTAATAAATAATTTAGATATTTTTGGTGAATGTTTTCAAAATTTGCAACTAGGACCAAGGGGTCAAATGAACACCACCAAATCTTTCATTTTGGGCTTAAAATTGAACACATTTATCAATTCTTATTTGTAATAGTTATTTAATCAAATTTTTGTTTTGAAAAAAGAGGGATGTTGCATGTATGCTCTTCCATTTTTCCCCTATAGGGAACCCTTAGAATCAAAAGCGTCATTCCTATTGTAAATAGCCTCATCCAAGGCTAAGAAAGAAAGTCATCTAAAGCACTCCCTAAAAACTTGTCAAAGTTTGGGTGACCTTAAAAATGACCCTAAAGTATTTATATTTCATGTTTTCTTTATTTTTTTACAAATTTTTCTTGTGAGAGGGACTTCATCACCTCCTGCAAGTTCTTTAGGGAAGCTTTGACCTGGGTTTTCATCTCCCAGCATTGACTTCATTTGACTCCTTTGGAGTTGCACATGAGATGTACTGGCACTCTAGACATCGCACTACACTAAGCAAATGACAGAATGTAATGGTTGTAAAAAGGACTAGACCTTTTTGCAACAAGCCAAGTGATATGGACCCAAAACCTGTGCTTTTCTTTTGCATTATTTGGCATGAAAATTATTGTGCAATTGATTCCCCTAGATCGTTTAGAAAGTTGTTAGATCTTAGACAAATCTCCACTTACCATGAAAGTATTGTTGTTTCAATGTGTGCCTCAAGGTCCATATTGTAATACTATCATTTGAGAGAAGGGGGGGGGGGTGGTTGTAAAAACCCTACTATATAATGTGCATTTACTTTTGGATGAACACTTAAAATCCTCTCAAATGATGCATATTGACAGATTATAACAATACCAAGCAACCTTGTTAGTTTAGGATCTAAGAGAGATTAACTATTTGGTCTTGTCCTAGATTAAAGTCTTGTTTAGATTCAAAACTTGGTGTAAACAAACAATCCAAACCAAACACATAGTCCAAACTTTCCTTTGAACAAAGAGGCGTTATGTTGTCCACGTGAGATCATCAATTTTCCTTGTTTAAATTTCATCAAAAACTTGAGAGTCATATCATCCACCTTGGTGTAGTTATGCTCCCCAATTGAGTCTAGATCTTTACCAAAGTTGTTTAAGTCCTTCACTTATAATATAAATTCAAAATTGCACCTTTATAAGTTTATAGGGTTGATGTGTTAAGTGGGTTCACCATTTGCACTAAACTTGAGGGAACTTAGGTTCAATTTACAATTTGGGTTGAATGTCGTTTAAGACTCATAATCATTGTCATCACTGGATAGACTTAATCCATTTTGTGCTAAACACTTTCACTTTAAGTATATGCACCACAACATTTTAAGTCAAGAAAAGTAGGGTGATGCTATCAAAATTGTGAGAGTTTTTTAAACAAACCTTATTTATCACACATTTTGGGTGGTATAGTGTTGTTACGCTACCCAAAATGTTTCAAATATCATTTATTTTACCCTCTTACATAGATTCTAAATTTATTCCTACATTTTCAGACCAATCCAAGTGTACTTTTGTGATATTTTGTCTAAAATAGTTATATTATTCACTTTTATCTAGCTATTTGTCAAAAGAACCAAGTTTTATACCATTTTTGTGAGAAAATAAATTATTTCTAAAGTGCCTTTTGTTTCATACCTTATACCTAGTTGATCAAGTTCATGTCCAAGAATCAAATTCCTAGTGTTTGTTAGAAGTGTTTCAAATCTGTTAGATTAAAAATTTCATTTATTTTAAAGTCTAGATTTTGACATCGTTTGGCCAAGAGTCCTAACACATGCCTTGTTTGAGCCTTGCTTTTGATGCCACATTTCGCCAAAAGACCTAGCAACTTTTAAATTCATAGATTAGACTGATTTGAAACACTTTGTCTTTAGAGTTTGGCATTTTTATTTTAGGTCCATTTACATGCTTACCTTTATGTGAATAGTGAAATGTTAGATTCTTCATGCTAGCTTGTTTCCTCATAAATATTTGCATAAACCTTTTGATCCTTTTGATGAATCTAGACCAAGTTGGAGAATCATCTATTTTAGATATTTTCCTTTTAGATTTTGTAGAAATATTTGACCTTTTATCATAAAAGCAGATCCCAACATGTATTCCTACACTCGTAGTGGACTCATGTACAATACAGGGATTAGTCATGTAGTTGTACAAGAAAAAATGGTGTAAGACCCCTATGCAGATAATATTGCTTATGAGATGGATTCTTATCCCTCTTATAATACTTGATCAAGGGCACAAAGCTAAGATCCATTGGTTAACTATCTAGTTAACATACCACCTTATTCAAAATAAGACCAAAAGCAAACCACACAATACCTAACTAAAATAACTACAATGGATGAGCTAGTACTTCAATAGTCATATTCTACTAATATGGCTTCCACATATGATCCATTTTTGTTTGAACAACATTTTTTAGAGAATAAAGATGATATTTTGGTTAGAGCCATAGAGGTAGGGGCCAAGTTTCTAGTAGACTTCCCCCACAAAAATTTACCAAGTCTAGTAAGAGTGCCCCATAATATCATTGATGATCAACATGCTTCTTCTATAAATCCTATGGATCTAGTCCAAACAATGTACCAAGATACTAATGTATCTAATCAAGGAAAAAATATCATGGAAGATCATTTTAACCAAATGCAGATAGCATATCAAAACTACCTGAATCTAGCACATGATTTCAATCAGATGAACATGGAAAGTAAGCCTCTTATTGACCTAGTTCCTTCAACAGGAGTGTTGATAGAATTAACTAGATAAGAGAATCTAAATTTTGACCCATTCGCATAAACTACTTTGATAGATAACTTGATGCATATGCCTGTTATTAAAGAAGTGTCTTTGGTTTATACACAAAATAATGAGCCAAACATAGTAGACAATGTGTAAACAACATTCAGTCCTAATCAAAGTGGTACTAATGTGAAAATAATTAGCCAATAATGTGTGCCTATAGTTAATCCTATGAATAGGTCATCATATCAGGGAATAGGAGTTTTTATACCTCAACCTCAATTGGTTGTTTTCTCAAATGTATAACTTATGGGATTAGGTAATCAAATAATGGCTAATGTCACATCTCAATGATAGAATGTGATAAATCCTACTCCCCCTCAACAAGTAACAAGTATTATGATACAACAACATGTACAACCTAGTGTATCAATGCAACAAAGGATTAATACATTGCCACCTCAATCAGGGGCAACTAATGTTCCACCTCGCCAAGTAACAATGAACACACATCTATAGTCATAGACTAATATGCCAATCCAAAACCAAGCAATGACTAGTCAACAATGTGAAAATATGGGTTAGTGACAGATGCCAAATTTATAACTTGCTTTCACTTCTTCATAGGGATTCATGCAATAAGGAGGTCCCCATGTTTCTCAACTACCTACTAGACAATCGTTGATTCAAAATGTGCCATAAATTTAGAGATAGGGTCTTGGTCCACAAGTTCCCACTCAATAACATGGTTTTATTAGTTGGTAGCATGTCCATTTTCAACCATAGTAGGCAAATTATAGTTATATCCCTCTATCCCTACCACAAAATCCTTTGAGTCAAACCTTCATCACTAACCCAAACTAGAATATTGCACAACCAATTGTGCAATTTCAAGTACATCCTAATCCATGTATGTGTATTCCTGGTCCATTTCCCAACCAAATCAATGTATCCCAATAGGTATCTCCATCATACCCTAGTCAAAGTGTTCCACTTGTGACCTCCCAACCATTTATCCAAACTAATGTTCTCCCTCAAACCAATATTCCTTCTATTTTCCTATCCCAAGAATTACAATAGATGAAGGATGTAATTACTACCATTCTAGATGGTAAACAAACTAAAAATTTCAAATTAGATGATGTATGTTCCTATCTATTCAACATGGAGTATTTTTAGATACCATTTCCTTCAGGATACGAACCACTAAAATTTGACAAATACAAAGGGAAAGGTGACCCTAAGGCTTATTTGACCAAATTCTTTGTCACATGCCAACCAGTGGCATATAGTGACATATACCTTTTTATCTTTTTTCCAAGGAGATTAACTGGACAATCCTTGGAGTGGTTTTTGAATTTGCCCAAAAATTTAGTAACCAATTTTGATGATCTTTCTGATAAGTTTGTGCAGTACTTTTCCTATAATCTCGAACATGAGATTTCATTGGTGGATTTAATGCAAGCAAAGCAAAAAATGAGTGAGAGTTTTGCAAGTTATTTATGATGATGGAGAGCCCTTCCAAGCCATTTTACCCATAGTTTACCAAATAAACAATTAGCCATTGTGTTTACCAAAAATTTGCATAGTGAGATAGCTTATCATTTGGAACTACAATATGTGCATACTTTCAAGGAAATCATCGATAAAGGCTTGTTGATCAAATGGACACTCTTAATAAAAGAGTCATCAAGATTAATTCAACTAATAAAAATCAAGGTACCAATTAGGGAAATGACCAACATCCCATTCAAGTGCAAACCTCACAACTAACACAGGCCAATAACCAAAAAAGACTGAAGCAATTCAACCACAATAAGAATGTTGTGAGAAATAGAGTAACTAAATCCCATCATGCCCAAATAGTGAAAACATCATCTGCACCACCTTTTTAGCTTACTCCTACCTAGTAACTTCTCCAACCAATGTTTCAAGCAAAACAACCAAGACCTGCACAACAAATACAACAGTCGTTACCATTAAAAAACCCTCCTCTTAGGAGAACCGTGCCTACACATCATGTCTTTAGTGACCTAAAAGAACTTATTAAATCTATATTTCACAAGCTTACTACCACTAATCTAACTATTTGGCTTATACCAAAGCATTATCTGCAAGGCATTCCTTATCCTGATTGGTACTGTGAAAATGAATTTTGTGACTATCAAGTCAACAGGCATAATCTATGAAGATGTGTCTAAATCAAGCATTTAATTGATAATATGTTGGATAATGGGGAGATAATATTAGATAATGGTGCTTCCACTTCCAATAAAACTCTTGGGATTTATCAAAACTCCTTTCCCTGACATAACAATTAACAGTAACTGAACAATCAATAACAACAACAACAACAACAATGGTTAGTGCAGCAAAAAATCAACATCAAAGGTTAAACCAACAGAATCAACAAAATTAGTATTATAACCAGAAACAACAAAACCACAAATAAAACCAAGGTTATAATGGTAACAACCAATAAACCTACCATGTAGTTGCACATCACTACAATAGGGTTGTAGGTCATATTACAGGGGGTAGCATTAATACCATCTCCATTAATCCTAGACCAAACACTAATTAGCCTAGACCATTGCTAAACAATAATACTCAGCCAAATTACATGGATAATCTTTCTTTGATTTGGGAGTGCATACAAGCAAATAAACAAACTAGGACTTCCCCTTTTGGACCTTATATTGACAACTCATTCTTACCATGTGACCACATGCAAGTGCACTGTAAATTGAGACTTATCATGTCTGGTCCCATACCATTTCCAACATTGATTAACAATAATGGTCTAATACTCAATCCCAATTATACAATCATAACTCAGAGGTCAAAGATTACTATCCCAAGCCCACAACCATCTGCCACTTTGCCTATCATCTAACCAACCGTTCAGCCTCAAAATAAACCATTCATTACCAACCAAGATAAGAATTTTGATATTATGGAATAATTTCAAAAGACACTAGCACAAATTTCTATTTTAGATTTTTTTCAAATGTTAATAATCCATAAAAACATATTGAATGATTTTTTGATCCAATCTACTATTGCTAGTGACATATCCCCTAATAAATTTCAAGCTTTGGTTAGATACCTAGCTCCAACCCAACAAGTCACATTCAACCAAAGCAATATGTCCTTCCTTCGCCCACTCCATACTAATCCATTATACATATAGGTTTATATAAGATGGCATAAAGTGAAATGTTTCCTTATAGATAATGGATGCAGCCTCAACATAGTGTCGTTAAAACTCATCAAGCTTCTCGGGTACACAATGGCAGATCTCTAGCTAAAAACAATAATTATCAAAGACTATGATAATTATGAAAGAGAATCACAAGGCACCATTAGTTTTCTAGTTATCATTGGGCCTTTGACCCATGATACACTTTTCCATGTACTTGATCTTTATTTACCATACAATATGCTTTTAGGCATGCCTTGGTTACATGATATTCATGCAGTCCCATCGACGTTGCACCAATGTATCAAGTTTTCCATCTCAGGGATGGAACTGAATATTCCAAGAGGTTTACATCCTTATGAACACTAAAAACATCTTGAGGCTGAATTTCAAAGCTACAATTATCCGTATGGCATGAATCTAAGTTCCAAGCAAGAGAAAAGAAAGGGCATACTTATTGATCCTTCACCTGATAATTACATAGATCCTAATACCTTGGATTCTCTTTCCCACATGCCACCTCCTGAAGCTTCTAATCATTTCACCATTTTAGATAATGGACCAGGAGAGTATGTGACCCATGATACATTTCATATTTTCAATCTTCCTCATAATCTAAAAACCTTTGGGTGACCTAAAGCTACCCCACATATGCATTGGAAATAAAATAACAAAGATAAGGGCCCTGTCACATTTATACCAACATCTAGCCTAGGATCTGACCCTCTTGAAAGGGATGAATCATGGTTATACAATGACAACCAAGCTGATTACTATAAAAATTTAAAGTATCCTATTCCCAATAGGATCATGGAGCGTCACAATTATGAAAGAAGAGGCCTCAGACCAAATCAACAAGGAATCATCAAGCCAATTTTTATGACTAAGTAGAAAGACCTTATGGACTTGGATTTAAACTTCTTGGAGATGAACCCATATATCTTATTCAAACTTCATCACTAGTGACTAGTGATGATGATGCCAATAGTGAATCATTGTTTGATCATAGCCTCATCTTTAATAACCTAGCTCAAATCAACCTGTTTGATAGAAAAACCATTCGTACCCTTACCTTGGCCATTCATCGTAACCCTTTTCCATTATATTATCACCAACTAATAGATTGGGACCAACAAGATTCTAGTCTACTGATTGATGAGTTCTAGAATGATGAGGCATTCTGTGACTTTTTAGGCCTTAGAGACAACGTTCTATTGGGAGATCACAAATCATGATTCTCAATGATATTAGATCTTGCAGCTGATTTTGGAGAGTGAGTGAATACCCTTAGCCAAAAACAAATAAGTAAACCATTGAGGTTCCAAATTGAAAACCTCTTTGAGGTGATTTTTGAAAAGGGAAAAAGTAAAGATAAAGTCCAGTCTAGTGGTGAAAACCTATTTCATGTGCCATTAAATAGGAGTGTTCATTCTTCTTCAAATTTAGACTAGGAGACCACCAATGATGAACTTGCCTATGGATCTAATTTTAGCTTTGATAAATAAGTATTTGATTAAATTATTTAAGAATTTTTAACTATTTTTGTCACATAGCCAGATCTCCCATCAGGGGACTCAGATTCATCATGCCTAATAGAAGTTGAAGAGCAAGTCCTAATGGAGGACCTTGACTTAATTCAATAGTTCAAGTTGTTGCCTACTATCCTAGAAGATAGTTCAACCCTTATAGTTGAAGATACAATAGTGGTAAATATTAGGACTCCATCAAACCTAAAATGGATAAAACTAGGGGCTTTCCTCACTAAGGAGGAACATGACATCTTTATAGCTCTGTTGAGAGAATTTGTAAATATCTTTGCATGGGCCTATTCTGACATGCCAAGTCTAGACCCCACCTTGGTTCTACACCACATTATGATTAATCTTGATGCTAAACTAGTAAAACAAAAGTTATGTAAAATTCATCCTTGCATTGTTGTATTGGTAAAGAAAGAGTTGGAAAAACTCTTAGAAGCAGGATGTATATGATCTATTAACTACTCAGAATGGATCTCTAATGTGGTACCTATTAGTAAAAAATCTAAAGGGATAAGAATTTGTATTGATTTTCAAGACATAAACAAAGCTTGTCTTAAAGATGATTTTATCTTGTCTAATATCAACATGATCATCGAATCCACAACTGGTTATGAAATGCTTTCACTTATGGATGGCTTTTTAGGATAAAACCAAATCAGAATAGCACTAGAAGACCAACATAAAATAGCGTTCACCACTCCATAGGAAATATTTTGTTATCAGGTAATTCCATTTTGCCTTAAGAATGTTGGATCTACATATCAAAGAGCCATGACTATCATATTCCATGATATGATGTATGATATTGATGAAGACTATGTTGATGACATATTAAGAAAATCCAAAACCAAGGCTGACCATCCAGTAGTGTTGCATAAGATATTTGAAAGATTATGAGAGTATAAAGTCAGACTCAATTCAAAGAAATGTGTGTTCAATGTAACTTCAGGCAAACTACTTGGTTTCATCATGTCTCATAGAGGTATTGAAGTCAATCTGGCTAAAGTCCATGTTATAACTAAGATGCCACCACCAACCAATTTAAAGCAACTCCATAGTTTTCAGGGTAAGATCTAGTCAATCTAATGCTTCATCTCTCAGTTAGTAGACAAGTGTCATTTGTTTACACACCTTTTAAAGAATGGATTTGCATTTCACTAAGATGATCACTACCAAACAAATTTTTAACAACTCAAAGACTATCTTGTTAATCTGCCTGTTCTATTACCTCCTATGCCAAGAAAGCCATTCTTGTTATACCTATCAGCTACCGATCATGATTTGGGGGCACTCTTGGCTCAACATGATGACAATGGAAAAGAGCATGTTGTGTACTACCTAAATCATATCTTCATTACATATGAACATAACTATGTACCTATTGAAAAAGCTTGTCTAGCCATAATCTTCATAGCTCAGAACTACACCATTACATGTTGAATAATAAGACCATGGTCATTTCAAAAGTAGATCCACTCAAGTATCTAATATCTAAAATAGATTTGCAAGGTATAATGGATAAATGGATCATGCTTCTTAGTGAGTTCAACATAGAGTATGCCAATCAGAAGGCAATCAAAGGACAAGTTCTTGCAGATCAACTTGTTGAAGCACCTCTCATAGACATACAAGCACTCACATTTAAATTTCCTAATGAATCCATAATGATCATCATTGACACACCCCTTAAGGAGTAGCCTTGGAAGTTATATTTTTATGGTTCATTTATTGCACATGGATCAGGGATAGGCCTATTGTTTATTACACCACAGGGGGATCTAATCCCTAAATCATTTAAAATCAACTTTATTTATACAAAAAACATAGCCAAGTATGAATCACTTATTGTAGGGATTCAACAAGCAATGTATTGGAATATATCTCATCTCCAAGTTTATGGTGATTCTTAGTTAATCATCAATCAGATCACAGATCATTTTCAGACCAAAGATGACAAGTTGGTTCTATATAAAGCCATGATCAACACTCTTAAGCAACAACTTACCAATATTCAGTTTGAGCACATACCGAGGGCTAGTAACATAATTTTATATGCCATGGCTACTATTGGCTCTCTGATTTGACAAATAGATAAAGCTAGAGAGTATCAATTCCTCATCAAGAATTTGTTGACACCAACTCATGAACCTTCAACTATTGCCATGATTTGTGATATTATTGGTCCTAATTCTATCTAGTACTTAGATATTTATAACTACCTTCATGACCAAGTTCTACCACCTAACCTATCTTGAAAACAAACAAAAGTCTTCATTCATCATTCCACTCATTATACTCTATTAGGATTCACCCTTTACCATCATAGTTTTAATGGAACTATGCTTCATTTTTTAAATTCGACACAGTCTGTTGTCGCATTAAGAGAAGTTCACGAAGGAGTATGTGGAGATTATTCTAGTGGGGTAGTCCTATCCAAAAATATCTTGTGTATTAGTTATTATTGGCCTAAAATGGATGTAGATGCCACTGAATATGTAAAGAATTGTGACAAATATCAATGGCATGCTAATCTGATTCATGCCCTAGTAAAAACTTTAAAACCAATATTGATACCATGGCCATTTTCTACATGGGGACTTGACCTCATTGGGAAGATCAACCCCACTTCATCTAATGGCCATAAAAATATCCTTATTTCCACTAAATATTTTACTAAGTGGGTTGAAGCTATACCCCTCACTTACGTGATTGGAAAGCAAATTTCCAAATTTATTTTCAACCACCTCATTTGTCACTATGATATTCCCTCTGAAATTATATCTAATAATGGAGGATCATTCAAAAATAAGGATGTAAACTAGCTATGTACTAAATATAATATCACACAACATTTTTTTACAATATATTACACTCAAGGTAATGGCCAAGCTAAGGCATCCAATAAAACCATTGTCAATATTTTCAAAAAAATTGTCAATGATGTTGATCATGATTGGCAGCTCCAGATATTACCTACCCTTTGGGCATACCATACCAATCATCATACCCCCATAAGAGCCACTCCATACTCACTTGTTTATGGTATTAAAACCATCCTTCCCATTGAGGTCAAATTGCCTTCATTACTCATCTCTTTCAAGCATGTCTTAGATGATCATGACTATCGAGTAGCCCCCCTATAAGAACTAGACCTACTTGATGAGAAACACAAAATCACACCCAATAATCTTCAAGTATATCAAAATGAACTCAAAGGCCACTATAATAGATGTGCTAAGTATAGACCATTTGAACTTGGTGATCTTGTTCTTAAAGAAAACTAAAAGAATACCATGGCTGAGAAGAAGCATAAAGAGAAATTCAAACCAAACTAGATAGGGCCTTTCATCATCACTATAGATTATGCATCAGGAGCATATAGGCTTGCCACACCAGATGGAGATGAAATTTTAGAGCCGATAAATATTATTCATCTCAAGTGGTATTATGCTTGAGTGCTAATGTGTATTATCTGTAAGGACCATTTTAGTTATGCCATTTTATCACTATTCTTCTTTATACAAATACCATCCTTATTTGTCTCTTTGTTGTATCCACTTTCTGCTTCCATTCTATCAACCCAGTGTGTTCTAAAGCCTAGCCCATTTGACCTTAGTTTTTTCCATTCATTACACATTTTTAGCATCGAGGTATCTAATAAATTCATCAGTTGGTTCAAGTACTTTAGATATACATCATATTTTGGGATAGTGTGATATAAGTTTTGGTAGTCACATCCTTCATTTTTTATGTCTTTATTATCACTAATCTTTCTACTAATTATAACTACCTTTGGGAAAACTAGTACCATTATTTATGCCATTGTGTTCGAGTTATAACTACCTATGGGAAAACTAGGGGAAAAATTAAACCTTGACATACCAACTTGCCACTTCCTACATCGTAATGTGTATTTTCACCACCTGTGCCTATTTTTGTTTGAATTGAAAGCTACACTCATCAATTTCTTTCACTGTAAAGATGGAACTATAGTGACTTGAGGTCCTACTCTAGGACAATGTAGGCAATGCTTGATAATTGTTGAGGTCAACTCAGTCACCTTTCTCCACCATGCTCTCATCATTTTGAAAGTAACCTAATCCACACACTCACCATTTTGTGATCTTGAACTATTTAGTGTCTCATCATTCTTGATTGAGTTGAGATACTTCAAATAATTCCAAAAATCATTAGAAAAGAACAAAAATATTGACTTCTTTGCCTTAAGGATTATGAGAACCCTTACTAAGTTACAAGCAAATCACTTATCATTTAGTTTCTCCATCTTTTTTGGCCTTTTTCTCTCACACACTTGCCATTTTACAAGACCATTCCTATTCTTCTATCACCTCCATTTTGTTTATTTTCATCAGTTATCATTTTCTTCTTATTCCCTAGGAGAACTACGTTTGGCCTGAATTTTTTATTAGATATTATATCCATAGAACTATGTAGGTAGTGTCCACTTGCCTAGTTCATATGGAGACAGCTCAACCGCCCCATTCCTTTTCTTCTATTCCCCTATTTTGTTCATTTTTTAAGTTGTCACCTATTTTCTAGGGGCAATGTTTGTAGGGTTTTTATTGTGTTGTTTATTTGTATATTTCTACTTATTTTTGTTTTTTTGTTTGCCTATTTGTTTATTTTCAACACTGTTGCCTTGATTCAGTTAATGTGTGTTCATTGGGTGTTTCCTTATCTACATTTATACTTGAATCCATCTATATTTATATGTTTACATTGTCATCATGGTTTCTATCATTGGTGCATTGTTTTCTATTGAGCATTAGATGATGAGAGTCAATCCTTATGCATATTTTGGCCAAGTCCTCATGATGTTATACCATGATGCATATCGACATGTGCTACAATAAACCTTATTTTCAAAAATTTTATTTAGTAATGGGGGCATCTCTTTGACACTGACATCCTAATTCAATCCCAATCATATCTCAAATAGAGTAATTAACCATGAAATAATTTCAATCTTTATTAGTTTGAATGAGCATCTCCCTACTAGTAGGTTGTTCCAATTCATCATTACCCTCTATGTTAAATTATCATCATCATCAGCCAAGTTTATCATGTTTGCCATAATTGGGGTTCAATGATTATAACCACCTATGGGAAAATCATTGCACACCATCCCACCTACATTTTTCAATGATTATAACTACCTTTGGGCAAATCATTGTGTTGTCACCACTTTATTTTTTCTACCTATATAGGGGCATGCTTTTATCTTGTTTGTTTGTCCTAACTGGGGTAGCTCCATCTTCTCAATGATTATAACCACCTTTGGGCAAATCATTGTGTAATCATACCATGTTACCACTATGGGGCATAATGCTTATAACTGCCTTTAGGCAAACCATTGTACACTATCTTACTTACATTTTCAATGATTTAGACTACTTTTTCAATATCATTATGTTTTCACCCCATCATATTTATTTTCTTTGGTTCCCTCATTTTGATTCTTTCTTTTTGAGGGACCATTCACCGACTTATGTTAACCGTTCCCTCAAGGGGGCATTATACAATTAGTTTATCATCATTACAGTTATAGGCATACATGAGCTTTTCATTCTTTGAGAAGACATTACTATGTTTATAGCTTTCAATTCTTTCCCAAATAGGGGAAACTATAGACACCTAAATCTGGCCATCGATAACCTCCAATCAGGTTTTGACCAATTTCTACTCAAAACACACAATTTGGCCTAAAAAAACTAAAACACACTAAATGATGTGAAACTGACATATTCAAGTGCTGATTTTGGCCAAGGTATCCCTAAATGGGGCAATACAATTTATGGACAAGTTAACTTTGATAAGATCATTCTGAGTCAAAATGCCAATTTTGCACCTAGGTGCTCTGGATTGCTCTTTCTTATCAAATATTCTACACAAGATGCATGCCTTAGTTATTTTTTGTTGGAAACATCCTAAATGGGAATATGGTTCCAACACATCTGACATCACCTTCTAATTCCAATCTAGTTGAATTTTAGACCAATAACAAGGCATTCTGATCAATTTGAGTAATTTGTGCACAAAGTGCTTAAACATGATTAATATCTAATTAACCCAAATCAAGGCATAGTTAATAATTTCATGGAATCTTATTTAATAATTTGTTTTGAAAATGAATATTGAATATTTGCATCATCAGGTGACCTCATTTCTTGAGAAGACATCCCTAGGCCATAAATGCCACAAATATTAGGATTCATGCCCTCCATCCCTCATCAATTCCTTCCATGATGCCCTCCATGCCTCTTAATTGCCCCTTCTTCTAATGTCATGATGAGAATAATTAAAAAAATCAAAAAATTGAATTAATCCTCAACCACACATCTCAATCTCAAGATGGACAATTCAGGTTGATTTTAGACATTTGCAAAAATTTATAAATAGGAGGCCTCACAACATCATTTAAAAAGGACTTGAGAATGCAAATTTATAATGTAGGATTGGTTCTAAAAGATTCATAAAACTAGTGTTACAATGCCAAATTGATTCCAAGCCAAGCCAAGCCACAAGCCAAAGGTTCTAAGGAGAGATGGAGGTAGCTAAACTTCCATTTCCAAGGACTTCAAGAGCATAAAACTGAGCAAGCCACTACACAAAGGCATTTATAGCATCCAAAGAAGGTGAAGGAATTCTTTTTATTTATTCCTTTCTTTTTAGTTGTTTTTTTCATTTGTTTTTGTTAACTAAGCTCTCCCTAGTGTCTAGGCCTAGATATGTTATGCTAGCTAGTGTGTTTCTTTCATTTTGGAACTAACACCATACTAACCATCCTCTCTTGAGTAAAATTCCCATATCCACAACCATCACAATTGAAAGAAGAACTACATCAGACCCTGATTCTATGGAGTGGATATGTAGGTTTCCCAAGTTATGGTGGGGGCATCAGGTTTAGATCCTTAAGCTAGGTTAGGGTAAGCTTGATTGCATAGAAATTTGTTTGACTTGTTGAATTAGTAATAATAATTAATGGGAATTTGGATTGTTCTTATGTCCCTACCAAGATATTAAACTTTTTGTATCTTACATTTTATTATATTTCTTGCAGTATTAGAATGTTGAAACTATTACTACTTGAAGTTGCTGATTTTATGACTGACTAAAGTATTCTAGCAACTATGATTGAATAAATTTTCAATATTTGGGTTTTTAAAAAAATTACTATTTTTTACAAGAATAACTAGGTAGGTTGTTACATAATGAACTTATTTATGAGCCATGAGGGAGTCATTAGGGATGATGAGGGTCAATGAGGCCATGATTAGGAATGATGAGATACAATGAGGGTTGATAAGGGAGTAATCATGGATAATTAAGGATGATGCATGTTAATGAGGGTGTGATTAGGGATAATGAGGTCCATTGAGGGAGTGATTAAGGATGATTAAGGATGATTAGGGATGATGAAGGGGTGACTAGGGATGATTATAAATGATGAAGGTTGATGATAGAGTTATTAGGGTGATGAGAGATGATGGAAAATGAGGAAGTGGTTAGTAATGATGAGGGATAATGAGGACCAATGAGGGAGTGACTTAGAATGATGAATACCAATGATAGTGCCATTAGGGATGATGAAGGTTGATGAGAGAGGGACCAAGGATGATGAAAAATGATAAGGGAGTGATTATGATAATAAATGATTGTTAATGTTCTTAATCCCCCTCTCTCCATATGTTTATGGGAGAGGGAGATAGTAATATGAGTGATTTTGATATGATCCTAAGAAAATAGGGTTTGAAATCCCTCCCCTCCATAAATAGTAGTGGTAGTGGTTTTGTTAGTGGTAGTGTCCTATTTGAATTTTTAATGCTAAAAGATGACTTTGTTCTATGCGAGTCTAGAATAAAGTGGTCAAGTCATGCATGCATGTGATTGTAATTAAAGCATGTATGGATTGACCCATATGTATGACATTTATTTTAGATTTAATGGTATATTTTTAGGATGAATATTCAATGGTGTTTTGATTCATTCTATTCTTAATGGAGTTTATTAAAGTGATTAGCTACATTCATGTCTAGTATGATTAACTGTATCATGACTATAGGTATGATACAAACTTCATGATAAAAACCAATCATGTATGTATATCAATAAATCCATTGATAAAAAATCCCAGAAATTATTTAAGAATTTAACCTGAATCTACCTTCAATCCTTTTGCCTAATTATGGTGAGAATGTTCCATCTCCTTTTAAGATATGGATAAGTCAATTCCCCCTCTCCTTTATCTATAGAGGTGATAATGCCACCTCTCCTCATTTTAAATCATCCTTTGATAATTCCACCTCTCATTTATTCCTTGATATGATAATTCCCCCTATACTGATTTACAAGCATGATAATGCCCCCTCTCATTTCAAACTATTGCTAAGGTATTCAATCAAGTATCAGGTATTCAAGATATGGGTTAGGTAAGATAAATTCAGTCACAATTATATATGGGTATAAAATATCAAGATATGTCTTAGGTATTTAATCAAATATTTTATACTCAAGTAGGTAGGGCAGACTAAATTAGGTAACTCAACTAGGTAAGACATACTCGACTAGGTAGGGAAAGAAGGATATGTAGGTAGGGCATACTCAAATATAAGAATATAGGTAGGGCATAGTGAAGATTGAGATATGGCTTGGGTATTTAGGTAGGGCATATTAAAGATAAAGATATGGCTCATGTAATCAATCAGTTAGGGCATAATCAAGTAGATAAAGTAGGTAGTTCATACTCAAGTAGGTAAATTAGGTAGGAAATATTGAATTTTATAGATCTATTACATATGTAACATGATTAAAAACATTTTTTCTCATTATATCTATTGGGAAACAAGCTTCTCTTGACATCCAAAAATCTATTCTAGAAATGGAAAGTAGGTAGGTATATCAAGAATTAAGCTTCCCTTACCTTATTTGGTAGGGCATATCTAAGTAGGTAAGGAAAGAACAAATCTATCTATTAGGGAAGTAATATTCCCTTGATAGTTATGCTTTAATTGAAAATCAAATAAAAACTAGTTATTGGGAAGTCAAGCTTCCCTTTATAGCTATCTCTTACTCCCTTGATATGTTATTGGTTGAAGCAAAGCTAGATATTAGGAGCATAAGCTTGCCTTGCCTTATTCTTTGGTATAGATGAAGTAGGTAGGAAAATATTTTCTTGATTTATCAAGTAGGGAAGGCTTGAGATCATGATAGGCCCTTCAAAATGCTTCCCCCAATATATTTATGGTGGGTGTCCCATTCCTAAGTTATCCATTGATTTACTATATTGAGGATTGGGGCATACTTAGAGTAAAATAGGGCCCTAATTTGGGAATATCACCACCTATAATTTCATTAACCTTATAACCTGAAACATGAATATGATATGGGAATAACACTCTATTTTTTACTGTAGTTTGGATGTATAAGTCAAGACAAGTCGATGCATCTATGTATGATCCATCCCATAATATTATGCAGATGTTACATATGTGTTAGCATAAGACCTACCTATATCTTGACTAATCCACACATGAGATCCTATATATATATATATATATATATATATATATATATATATATATATATATATACAACTCCATATATCTATCTTGACTAGAGACATCCATACTTGAGCTTAGAGATTAATAAGTCAAATATTTACTTAGATTCTAATCCTAAAATTATGAAAACTAAGTATTGACTAGAATGTATTTTGAAAAACTAACTTCTAAATGATAACTCATATATTCATGGAATTGATTTAAAAAGATGAAAAGTGATCATAATTTTTTATATTTAGTAAAATAAATGTAATAACATTTAATTTATATTATTAACATTTTATATTACTATTAGCAAAAAAATGGCTACCATGATTGAGGATCACTTGAAACTTTTATGTACTTCATCTTTAATTTGTTGATAACCATTTTACATCTTATGATGTCCTCAAATGATCTTTTGAGGTTTCATTAGCATTGTTTAAGGTTTTGACTTCTCTCAAGTGTCCTAGAGCCCTCAAAGCTAGCTTGTAGAATCCTATACATGTATCATGATGTGTTAAGATGAAACATAGTGTCTATGAAGTCATCTCACCCTTTGAACACCTTATATGATTATTGTATAAATTTTTTGGATAATTTAAGTTAGTTTTGAAAAGTTTAAGTTAAATGGCTACAAAGGGAAGGTGCATATGGTCAAGTCCAACATATGTCTAGGCTACCAAGTCAATGTGAAAGCTAAAAAATATGAAAGGTACAATGAAAGAACACTTTTAAAGCCTATGAAATAGATTTATAATATGATAAATGTCAGGAGTCAGTTAGAGAAAGGTTAAAAACATGATTTCCTACAGGTTCAATGTATAAAATAGAATAAACCACTCCAAGAGGCAATTTGGTTACTTATACAGGTGTGAGGGGATAATATTCAAATGGAAATGAATGTATATGTGTCTCTTCACTTGAATCAAATAAATTTCATGCTAAAAAAGATTACATATCTCTAAAGAAGGAAATAAATGCATCAAAACATTTATCGAGCTCTTGGCACACTCATAGGGGGGAATTTTCACATGTTTGATCCATATACATGAGGAAGAGTTTGATCAAAAGATCTTATTGAGATGCATAGGACATAGTTTAATTTCAATATATGGAATTAGTTGTCATTTTGATCTTTTCTCCTTTTTGAACAATGGCTAAGAAGCTAGCATTGTTTTAAACCCTACTAAAACCATTGAGGCTTGGTTTTGGATAATATGACTACAATTTTGAACTCATTGAAGCAAGGTGAAGATTATGGAAGCCTCCCAATGGATTTAATATTATTAATAATTATCTATATACCATATTTGGCACAAGTGGGAAATCAATGACCAAAAAATCTCCCAAAAGGTGAAGGGTGTAGGTTTGAATGTTAAGCTCTGGATGTCTAAAGGCCATGAACAAGTGTCTCAATGAGCCTTTTAACCAAAATAAATATGTCAAGATACATTGAGAGGTTAAAAAGGATTGACTGGACATTTACATATGGTTAAAAAGTGTTAGAATATACCAAGGAGATTAGCAAATACATGATTCATTAACTTCACATAGTTGGTAATGATGGAGCCAAAGGGATATCCTATACATTCTTGAGCCACTTTTTAGGGAATTGAGCACTTAGCTCCATTCATGATATCACTCTTGATTCAACACACACTCAGCATCATAATAGGTTTTGTATTGGTTTGCATACCTGGTGAGGTGTATTCATTCCTTTATCTTCCTCTTACTTAGCTCTTGTATGTTCTTATTTTAGATATAGTGTATCTAGTAAGAACTGATATTGTAATACTGAAATCCAAATGGATGTAGTTGAAGGTTCAAATGAAAATAAATGCTTGTATCTAAAATCATATGATTCATAAAGATTACTCACTCATAGTAAATTACATAGCACATTTAGTTGCAAAGGAGATGAAAATAGAGAAAATATACCAATAGATTTATTAGCCTTATGCTTTATTTATCTTCCTTATTTTATCTCTGATGTCATTACATTTTATGATAACTCTTGGACTAATTCTATATAGATTTTAAAATGGATCCTTTCAATGCTCTTATTAACTAAATTGTTAAACTAAAGCTCTTTTTTTTCTAGAATTGAATTCCATGTTCCTAGTTTTCATAAAATAAAACATGACAATAGATTACCAATACTTTTTATTTACTACATCTTTTTGTCCATAACATAGTCAGGAGGGTCAAATAAGACCTACATGCCTACTATGGTTTAAATGGAGAAAGGTGCATTATTTGTGTTAAATGAAATGAATGAACATGTGAAATAGTGAATTAGATATGTATTCAAGGTGAAATTGTTACATTAATGCCTTAATAGGCCCAAAATGAGGAAAAGGTTGCAAGAAGTCTAATCAGACTCAAATTTTCCCTCATGCACCTATAGGTAGAATAGACAAGTCTGAGAAACATGAGACCTTAAGGAATATGGAAGAGTATATGAGAGAATCATGTGGATATTTATGAGCCTTTTTGAAAAATTTATAGTTACAAAATGCATTTTGGATATTTTCAAGGCTAAAAATTCTCTCTCAACCTACTATGCCAAGTTTGTCAACCCAAGAGGCGGTTTTATGTGGTTCATAAATACATTATGAAGATGAATTCATAGGAATAGATTTGGGGTATGTCTAAATATATTTTCTACCATTTATTTTTGGTATTAATAGTTACCAGGAGAACTCTAATCTCATGAACAATCACTAAGAAGGATTGCCACCTTAGATTTGCCTAAAACCTTCATAAGAAGCTTGAGAAGACTCAAAAATTTGATCAGATGTATGGTGAAGAGATGCATGGGGATAAATGCTAATATGATATGGTCCTAAGGTTTGTATACTCCATGATAGTGGCATTGATCAATCCTTAGATCCCATATCCTTATGAATCAACCTTAAGAAAATTGGGCACTATAAACCATTGTAAACCCTTAATAAGGAGCTTGATGGTTGCCAATGACCCCTAAATGACTCATGCTCACTTGTTTGGCCTTGAAAACATATATAATAAATATTCAAAATTTAAAAGGACTCTATGAGACAACAATGGTGGCACATGTGATAGATAAAGTTTTTGGAAAGGTCTATTTTTATAGTTTATAAGCTTAAATCATGGTGTAAAGACATATGAAAGATTTATGATTAGTTAATAGGGCCTCATAATCCTACAAGAGGTTTAATATATCTCTTAAAACCTTTCTAAAGGTTCTCATGGTGATTGAACAAGTCTTCAAGCAAGAGATTAAGTCCAGGTTAGGAAGATCTTCTTGCTTACACAAAGATGAAAAAACAAGTACAAAGAAGACTTGTGGAACACAAATAAATGTTTTAGTCTTCATCCAAACATGCTCTTAGATGCCAAACAGGGTTTATAAGACACCCATGTATCTTTATGGGTACATTTTGAGTTTAAATCTTTTGCAAGAAAGTTGTAGGTAGCTCTAATAAGCTTGGAAGTGATTAATAAAGATGTCAAGAGACCTCAAGATGAGAGTAATGTTGAATACCTCCATTTGACTCTAATAGACATAAATAAATATCTAGAGGGATAGTTTCATATCAAACATATTTCATGAAGTTCTCAATGTAATCGAGAGAGACATACACTTGTAACTTGGTTTTCAAGACACTTGGGGACTCTTAAGAGAGCAAACCTTGCATAAAATATGAGGTTTGAATATGTAAATGAAAGATGAAATACTTAATGAGATGTTAAAAATCATATCTATAAAATTAAGTAAAGAGGATCACTAAATAAAATACTTTCCCTTGAACCATAACAAACATCAAGCCCAAGAAGACCTACAGGCCTACCTAAGAACTCATTTCCCAAGTTGTTTTCAAGAATTCATGGGAGCATGTAGTGTTTGAATTGGGGTTGGTGAATGGATGAGTAAGAAATGATGGAGGCATGAAGATCAATTTAAATGTGTTTATAATGCTTTTGAATTAATCCAAAAGACCAAAAACACATACAAGTACCCACATAATCCTTTTTGCACATAGTTTTCCCCCTTTTGGCTTGTTTGAAGGGTCCAAAAGGTTAATAAAGGATAAAAAACACTTGGAGGATTTGAATAATGATGGTTCAAGACCCACATAGGAATTTTTTTTTTTGAAACACTCTTAAGATAAAAATATGGGTTTTTGTAAGCCCTCGGTCTCCTTAGGCTTGTGCATGTGCAAACTAGGGATACAAAGTGAAAAAATTGCCTTATTTTAATTCCATCCACTAGAATGACTTAAAATTGGCCAAAATACCTATTTTCATGTACAATAAATTATTTTGAAAGTTTTAGAGTGGCATTATATGACCTTTTATGGTCTATAATACTGAGGACTTGCATTAGGCATAATTGGGAAAATGAAGAGAGAGAAAAGAGGTCTACCTTGAGAATTAGATCATGAAAATTTTCATGAATATGTAAAATTATAATTGGTGATAAATATATCTTTGGTTTACCTAGAGTTTGATGTAGGAATGTCAATACCCCTTTTTAAATATTTGTCTAGTTGCATGTTTAGGAGTCTTAGTAGATTGTCATGGTCTTTAGGGGTCTTAAGAGATTTTAAGAAGTTTTAAATTTGTTAGAAGTTAAGTTAAAATTAACGTCTTAAAGCATGTTATTAATAAACCTTTTGCTATGTTGGAGTGAAAAATGTGGTTAATTAGTTACAAATCCTCTTATAATCAATAGTGGTTTTTGGTTTTTAAGGGAGGTCATTCAAGTGGAATAAGTGTGAATTGAAAGATGGCAGAGATATTTTTAATGGAAAAGGGGAGGAGACTCTATCTCATAAATTTTATTCTATACATATTGGTCATACAATCTTAATATACAAGAATGGAGAATTATTGAAGACTTGTGTTGCTCAAACGTTATGCTTGGAAGATGATCTTGTAAGTTTATTCAATTTTATAATGTGAATGAAAGTTAGTATGTTATTTTACATCTTAGTAATAAGTTTCTCTAGGTTGAAGAAGAGATAATTTGCATTCTGTTTTACTATATATTACCATATAGACTAGTTGAGTCAAGATTGGACCATTGATGAAAGGCACAATAGTCTTAAGTTTTGAAGTAGATCAATGAATATTCAATAATTTTATTGTGTATTTTAAATGTTTGACTCACTCCCTTTTTACAAGAAAGATTTTTACTTGTGTCAAGGATGGTGTGCACAGCCTATGAGAAAATTGTGTGATAAAGCATGTAATAAACGTATCGTGAGAAGTAATTATTGGTTCACAAAAGGTGAATATAGATATTTTAATATGTATCAACCTTGATTAAAGTTGAAAACCCTATCTAAGACCCAAATTCCTCAAAATAATACTTGCAAGTCTATGTACACAATGAGATTGAATGTGTCAGGGAAATGATGAACAAAGGAGAAAGAGTGTTAAATTCATGATTGGATTAGTTGTGCCAAGTTATTGCAGTCTTAAAATAATGGTTATAGTTGTGTGGAATGCCAAATGAATTTGGGAAATGAATTTCAACCCTCTTGGGTCTTGTCAGTCCTACATGTTCTTTATTGCTAACATTTTGCTCTCTTTGTGAAATTGTAAACTGAATTGAAAGTGCAGACATGAATAGTATCACATGAGCTATTTTTCAAAAAATGTAAGGTTAAAAATGTTGAATAGATTTGACATATAGTCTGAAAGTTGATTGAGAAAGGTGTAATAACATTGTGCAGAGGGGTTTGTACCCTTAGATTGGTTTTCTATTCCTTTAGAGCAAAAAGATCATAAGAGACCCTTCTCAAGCCAAGAGAAACCTGTGTTTTCAACATAGTTAGGTTAAACTATGGAAAATTCATTTAAAAAATCTCTAAGGGTGAAATAAATGTTTTGGGAACCTAGAACTTTTATATAAACCTTTTTAAAATACACATTTTCATGACTGAGGGCTCGGAGAGACATAGAATGGGATGATCTATTGAAACCATGAATAGTAGGAGATTGAACTTGTAACTTTGCTTTAGATTTTATAATTATATGAAATAGCATGTGTATGAAATTATTTGGTTAGTTTTAGAGTGTTTCCATAGAAGCACAATTTTTACAATAAACGCTACAAAGACTAGTGAAAGAGTAGATAGAGTTAGTCAAAGAGTGAGTTATTGAATAAAGAAGGTTATGGTTTGACTAAAGAATATTAAAGAATTGAAAAGAGCCTACCTAAGAGGCCTAAAAATGATCCATTGAACCTTAAAATAAAATCTATATAGTGAAAGAATGAGTGATTGCCAAGATTCTAATCAAACATAAAGATAAAGGTGAGAGAAAGATTGTAATCTCTACATCATTTTGGTATCAAAGCTAGGCTGTGTCTTTGGGAAGCAAATTAAGAAGGTGGTAAGAAAAATAAGGTATAAATTTGTTTATGTTTTCATGATTTGTATTTTCTCAATTTCAATGAAAGTATGATAAAATTTGTTTGCAAAGGCTACTAGGAAGATTGCAAGTTATTGAAAGAAATTGGTCAAGCAGATTGAAAGCCAAGAGAAGATTGAGGAGAGAGAAAATTTTAAAGTGTCTCATTGATCTAAGGAGATAGATTGTATAAGAGATGAAACAAGGTGGAAAATACTTGCTTAGAGTGGAGCAAGGTGTAAGTGACTTGCTTAAGGTGGAGCAAGGTAAAACAAACTTGCTTAGAAGAATGCAACTACCCAATATGAAGGACCAGTTGAGAGAAGAAGAGAGAGGTGAGATACTTTTAGATAAGTAGGTAGAAATATTATTTTCAAGTTTGTCAAATCATTTGTCATGCATACAAAATGATAAAATTTTGGACTATTTTGTTAAAAAAGTGAGTATGTTGAGGGCATTGGCCATGAAGATAGAAATTATTGATCAATTACAACAAGAGGAAGATAAAGAGGTTGCATAGGTTAAGAGGTTAAAAGGAGAGAAGAGGACACAAACATCAGTACAAAAAATAGAAAATCCAAGCATAGAGAGAATAAATATGCAAAAGAAATAAAATGGATGCCAAGAAGATGAACAAGAGATTGTTTTCATTGACTTGTTTGTTTCATGTGTAGGTTGGTTTCAAGAGAAGAACCAAGTGCTGAAGAAGATGAATATGAAGATCAAATCACAAGAAGATGACCTCAAATGAGTAATCAAGAGAAAGAAGAAATAGGGAGGAGCCACTATAGGTAAGCACCACAAAGGTTTACATGTCTCAACTAGACCTTGGGATCTAGGAAGAGATTCCATTTTACAAGAGGTGATTCAAATAACATCAAATATCAAGAACTTATAAATTTTAGGCAAATTTTCCATTTGCTCTTCGATAATATGATGTAGGGGAATCACTACCCCTTTGTAAATATTTGTCTAGTTACATGTTTAGGAGTATTATTAGGTTGTCATGGTCTTTAGGGGTCTTAAGAGAGTCTAGGATGTTTTACATTTGTTAGAAGTTAAGTTAGGATTAAATTCCTAAAACATGTTAGTAATAAACCTTTTGCTACATTGGAGTAAAAAAAGGTGGTTAGTTAGTTACAAAGCCTCTTGGCATAAATAGTGGTTTTTGGTTTTTAAGTGAGGGAGGTCATTCAAGTGGAATAAGTGTGAATTGAAAGATGGTAGAGAGATTTTGAATGGGAAAAGGGAGGAGACTCTACCTCATAGGTTTTATTCTGTACATATTGGTCATGCAATCTTAATATACAAGAATGAAGCATTGTTGAAGACTTGTTTTGCTCCAACATTATGCTTGGAAGACGATCTTGTAAGTTTTTTCATTTTTATAATGTGAATGAAATTTGGTATGTTGTTATTTAACTTAAAAATAATTTTATCTATGTTGAATAAAAGATGATTTGCATTTTGTTTTACTATATATTACCATATAGACTGGCTGAGTCAAGATTGGACCATTGACAAAAGGCACAATAGTCTTAAGTTTTGAAGTATACTAATGAATATTCATTGTATTTAATAAGTTTATTATGTATTTAAAATGTTTGAATCACTTAATTTTTACAATCAAGATCGTTACCCATGTCAAGGATAGTGTGCACAGCTTGTGAGAAAACTATGTGACAAAACATGTAACAAATGTATCATGAGAAGTAATTCTTGTTTCACAAAGGGTGAATGTAGTTATTATAATATGTATCAAAATTGATTAAAGTTTAAAAACCTATCTGCAACCCAAATTACTCAAAATAATACTTGAAAGTCTACAAACACAATGAGACTAAATGTGTCAAGAAAATGATGAACACCGGAGAGAGTGTGTTAAATTTATGATTGGATTAGTTGTGTCAAGTTTGTAAAGTATTAAAAAAATGATTGTAGTCATTTAGAATTACAAATGAAGTTTAGAAATGAATTTTAACCCTCTCAAGTCCTGTTAGTCCTACATGTTATTTATTGCTAGCATTTTGTTCTCTTTGTGAAATTGTAAACTGAATTGAAAGTGCAGATGTGAATAGTATCACATGAGCTATTTGTCAAACAAATTAAAGTTAAATTTTTTGAAAACATTTGGAATATAGGTTGAAATTTGATTAAGAAAGGCATAATAACATTGTGTAGAGGGGTTTGTACCATTATATCGGTTTGTTATTCCTTTGGAACAAAAATATCTGAAGAGACCCTTCTTGGGTCAAGAGAAACCTATGTTTTCAACACAGTTGAGTTAAACCATGGAAAATTCATTTACAAAATCTATAATGGAAAAATAAGTGTTTAGGGAACCTAATAATTTTAAAGAAACCTTTTCAAAATACACAGCTTCGTGATTGAGGGCTCAAAGTGACACATAATGGGATGATCTATTGAAACCATGAATAGAAGGAGATTGAACAAGTAACTTTGCTTCAAATTTCATAATTATATGAAATAGAATGTGCATGAAATGATTTTTTTAATTTTAAAGTGTTTATGTATAAGAAATATTTTTATAATAAAAGGCTACAAAGACTAGTCAAAGAGCAGACATAGCTGGTAAAAGAGTGAGTTGTTGAATTAAGAAGGTTATGGTTTGACTAAAGAGTATTAAATCATTGAAAATATCCTACCTAAGAGGACTAGAAATGATCCATTGAACTCTAAAATAAAAGTTTTTTAGTGAAATAATGAGTCATTGCCAAGAAATTAATCAAACACAAAGACAAAGGTGAGAGAAAGATTGTAATCTCTGCATCAAAATTGCTTTGTATCTCTCAAACCAAGGAGCTTTGCGCTAAAATAGGGTTATAAGGAATAGGCTTGCTTAGAGAGAAAACATGTAAATGATGATAGAGATTGAATAAAAAGTGTGTAAAGATTATTATATTGGGACCTTCAATAGATTTATAATTCAATTCAATTAGTTAGATTCTAGGAATGTGACTTGCCAACACATAATGACTCCAAATGGATAGTTTTAAATAAAATGGATGAGTCACCAAGGTGAAGAGTCATTCCATGAAACCATTGATGAGGGAGAAGATCACATCAAGTTGACACATGTTGAAGGAGTTCTTAAGACTACTCTTTAATAGTTTTCTTGATTGTATCTTATTTTCTTAGGATATGACACTTGTCATTGATATTATTACGTCCCTCTTTCTCCTTCTCACTTTATCCTATATATATAGCCTTGTAAGGCTTATTATGGATCCTCCATGTGATTATGGGAAGACTTAATCATTTGTATGCCTTGGATCAATAAAGACTACTAGTTTTACCTCCTTGTATATCTATACTTAGTGTATATTCATGGATATTTGATCTTGTTAATTGATTTAATTAGTCTTCCTTGATATGTTGTCTTATTATAACACATATGCAGTTTGAAAGATTCTCTTATAGGTAATGTGAAGTATTCAAGTGAATTTTAAGGTTTGAGGGTGTATATCTATTCATTAGTATCATTTTATACCTCCTGATTAGTCCTTCTAGCCCAAGCATCTACCACAACCTCCACATTGAAATGCTAATGCAAGAGATTTAGATTAGGAGTAATGTATGTTCAGATGAGTCTCATGGTCTACATGTGCACATGCAGTTGGTTGGTAGTGATCAATCAGTTTGGTGTATCACATACCTACTTAGGTTTATTTCATGACAACATTCTCCCTTTTCTTTACAAGATATTAGTATAGTGTTTTTAGCTCAATTGATACTCAAGGGGAGTAAGCCCTATAATCTAGAGGTTTGGTCCATTTAGAGGTCACCAACAACCTAGGACTAATCCCATTGTATAGCTTAATTGAGAGGACTTGAATCATCCTCTCAAGGTAAAAAGTTGAGGTATAGTAATTACATTTTATATTCTTAATTTATATTACATGTAATAATATTTTTAATTTTTTACGGGAATAATAGTCTAGGTTTTTATCAAGGGTTAGATGTATCAGTCAAGATGGGTCAATGTATCTGTGCATGTTCCATCCCATCATATTATGTAGATATTGCATTTGTGTTAGCATAGGCCATACCTCTAACTAGACTAATCTATACCTGATCTCCTATATATATATATATATATATATATATATATATATAGATATATATATATATATATATATATATATGGCTCCCTATATCTATCTCTACTAGAAACATCCATACTGGAGCTTAGAGCTTAATAAGTTAAATAGTTAGTTTCCAATCATGAAAATTTGAAAACTAAGTATTGTGTAGACACTATTTATGAATTACATAGTCCCTCAATATTTTATACTTCAAAAAATAATACCTTCATTATTTCTCTCAGTTCTAGACCTTTCCTAATTTGAAAAGTCTCACATTTGCTCTATCTTTTGCCCCTTGGCCTATCTCTTAGTCTGACTAGTCTTATATTGAAGACCCAAACCATTTATCTTGTCCAAAATTATTAAAACATGCTTATCTTCCACCTATGCAAGTTCTAAGTTTAAACCTACATTCTTACTCATTAGAGACTAATGTTTGGGATAAACACTAATGTTAATATTAGTGTCATGACTTGACACAAGTGTCCATTTCCCTAAAATTGTCTAATTTACAAATGAAACATATTCTAATGGTTAACCTAAGAGTTTTAAAGTAAGTCACTTCCCTAAATGGATTGATATAAATACAAGATAAACCCTCATTCATTTCTCACCTACAAAAGAATAAAAGAGACCAAGGAAAATTATCAAAAGCATTCAATCAAGCACTCAATTGAGAAAATCTTCAATATTTATCTAGTAATCATAGGTATAACACATCTATAGATCTAAAATACTAAAAGAGAATCAAAAAATATATATTTTCCAAGATATAAGTTAGGTCATTATTTTACTTGCTTATCACATATTGCATGATTCACACATAAGCCAACATGTAGGGAATAACTACATCAGTCTGATGCCCTATTCAGAGTATTGGCTATATAGTCAACACTCAATGATAGAGGGGTCTTTGGGGTCAACTCGACACCATGTGCCCACTAACCCATTTCCCCCAAGGATCACTATGAAGATTAAGAACTATGGTTTTGAAAATTCATAAGGAGCAATAGTCCATGATCTAGATATGAATTCAAAAAAATGAAGGTGAAGACAAATTTAGAAGCATCCAAGTGTTTGCATTCTTTTCCATAAGGTATTCTGTACAAGACACTTGCATTAAGTTTAGATAGTAATGCCAATGTAACCATTCCAAGTTGATGTTAGCGTCCACAAATTTAAAATAATCCAAATTAGAATCTAATGACTATTTCAGAACCATCTTCTAGTTTGCTTCCTATTCATTCCAGATCGATAACTGAATTAACATTAGAGTAAACTAATTATATTACTTTGTTATTTATATATCTAGCATAGTTTTACTTACTATGTTTATCATAACTCAACATAATAATTTTAGTTTATATTTATATCTGAGTTTGACACTAAATTGGCCTACTATAGATTTGATTATCACCTTTGTGCTTATTTATTTCTATATACCCCTTTAATGAGAATCTAGGTAACCCCAACCTAGAAAACAAACATTTTAGGGTTAAGCATTTGGTGAAGCTAATTCATATGAATGCAAATATTTATAATTCTTAGGATTTTTAGTCAGCTAGAGTTTTAGATTTTTGCACTTTTTCATTTCCTACTTATATTTCTTTGCAAGCAACCTAAGCATAGCCCTAGATTAGGGGGTGTGCTTATTGAATGCATTGGGATTCCTCTCCCACCATCAATTATGTCTCAAATAAATGAGGGATTTCATACTATGCATCATGATGATACCCATGTTGAGAATGAAAAATATATCAATAATCTTCCCATAAAAGAAGATTTTGATAGTGAAAACTGTGAAACAAATGAAAATGAGCAAATAAACCATGATCAAGTGCAGTAATTGCATTGTTTCATGAGTTTATTCATAAAAAACCTAAATATATTGATGAAATCCTAAAAACTATACTAGAAACAAAAAATTCAAAAGGTATAGTTTAAACATCCCTCACCTTCAACACATTACAACATAAAACATCTAGTGGGGTTATGTGTTTGAAATTTTGTTTCTTGAAACTAATATTACTACATCTACCATAAAATTATAAAATATTTCAAATCAAATACTTATTTTATGCTTATTACCACTCAAACCATCTTTAAATCTCCTTTGGTGACTACTCAACTTTCTAATCTAAATCCCACTAGGTCTATAGTTCAAATACTCCTTCAAGTTATAAATACCTTAGAGGACAAGGTTATAAATATTGAATAAAACACGTTAAAATATCCTCATAGTATTGATTTTCAAGATGTTTTGCATAACCCTATTGAAATTAAGATATCTTTGTACCCTTTGTCAACTTGTTTTGTCTCACCCAATTTTTTATCTTATGATGGAAAAGGTGATCCTAAACAACATTTTTATCCTTTTATGCTTTATGCCTTGAATATGACTCCAATGGTAAAATTTGGAAAAAATTATTCCCAAGAAACCTTAAGGACTATGATTTGAGGTGGTTTTATTACTTATCTCTCTAATATGTGAAATCATTTAAACCTCTTGCAAATCAACTTTTATTACACTTTTTAATTATCCAAAAAGGTTTCATATGTTCAAATTACCAAAATCAAATAAGGAAAAAATGAACCTATCAACTAATGTGTCTTGAGTTATAAGATAATTCTAGCTAAAATGAACAATCCTATGGCAGATAAAGAGTTACAAGACATATTCAAGCAAAGTTTGTTTGCTCTTTTACATGATTCTATTGCAATCTATTTAGGTAGAAGTTAAGGCACTATAACCTAAAAATAGTTAGAATTATCTATGAGGAGATCAAAAAGATGTTATATGCTAAGATTATCTCCCTTAGCCATCACTCAACTTGGGTGGCCAATATAGTGCTTATATGCAAAGGTAAATGCATTTGATCTATAAATCAATCATAGCTTGGAGAAGATAAATATTACTTACACTTCTAATTGTGAATACATTATATATTTAGGGTTATGACTAAGATGGATCTGTTAGACCAAGTGAAGGGATCTATTACCACAATAAAATCACTAGGGAGGGTTCCAAAGCCTCTATTCAAGAAAAACTATGTAATAAACTTAACTAGGTCTTATGTTTTCATAGTCACTAAACTAATAATAAGTAAAGTCCAATATAGTGCTCACCAAATATTGTGGTATAAAGTGGGGTTAGCAAACCTAAAAGTAAACATGCATAAGATAATCCTAATTAAGTTGTGTATAGGTAAAGCCCTAATGCATGGAGAGAGCAATATATTCAAAACTCATTACTTATGCTACTTTTATATAATAAAAGAGAGGAGCAAAGTTAGAGATACTTAACTTGAAGATGAAATCATCGAGACTCAATCTCTCCCTTGGTAAAAGGCACTTCAAAAGAGGTTGTGATTTGTAAGGATTACTAAAAAAAGCCAAAGCATCCAAGACATTTCCACAAGATAAGATTATTTTCCAAATAGAAACCCTAAGATAAGACTTCTCAAGTAGAATGGCAGAAGAGCATATTACAAATAAGAACAAATGAATCATTAAATCTTGTTGTCTCTCTAAGAATGGATAAATGAATGTATTTATATAGCTGAATCTAACCCTAGTCCTTTCCAAAAGTTTTGGCCGACAAGGTCAACCCAATCAAACTTGTATCATTATTGACAAAAAAATTAGGTCTTGGTCTAGGTTGGCCAAGGGCCAACCTAAAATCTAAATAAGATTTATCAATTAGATTACAATGTTTATGGGTCTAAAAATGTAACATTAATCATCAAAAAATATTTTAGGCTAGAGAAGGGTTAATGAAGGCAGAACATGACTAGAGGAGGGTGAAAAAGAGGAGGCAAAGCTTAGGGTAATGTTTTTAGGAGATGGATGGATTGATAAAAAGTGGTATTATAGGGACAATAATATTGCAAAGCACTAATGGTTTACCCACCCCTTTATTGATGCACCCCTTAAGGCATGCACTCAAAGAGATTGAGACTTGATGAGTTCCTACAAGATAGAAAGCATCATTAATTGATAAAGTTTGAAAATATTATGTGTATACATATGCCCCACTCAAAGCTCATCACGTGTCACTCAAGTGCAATAGGGGATGGTGCTTTAAGAAAATAACATAACAAATAATGTTGAGGCTAAAATAAATTTTAGTATTTTAAAGCAAAAATAATTGAAATTCAAATGACTGAAAGGGAAATAACTAAAAAGTAAAAGTAATGCATACCTTGACTTACCTTTATAATATTATGGTTGTATATTGTGTTTTTAGTTTTGATCATGGAGGGCATAGAGATTGCTTTCGACAAACCCAAGAATACAAAACTAAAGAGAAAAACAAACATAGGAAAGCCAAGATAAATGATGCTATATGGATGAGATGCACTTGGAAATTTGGCAAGCTAAGGTGATAAGTGCTATGTTATACCAAATGACCAAGTCAAAGTTTAGATTAAATTAGGTAATTGAAAATCCAAGGCCATTAAAGATAGGAAAAATCAAACAAGTACCTTAAATAATAAAGAAAAACTCATGTCATGTCTCCTTTATAAAAAAATAAGTTTGTAAGATTATCAATACATTCCTATTTTTTCCATGGATGAATATATTTAATAAGAGAAAATATTTTATTTAATAATTTCATTCTTATCTTGTAAATTAAGGATTTATTATTTTTAAGAGTAACTGAATATTATTATTTTATTACACAAGTGGAACTTGGGGTTTAATGAGGTGTAATTTTAACTTCCAAGAGTGAAATTTTAAATATTATATGACATATTCTATGACAAGTTGTCATTGACTATCTTTAGCTGACAATTATGGGAATGGTAGAGTTTCTAAGGAAACTTACCAAATTTAGGCATGGTTATCTAAGAGAGGATAATTATGAGGTTTCAAGGAAAATTAATAAATTATGTTGCATTATTATCCTCAAGTTAAGTGGGTCACATTTGGGCAAGTTAATAAATAGAAGCAAAAGTGGGAAAATGCAAAAACTAAGTGAATATTGGGCAAGTGGATAAAGATGGGGACTAGCTATTTTTCTAACTCATGTCACATTTACCCAAAGCAAGGAATTATGATTTTGGAACCCCTATTGGGCCTATTGGGTATTAATACACCATATTTTCATTTTAGTAGGATATTTTTCCATTAAAACCAATTTATTCATATTGTTTCACTTGTGCTTCAACAACAGGATTCAAGAATGAAACCCCTTGGGTTCTTGGTGATCAGTGGATTGGAAACCCATTGGTTGATGAATCAGAGGATGAAAACCCTTTGATTCATGGTGTCCCCAAACTTTGACACTTATAAGTTTTGGGTTTCCCCCTTTTAAAAATTTAGCATTTTTGTCTTATGTGAGTCAGTTGTCCTTGTTAAACCAGTCCACTGAATAAAGACTTAGTCTTTAGTAGTTTTTGTTTTTGATTGTTCTCATTTTCAATGTTTTCAAATTACTCCAAAAGGTTTTTAAAATGTTTTCCTGGGTCATTTTTATAAGACACATTTTCCCATCTATCCAAGAAGTTTAAAAAATTTAAGTGTTTGGGCTCACTTCTAGACCAACTCAGGTTCTCCAAACAATTTTACTTATTTTCAAAAGTCAAGTAAAGCAGTCCTAAAAACTTGAGTCATACTGAAAGTCAAGTGGTCTTGAAAACCTGAGTTACACTAAAAGTCAAGTAAAGCGGTCCTAAAAACTTGAATTGCACTAAAAGTCAAGTAAAGCAGTCCTGAAAACTTGGGTTGCATTGAAATTCAAGTATAGTGGTCCTAAAAACCTAAGTTGCACTGAAAGTCAAGTAAAGTAGTCCCAAAAAACTGAGTCACACTGAAAGTCAAGTAAAGTGATCCTGAAAACTTGAGTTGCATTGAAATTCAAGTAAAGTATTCCTAAAAACTTGAGTTTTACTGAAATTAAAGTAAAGTAGTCTCAAAAACCTGAGTTGTACTAAAATTCAAGTAAAGTGGTTTTGGAAGCCCAAGTTGCACTATCCAGTTTAAACCAAAGTTATCAAAATTAGTTACTTCTCATCAAAAGCTAAGTAAAGTAGATTCAAATTTTTGAAGCAAAATTACTTACCCGAAGTTGTAAGCTATAAGAAACCCAAAGTTATAAGCTATGAGAAACCTAAAATTATAAGCTGTGAGAAACCCAAAGTTGTAAGCTATGAGAAATTTAAAGTTGTAAGGCTGTGAGAAACATGATAACTTTCTTAGACCTTCTCAGGATTGTGATACCCTATTACATTTAATGAGTTTTTTAGATTTTGTTGGAACTTAATATCAATAAGGTGAAAGGTCTTTGTAAGAAGTTGGAAAGGGAGATGCTGAGATGCAAAACAAGAAATCATTTAGTTGCCAAATCATATAATGTCTCAGCACATCAAATACAAAGAGAAGTGTAGAAATGTAGTTCATAAATTGAAATGATTTCAATATTTCTTATACTTCTTCTATTTTCTTCTTGTAACTTGTAATGTACATAAGTAATTTTGATTTAAAGTAATTACTTATAAAAGTAAGTTGTTAAAATCAAAACTCAAGTAACTTGACTAAACACCATTACTTGAAGCCATTCTATAAAATCAAATTATTTAAGAAAACTTTGTGCTACATACAAATTGGTCATGTTCAACTCAAACAAGGAGATAAAAGAAGTGCTACATGTCAACAACTTTTTCATGCCACAAAGGAGAGTTAAAAGGAAGACTCTACTCAATAGTTTCCAGTTTTAGTGCTACACATGGGAATTAAGGAAGTTGACTCCTTTTGGGATTTTGTATCTAAAATTGTATAAATATGAATGCCGGCCTGTGTACCAGAGGGAAGTTGATAATTTTTGCAATAAATGAATTGTACAAGTGGCTTAAGAAATCCAAAAATTTGTGTTTGAGATAATTATATTATTTTGTATGAATTGTGTTGAAAGTGAATAAGAACAAAATTTGTTTTCCTAAAGAACTTTGTATCTGAGGGAATCATTTCATGCGTTCTATGAAGATAAAATGGTAAACTTTGTGTTACCTTTAAATCTAAATTGAATTCATAGTTTTCTTAATCACTTGTTGGAAGGTTATCATACTTATATGTTTATCTACTTGCACGGATATAATAAACTCTACAAAACTATCTATTGTGAAATGTAATTTTCATCTTTCTCAAGCATTGTAATCCTTTCCTTATTCTCCAATCTCTCCTAAATGTTTTTCACATTTCAAAAACTAGTTGCTTACTTACTACAAAATTCCTTTGTTATGGCTCATAAATAGAGTGATTAAAGTAATACCCCCCCCCAATCAAAGTAATTTACACATAATTTGTGTATGTTGTGAATAAATCTAAACATAAAGTAACTAGAAGTAGATTAACATAAGCTTATGGGAGCTTCACCATTAAATGAAGGGGATTTATCTAATGACTGCCTAGGTACTTTTGACTCTATACAAAATATCTAGCTAATAGTTTTTGGTAACTCTGATGGGGAATACGAACTTAACTTCCAGAACTAAAATATATTACTTCTCTAATTTGATATAGGCATAGTAAATGTTTAGTTTTCCATAATTTGTATGATTTTTAAACCATTTATCCTAAGTGTTGCATGAAAAGTAACCACTAAGCAAAGTGTGTCCTTACTAAAGTTAACTCCACTTTCTAAAAATAAGAATAATAATGACACTACCAATTCCTATCCCTTAGGGGGTAGCTATTGGTCCTTTGAATTTACCTCTTCCTCTCCATGAATTTCCAAAGGGATCAAGAAAGAATTTTCCTAAATTTACTAGACATGGTATACAATGTCTAGATGAACATTTGGCTGCCTTCTTCCTAGTCTGTAGAGTAATAGGTGTTGAACATGAAGATGTCTTTGTTAGACTCTTCATTGAGACTCTACATGACTTAGATGCAGAATGGTTTTACCATTTAGCTCCTGACCCCATAACCAATTGGGCTACTATGCATGAGTAATTTGAGAAAAGATTCAAAGCTACCAAAGATGCACACATATTAATTACACAACTGACTCAGCTCAAGAAAAAATCACATGAGCATATGCATAATTTTATCGCCAAATTCAATAGGTTGCTCTACAAATTTCCTTAAGCTGCACTACCGACTATAGACAATCAAATGTGTTTATTCATCATCACTCAATTGCTAGAAGTCAGTTATCAGCTATGTAGATCATGTCTAGAAAATTTATCAATAGCTTAAAATCTTGCTACAGAGGTTGAAGATGACTTGATAATGGTTAGAAAAATCAAGAAAAAAACTTTTAAGGGAGATTCATCTACTTCAAGCACATCACAGGATACTGATCCCCTATTACAAAACTTGGCTAATGAATTGATACAAGTTAAAAGGAAAATTTCCCAAGGTGTTCATGTTGCCCCTCTTAGAAATGCACCTGCATATAATTTCAATAATCAAAACTAGAACCGTATTGCTAAATATCATATGATTGATGATACTAATCAAAGTCTTGCTAAAAAGTATGATTTTGTAAATCCTACTGGAAACTCCATTAAATGCTACCTATAATATGAATCGGAAAATGAATATAAAGAAATATTTTAGGATGATCATAGTCATTCTTTTTAGTATTTACAAAATCACAAACTCAGCAAGCTGGTAAAAAATATTCCAAGGAACAAGGGAAAGAGAAAGAAGACCCCAAGTCAGATGTAAGCATTCTTAAGAGAGGTAGTCCTCTACCTTCTTATTTATCTCATAAAGATAAGTATATGGTTTCTTCTTATTGAGATCCTAAACTAATAACTCATACTACTAAAACTAATCATGTTTTGTCTACATCCATCCCATCTTTTGACATAATTGGCCATATCAAGGAAACTAAAATTCAAATGTTAGAAGCAATGAGAGATGAAAGAAGACAAAAGAAGTTGATTTGTAAGAAACTCAAGAAAGAAATGATGAGATATATATGTTGAGTCAAAAATCAAGCAAGTAGAAGAGGACAAACAAGACTTTGATATGGAAATAATGCATGTAAATGAAAATCAAGAAGATAGTTAAAGTTAGTCAAGTGATGGGAATGATAAAGAAGAAAGATATTAGTTTGAAAGCCTCATATAAGTCCTAGAAAATGAAATATAGATGATGGGTAAAGGTATGGAATTTGATTGCAAGTTTGTATATAAAAGGATTGAGAAATTAGAGGCAAAAGTGGTAGCACTTGAAAAAGCATTGCAAGGTGATGAGATTTTAATAAGAAAGAATAAGTTGTATCAATTGAAGATCATCCAATAGAAAAAAAAGAGAAAAAATATGAAGAATTCATGACAACATGGAAAAAGATTAAAGTAGGCAATTATGTAGTTTCATTTGTCTTTGTAGTAAGCATAATAGTCTTGTCAAAAGAAGGCAAGAGTGTAGGTTCAATATTAGTGTGTTGGGGCATCTGAAACTCATATGACATAGATAAATTTGCAATAATGAGTCTGAATGAAGTACAAAATGATGGTGTAAGAAAACATTGTAAGTAAAGAGGCATGTTAGTTTATGATAGAGGCAAGGGTGAAATTAAGGAGGAGCAACACTTGAAGCTTTACAAGAACTGGGTAGTAAGGTAACACCTATATGTATATGAGTAAAGCCTCAATTTTTTTCCTTTTTGTTTGTTTTATGGTTTTTCATGATTGAGTTTTACATGACTCCATATCCAATAGACAAGAATCAAAACTAGAGATACTAGGATCTCACCTTTATTTCAATCTTATAGATTAAAACAAATATGTCCTTAGTCAGAGCCAACTAGTGTCCCCAAAATTTGACACTTATAAATTTTGGGTTGCCCCCTTTTAAATTTTTTACATTTTTGTCTTATGTTAGTCAGTTATCCTTGTTAAACTATTCCCCTAAATAAAGTCTTAGTCTTTAGTATTTTTTTTATTGTTTTCATTTTTAATATTTTAAAATTACTCTAGAAGGTTTTTAAAATGTTTGCCTGGGTCATTCTTATAAAACCCATTTGCCCATCTATCCAAGAAGTTAAAAAAAGCTAAGTGTTTGGGCTCACTTCCAGACCAACTCGAGTTCTCCAAACAATTTTACTTCTCATCAAAAGTCAATTAAAGTGGTCCTGTAAACTTGAGTTGCATTGAAGGTCAAGAAAAGTAGTACCAAAAACCTAATTTGCACTGAAATTCAAGTAAAGTGGTCTTGAAAACCTGAGCTGCATTGAAAGTCAAATAAAGTAGTCCTAAAAACCCAAGTTGCATTGAAAGTCAAGTAAAATGGTCTTAAAAACTTGAGTTTCACTGAAAGTCAATTAAAGTAGTCCCAACAACCCAAGTTACACTGGAAGTCAAGTGAAGCAGTCTTAAAAACACAAATTGTACTAAAAGTCAAGTAAAGCAGTCATGAAAACCTGAGTTGCACTGAAATTCAAGTAAAGTAGTCTCAAAAACCTGAGGTGCACTGAAATTCAAGTAAAGTGGTTTTAGAAACCTGAGTTGCACTATCTAGTTCAAATCATAGTTATCAACATTAGTTACTTCCCATCAAAAGACAAGTAAAGTATATCCAGAGTTCTGAAGTAGCATTACTTACCTAAAGTTATAAACTATGAGAATTGTGAGAAACCAAAAGTTTTAAGCTGTGAGGAACCCAAAGTTTTAAGCTATGAGAAACCCAGAGTTGTAAGCTGTGATAAACCCAAAATTGTAAGCTATGAGAAACCTGAAGTTGTAAGCTATGAGAAACCCGATAACTTGCTTAGACCTTCTCGAGATTGTGATACCCTATTACTTTTAATGAGTTTTTCAGAGTTTGATGGAACTTAATATCAATAAGGTAAATGGTCTTTGTAATAATTTGGAAAGGGAGATGCTGAGATACAAAACAAGAAATCATTTAGTTTCCAAATTAGATAATGTCTTAGCACATCAAATACAAAGAGAAGTGCAAAAATGTAGTTCATAAATAGGAATGATTTCAATATTTCTTCTACTTCGTCTTCTATTTTCTTCTTGTAACTTGTAATTCACTTAAGTAATTACTTATAAAAGTAAGTTTTTGTAAAAATCAAAACTCAAGTAACTTGACTAAACACCATTACTTGAAGTCATTTTGTAAAATCAAATTACTTAAGAAAAATTTACGCTACATGCAAAGTGGTCATGTTCAACTCAAACAAGGAGATAAAAGAAGTGCTACATGTCAATAGCTTTTGCATGCCACGAAGGAAAGTTAAAAAGAAGACTTTACTCAATGATTTCTAGTTTTAATGCTACACATGGGAATTAAGGAAGTTGACTCCTTTTGGGATTTTGTATCTAAAATTGTACAAATATGAATGTTGACTTGCATGCCAGAGGGAGGATGATAATTTTTGCAAGAAATAAATTTTACAAGTAGTTTAATAAATCCAAAAATTTGAGTTTGAAATAATCATATTATTTTGTATGAATTGTGTTGAAAGTGAATAAGAAGACAATTTGTTTTCATGAAGAACTTTGTGTCTGAGGGAATCATTTCATGCATTCTATGAAGATAAAATGATAAACTTTGTGTTATCTTTAAATCTAAATTTATTTAATAGTTTCCTTAATCATTTGTTGGAAGGTTATCATACTTATATGTTTATCTACTTACACAGATACGATAGACTTTGCAAAACTATCGGTTCTGAAATGCAATTTTTGTCTTTCTCAAGCATTATAATCCTTTCCTTATTCTCCAATCTCTTCTAAATTATTTTCACATTCTCAAAAATAGTTTCTTACTTGCTACAAAATTCTTTGTTATGGCTCATGAATAGAGTGATTAAAGTAATACCCTCTAGTCAAATCAATTTACACATAATTTGTGTATGTTGCGAATAAATCTAAATAGAGAGTAACTAAAAGAGATAAACATAAGCTAATGGGAGCTTCACCATTAAATGAAGAGGATTTATCCCATGACTGCTTAGGTAATTTTGAATCTATGCAAAATATCTAACCAATAATTCATAAGGGTGATCTCATTCATAGGTTACATTAGAGCTTCATGAAGTTGTAGATTCAGTGTCTTCAATGCGTGTGTGTGTTTGCAATATTTTTGAGTTTGCATTTACATGTCAGAGATCTATTTAGATTTCAGCATCTAGAGTGTTCTATGATTATTATTAGTAGTTGGTTCAATGTGTAGTTTTATATCTCTTGTAATAGTTGGATTTTTTATTTTTTCTCAGTCCAACCTAGCTTCCATGAACAATTTTGCATTTCATATCATATATGTTCTATAATTTTTTAGTTAAAATAAAGGTGTATGCATGTCAATTCATGTGTGGGATTTGGGAATGTATATCATATTTGAGTACATTTTCATAAGTGTTGAGTTTGGGTTATTAGCTTGTGAGTGTATTTTCATGAATTTTATTATCGAAAACATGACAGTAATATCACAGCCAAGATCTTGCTTGCTTGTTGGGGAAGATAACCATTGTTTTAATTTATTCTTGTTGCATGTAAAGTTAAAATGAGGTTGCATTGTTAGTGAGTAGCAATTGCATGTTAATTCTCAGTGGTTTCATGTGTGGTATTTCCCATTGCATGTTAGTTTAGAAGGGTAAATTTTTCTTGTTAATATGAATCATAAGAAGTTTCTTTGAATATATGTTTAAGAGTGCACCTAGATTAAATCAAAACAAGAGTCCCCTATCAAGACATGTCAAAGAAACATCCAAGTTTATCTAGCCTAGGCCTTTAGAGAAAGAAAACGAAGTGGGAAATATTATTTATTAATTAAAATAAGATCTAGAGTTTCAGCATCAACCAAAAGATGTTTTGTTTAACCATTTGAAGGAAATAGAAGATTATTTATCTAAGGTTGACCAATCAGATTATGGAATTTTACAATGTGCTATAAATCCACTAATGCTTGCATTGGTCCAACCCAAGTTTTATGAGACATCTTGATGAATATGTGATATTTGTAGTCACCTCTTTCCTTAGTGAAATCACAAGAATTACACCTCCTGAAGTTCCTTACAAGGATGACATAATGAAGGAGGTATTTCAGCTGATTATGGAAAGTTTACAAGGTTTGGATGATATGTAAAGTCTTTATTTTTCTAAAAGGGTAAAGATTATAGAAATTATTTCAAGAGTTGGGTTTTGTGTTGTGATTCTAGATCTTGACTCTAAAGATATTATTATTGAAATGTTTCAACATTTCTTGGCTGCTATTAGTACAAGTCATGCAAAAAATGTTATAATTTGTATGTAGACCATTATGACCGAGACTCTAAGGGAGAGTGATGATATCTCCTAGCCAGTCATATATTTTATATTTGAGGGTTTAAGGAAAGAACATAACATTTCTCTAAATACACATATGTTAACTATATTTGTGGTTAATCTATATGAAGAAAAATTGAAACCATATATGACAGTGGAGCATAAGGAAGAAGTGAAAATATTAGAGGAAGATTTAGAAGTTACAGAAGGGGAGAATGAAAATAATAACGTGCAACAAGAATATTTTTAGAATATATTTTTAGAGGGTTTAGTATAGGAATCATACTAATTTTAGGAATGAAGCCAAGGATAATGTTTGGGTTAGCCCTAAGTGGGAAGCTTTAAGTTACAAAATTGAAGGTGTTGAGGATATCTCAACTATGTCTCTTATGGAAAAAGTGGATAAGCATGTTGATTTCAGCCTAAGGTATGAAAATCATTCAAATTTAATGTTTCATACTATGTCACTAAAATACTCTTGTTATCATGGAAAGTATTCTAAGAAGGAAGATAGGGACAAGGATATAATTTTTAGCATAGAGCATGTAGGTTCATTAATTCAAAATCAAGATTGTTTTTGAAAATGGAACCCAAGTGATATTATTTTCAAAGGGAATGAAGAAAGGGTAGATCATTTTACTAAAGTTCAAAGTTATTTATGCATGACGGTATGGGACCTTTGTTCTTTATACAAAGAACTACAGAGGGAAGACATTCAGAAACACTTGAGGCTAAAATTCTTGATGGGACAAAAAGTGACAAATTTTGTATTGATGGGTTGAGAAAAATTGACATGGTTAGAAGTAGAAGGGTTTCATTCCATTTATTAATGATTACAATTTCAAAAATCCAAGGAAGTTGAGTTTACATCTAAAGGAGAAAATGTAGTGTTTAGAGTTGTCTTTGATGGAACATTGGGAGTAGTCTCATAAAAGAGGACTATTTACAAGGAACAATTCTTGGGGGCAAAAAAAAATTTAGTGATGAAGAGCATGAAAATTATTTTATTATTTGGTGAGGAACATAGTCCTTATTATATTATTCTATTGCTTTCAAATCAACAAAGAATGGTGTTCAGAAATATGTTCCTAGGATCATTATTAGAAAGGAGATTTCAACATGCCATAGAATATAAATTTGGTCGTGAACATACCAATTTTTACCCATATTTATTAAGGAATGATTTGGATTCAATTTTCCATCATATATCTATTTACAAGGAGATTGTGTGCAAAACACCATTCAAATGCTTTATTAAACACACAGAGTTTAAGGTCTTGTCTCATGGTTTGACTTCCCAATTGATAGTGAATCAGGTAGTAAATTTTGAATTGGTCTATGTTGATAAAATTTTGTGTCTCAAAAATACTTGTGTAGATATTTGGGATCACTTATAAATAATTATAGGTGCAATTAACCAACATGATCTATTTGCCACAATATCTATATGGGAGATTATTATCACTTACCTGGGTCAAGTCATGAGTACTCAAGGCATATAGGAGGTTGCAACACAAGAATCATTGATGGGGTTTATTAATGTAGAAAAATAATGTCATGTACTTATAATTTCATATTTATCACAAACATTTTTTATAAGGTGTGATGCTTCAGGAAAGGGATTTGTTGTGGTTACAATGTGAAGGTGGAAACCCATGAAATTTGATAGCATGGAGTTCAATGATTTAGAAGAGAGTTTGTATAGTTATGATGAGGTATTTTCTATCATTTATGCTTTGAAAATTTTAGACATCATCTAGTTTATGGTAATCATGTGATGGGTATAAATTACATTGGTTGGAACTTCTTTTGGGTTCAATATAATTGGAGTGATGTGCCATAGAAATGGATAATTGGTAATATGGTTGTAGATGGCTTTTTTAGAATGATTACTTCATGGTATCCACTTATCACTCATGGAGATTGTAGGTTTCCAACCATGATAAATTATGTTATAATTATATTTACCACATCCATTTTTGAAATTGTGTTGGGTGGTGAGTATGTGCTAATGGTTAGATGCATATAGTACACTATTTTCCATCAAAATGACTTATTGTTTGCAGTTTTAGTACCCAAAGTGTTGTGGTATGAATGTTTATTATATGTGATTATATTGTATGATCAACTAATGTACCTTAGATCCTATAGATCAATCCATAAATATGAAAATAACATCTCACAAGTTGGATTAATGTATGGATCTATTATTGTACATTTATGTATTGTGTATTTCAACAATGTGAAGGTGAAAGAAGTAATTATTTCCAAAAAATGTAATAGATATAGTAGATTATGTATTTAATATTATAACAACCCCATAAGTAGAAAAAATCAGATCCAAAACATTATAAAAGTCTCAAGAGTCTCTAGAATAAATTTCCTAATGCCAGTGCATCTACACAGTTTGGGAGACATGTTATGAAAGACAAGTTACTGATGGAAGGGAATTGGAGACTGAAAGCATGGAAAAGTTGGTTATGCTTTGGATATGGCCACAAAATGTCACTTAGATTAGGTCCACTACTCTTAAATTTTCCAATATGATAGGAAGGATGTTGGCCAAAACTGCATTTGGGGAGTTCACAAAATTTCTTTATGAAGATGTAATTTAGATTGGGAATCAGAGTGAATGTACCAAATATTTGCATATCCAAGAGCTTAGATTACATGGATATTTTTGTTTCATACATGGAATTGTCACAAAGGAACCTAAGTATTTGGACCTGAATAGTGTTCTTTGGAAAAATATGCAACACCTCATAGGCATGGGATCAAGGCTTAACATGCAGTATGACATGTTTTATCATTTTGTCATATGGATTATGGAGCATTATGGTTGCAATTGCTTGAGGACAAGCAATTTTGGTGAGGGGATACTTGTCATGTCCCCTTTCTAAAAAATTAAGTTGGTAATATTATTAGACTATTCCTATTTTTCCATGGATGAATATATTTAATAAGGGAAAATATTTTATTTAATATTTTAATTATTATCCCATAAATTAAGGATTTATTATTTTTTAGAGCAATTAAATATTAAATATTATTATTTTATTACACAAGTGAAATATGGGGTTTAATGAGGTGTAATTTTAACTCCCAAGAGTGAAATTAGAAATATTTTATGACATATTCTATGATAGGTTGTCATTGAATATCTTTAACCGACAGTTATGGGAATGGTGAGTTTCTAAGGAAACTTACCAAATTTGGGCATGGTTATATAAGAGAGGATAATGATGAGGTTTCAAAGAAAATTACTAAATTATGTTGCATCCTTATACTCAAATTAAGTGGGTCACACTTAGGCAAGTTCAAAAACAGAAGCAAAAGTGGGAAAAAGCATGAAGTAAGAAAATATTGGGCAATTGGATAAAGATGGGGACTAGCTATTTTTTTCTAACTCATGTCACCTTTAAAAAAAGTAAGGAATTCTAATTTTGTCACCCCTATTGGGCCTTTTAGGTATTAATATGCTAGATTTTCATTTTGGTAAGATCTTTTTCCATTACAACCAATTTATACAGATTATTGCACTTGTGCTTCAAAAATAGGATTCGAGAATGAAACCCCTTGGGTTCTTGGTGATCAGTGGATGAAAACCCATTGGTTGATGAATCAGAGGATGAAAACCCTCTGGTTCATGAGGGTGATTTCATTCATAGGTTATATTAGAGCTTCATGAAAGTGCATATTTAGCGTGTTTAATGAATGTGTGTGTTTGTAGTATTTTTGAGTTTGCATTTACATGTCAGAGATATGTTTAGCTTTCAGTATCTAGAGTGTTCTATGATTATTATTAGTAGTTAGTGTTGACAAAATTTTGGTCCTTCGGGCCAAAACTGGGCACCCCTATTTTCAAAATTATTTTTTTCTAAGTCTATATCTTTGGCCAAGTCTAATACTTAGTTTTTCTTTGGACAAAGTGTTCTTTGTCAAGCACCTAAAAATGTACAAATATAATTCTTTCAGAGGGATTGTTTTGGTCTTTTGATAAGTGTTTAATATTTTAGATTTTTGTCTTTGGGTTTTTTGTCAATTTTTTGTTTAAATGCCAAATTATTTCAGACAATTTGCTCAAGATATATTTTTGGAAGGGCAACTTGCAACTTTTTTGAAGGAATTGTTTTGGAAATTTTGTATGAAACAACTTTCCTAAAGGGTATCTTTCTCGCAAGAAATGGTCTATTTCAACTTTTTCAAAGGGTATTTTTCAACTTTTCTGAAGGACCTTTTCAAGCTAAAGGACACTTTCAATTTTTTTGAAGGGTCACCTGTAAGAAGGCCAAAAGGTACTTTTCAGAAAGTTCGAAGGACATTTCAAATTTCTTGAAGGGTATTTTATTTAGAAAGTGGACACTTACAAATCTTTCAAAGGGTCACTTGTATTTTTTTCAAAGGGCATTTGCATTTTCAGAGGATCATTTCATTTTTTTGAAGGACACTTTCATTTTTGCCGAAGGATACTTTGCAAACTTTTTTGAGGGCTAGGTGACAACTTTTTCTGAGGACTTTTTCAAGCTAAGTGGACACTTTCAACTTTCCTGAAGGGAATTTCAATTTTGTCGAAGGGACATTTTTAAAATCCTGAAAGATTGTTTCCATGGGAGAGTGGACCATTTCAAAAATCTGAAGGGTATTTTATTTTTGAAAGAGACACTTATAATTTTTTTAAAGGGTCACCTGCAAGAAGCCGAAGGGTATGTTTCCTTTCAAAAAGGGTCTTTTTCACTTTTATGAAGGGTCGTTTCAAAGAACCAAAAAGGGCCAAATAGAAAGTCTGAAGGAATTCTTTCAGAGAAATTGTTCAAGGATTTTTTTTGGAAAACTTGAAAAGGTGCCAAAGTCTAATTCTTTCAAACATTTTATTTGATACAAATAAAACATGATTTCCTTCAGATATTTGTCTATGGAAATTGTTTACGGCATAAAGGACCAAGTGAAAATCCAAAAGAAAAGAACAAAGGAAACAAAATACCTAAATAAATTATTTTAAAAAAAGTGTTGAGACAAATTTTTTGAAGAAATACCTGAAAGATAACAGCCCGTAGAACATCAATTTTAGATTATGAAAACTAGATGTTGGAGTTTAAAAGAAAGGACCAGCGAGAACCTGAAGGTGAGGATAAAGGTAATAAGTGGCAATTGTAACTGAGGTTGTAATGACCCTTGCTAGTAGGATTACTAAAATACTGATAACACACTATGCAATTTCGTCAAACAGTTGGTAGGATCACCAAAAAGATACTAATGTGGCCTTAGGGACTTCTGTCAAATAGTTAACAAGCAATCAAATAATTAACTGGACATAAATCTGATCACTACAATAATTCAAAAATTAGGGCCACTATATTTATTTAAGGAAGATATAGTTCCTTTACAAAAATTTGCGACCTTCAGATTGACAGAACAATATCCTTTCTAAATAATCCAAAAAGCTTGGCAAATAAATAAACCTCTCTATTTTATATATGCGCAGAAATTTCCAAATTTGCTCAAAGTTCATTGGAGTGCAAATATCTTACCAAGATCGCCAGTCACCTCAAAAATTAAAAAAAATCAGATACATCAACCATTCGATATTTTACAGTTTGGTCAGATGATGTTGTTGCCAAAGACTAATGATGTTCACAGAACTCAAGCGAAAGGAGACATTTCAGAATATATGTATTATGGGCTTGTAGTTTATGCAATGGCTCAAAGTTAGTCATGATCTGATTTCCACGCAACAACTTCCAAACATAGCATGGTCCATGATTATTTACGGCGACAACTAAACTCCCATCCCACATCACCGTCAATGAGTGTATAGCCGTATCTACCTCTGGAACCAGTTTACAACTGCAAGAATTTGCAGTCAGATCCCATACACAGATGTTTCCATTTTGATCGACTGATATCAATTCCATCTAATTTGGATGTGTGACCACTGTATTCACAGTGGCTCGACTTTCATACTCTCTCTGGTAACCTGGAGCTCAGGAGTTGTTAAATTGCTTTCATAAAAACTGGACTACCAGGAACAACAATAGCAACAAATGAATGTTCTGAGCCAAACCCTGTCGTGAATACCGTCCGTACGTCGTCCATACTTGTTTTTTAGGTACAAACTATACCTGTATAGACTATTTAAAATATATAAAATTTGGTAAACCCTTCAAATAGAAAACTGATATAGTCGCTGTACCAAAGGGGGCTCCAAAAATTGTTCAATCCTTGACTGAACCAGAATATGGGATAAAGCTCAACATGAAATGGCTGAAGACCACTTCCAATGTGCAACCCTTCGGATGATCTTTCACACCCTCAGTTATGCAAATCACTTGAGAGGCATCATTCTCAAGGATTAATCTGAAAATTTGTAGACTTGGAAGTCTCACAAATGCTCAAGAAGGATTCAATGATCAGAAATAAACTTGGATATCAAATGAGAGACCCATGAGGTCTATTTAACCACTTTTTGGAAATTCTAGAAGTTTTCGTAATACATCTTGGTAAAACATCATTATACTTTTTAAATAAAAAGTAATTTAATAAAATAAAAAGTGCACCTAAATTTAAAAACATAACATTTGACCCCAAATAAATATCTCCCGAAGCATAGTGAGCCATCAAATCGTAAAAATGACTCTCTCACCTCCTTCATCTACCTACGAGAGTCTGGGATAGGCAAATCTACATAGAATATCATGTCACACTAGAGAGGGGACATGACAGTCTGCCCCTCCTGAAATTGCTTGACCTCAAGCAATCTCAATGTTGGATGTTGTAGAATGACCTCACCCTCCCAAGTAGCACCCTCAACGCGTAGATCCCTCCACTTAATCAGGTACTCTTTGATCACTCACCTGTGAAGCTGCTTCTCTCTGCTATCCAAGATGGATTCTAGAATTAACTTTCCCTTATTATCCAAGGGAGGTAACACTGCAAAAGGCACCACATTCTGACCCAACGCCTTCTTGAGGCGTGATACATGGAATACATTACACATTCTATCTAGCAGTCTACCTGGTGGAATCTTGATGTATGCCTTCTTATCAAGATGATATTTAGCCTTGTGTTGTTCCTTATGTGAAGGCATCAAAGTACACATAACTGCCCGTTCTATATCATTATGCTTGGCTAGCCTTTCCATCCTCTTAAGTGTAATAGTCCTATCATCACTATTACGAATAGCCTTCAACACATGTGTTCTGCCACCTACCTCAAACCGCATCTCCATATCCTTAAGTCTCAAGGTAATCTCCTCCAATGAATGTAGCCATTGCATCCCAAGCACTATGTCCATGTCACCCATGTTGACCACATAATAATCTACCTTGAACTCATAGTTGTTCAGGCATAGAGGTAGATCACGTACCATCCTGTCACATCGAAGAGTATATCCATCAGCCACCTTGACTTTCAGTCCCTCAAACTCCTCAGTGGTGAGTCCACGTCTCTCAACAAAGCGTGCATCAATAAAGTTGTGCGTGGCACCAGTATCCATGAGCGTAATAACCTTTTGTCCAGCCAAGACACCTCTAATTCTAAAAGCACCCTCTCTCTAAATACTAGATAGACGTGCCTCCTGTAAATGTAACTCTAGTTCCCCCTTTTGTTCTACCACCTGTTCCTACTTTGCATCATCAGGATCATGGTACTCTGAGCTGCCTCAGTCTAAACCTTCGTAATAAACCCACATCATCCTGTTGGCCTTTCCCTTAGGCCTCATAGGGCAATCATGTCCAAACTCATAGGGATCCTTGCAATAGAAGCATAACTTCTTCTTACGCAGGTCATTAAGCGTTTCCTTATTCAAAAGTGCAGCTGACTTGTCTTTCGTATCTTCATCCTTCTCTTTACCTTTATTGAAATCCTCTTTATCATCTTTGTTTGATGAAGAGCCTTTTGAACCGAACCTGTTTGCTGATGATGCAAGTTCCATACTGCAGCTTTTCTTCATGGCTTCCTGGAATGTGAAAGGATTAAAGGCCTTGACCCACCCTTTGAGTGGTTCAGTCAACCCTTTTGTAAATATCATGACTATTCTATGCTCTGAGATATCAGGTACCATTGCCGCTGATTTTTGGAAGTCATTAATATAAGTATCAAGTGAACCATGTTGTTTTAATTGTGCTAGTTCACGGAAGCTTACCTCAAGGTCTTTGACATCAAACCTTTCAATCAATATGTTGGTAAATTCCTCATAGGTAGTGATGTGGTTATGTCCCAGAGTGACCAAACCATGATACACCACTCGTGAGTAGCTCCTTCAAGGTGCAATGTAGCAAATCTTATGGCATCTTCCTCAGGCATTGGTCTTAGAGAAAGATAATTATCTAGTTTTTGAATCCAAGACCTAGCTGTACACCTACTACTTCCATCATAGTTAGGCATGGAAATCTTACCAAATGCTTGTCGATAATCATTCCTTGGTGCATGGTGATCATTTCTTCCTCTTCTCTTATTATTCTGATTAATGAACTGGTCAAATGTCCATATTTGTTGCATATCAAGAGGGAGAGTGGTATACTCCAAATAGGCCTGTCTAGCCTCCTCGCCAAATGGAGTAGCTGGAGTAACATGTAACTGTTCTTCCCTGGGTGTGAAAGTGGGAAAAAGAGGTCTAGACGCTGATCCTCTAGCACATTGTATGGACCTTTCCTCATTGACTCCACTATGTTCAGCTGTGTGCTGGTGACCTTGATCTGGAATGGCTTGCTGGTCCATTCTTGCCAATAAACGTGACATCATATCAAGCATGCTATCAAATTTTCTTTCAGCACTTGTATCTCTATCTTCTTCTGCCATATTTTGAATTGATTTGCCGGTGTCCCTCAATGCTTCTGGTAATGTATCTTCTATTATTTGAATATTCTAATTTTGTTGTCTCCACTGCTCCCTGTTATGATATCTGATTTCTCTCTCACTCATCTACTGTTTAACTGATCACAGGGTGGCAGGATGATGGCTCTGATACCACTGTAATGACCCTTGTTAGTAGGATTACTAAAATACTGATAACACACTATGCAATTTCGTCAAACAGTTGGTAGGATCACCAAAAAGATACTAATGTGGCCTTATGGACTTCCGTCAAATAGTTAACAAGCAATCAAATAATTAACTGGACATAAATCTGATCACTACAATAATTCAAAAATTAGGGCCACTATATTTATTTAAGGAAGATATAGTTCCTTTACAAAAATTTATGACCTTCAGATTGACAGAATAATATCCTTTCTAAATAATACAAAAAGCTTGGCAAATAAATAAACCTCTCTATTTTAGATATGCGCAAAAAAATTCCAAATTTGCTCAAAGTTCATTGGAGTGCAAATATCTTACCAAGATCACCAGTCACCTCAAAAATTAAAAAAAATCAGATACATCAACCATTCGATATTTTACAGTTTGGTCAGATGATGTTGTTGCCAAAGACCGATGATGTTCACAGAACTCAGGTGAAAGGAGACATTTCAGAATATATGTATTATGGGCTTGTAGTTTATGCAATGGCTCAAAGTTAGTCATGATCTAATTTCCACGCAACAACTGCCAAACATAGCATGGTCCATGATTATTTGCGGTGACAACTAAACTCCCATCCCACATCACCGTCAATGAGCGTACAGCCGTATCTACCTCTGGAACCAGTTTACAACTGCAAGAATTTGTAGTCAGATCCCATACACGGATGTTTCCATTTTGATCGACTGATATCAATTCCATCTAATTTGGATGTCTGACCACTGTATTCATGGTGGCTCAACTTTCATACTCTCTCTGGTAACTTGGAGCTCAGGAGTTGTTAAATTGCTTTCATAAAAACTGGACTACCAGGGACAACAACATCAACAAGTGAATGTTCTGAGCCAAACCTTGTCATGAATACCATCCATACGCCATCCATACTTGTTCTATAGGTACAGATTGTACCTGTACAGACTATTTAAAATATATAAAATTTGGTAAACCCTTCAAATAGAAAACTGATACAGTCGCTGTACCAAAGGGGGCTCCAAAAATTGTTCAATCCTTGACTGAACCAGAATACGGGATAAAGCTCAACATGAAATGGCTGAAGACCACTTCCAATGTGCAACCCTTCGGATGATCTTTCACACCCTCAGTTATGCAAATCACTTGAGAGGTATTGTTCTCAAGGATTAATCTAAAAATTTGCAGACTCGAAAGTCTCACAAATGCTCAAGAAGGATTCAATGATCAGAAATAAACTTGGATATCAAATGAGAGACCCATGAGGTCTATTTAACCACTTTTCAAAAATTCTATAAGTTTCCGTAATACATCTTGGTAAAAAATCATTTTACTTTTTAAATAAAAATTAATTTAATAAAATAAAAAGTGCACCTAGATTTAAAAACATAACATTTGACCCTAAATAAATATCTCCCAGAGCATAATGAGCCATCAAATCACAAAAATGACTCTCTCACCTCCTTCATCTGCCTACGAGAGTCTGGGATAGGCAAATCTACATAGAATATCATGTCGCACTAGAGAGGGGACATGACAGAGGTTTTGGTTTAGTTGTAACAAATATAACTAATGATTTTATTTTAGTTGTAACTCATTATAACTAACTCATTCGATGACATGGCATAGCTCGCCCACTTCTCTCCTATGCAAATTTAGCTAATATTTTTAGGATGACACATGTCCCAGTGACCCTTGAACTTCCTTTGATTTCTCCACCTCTCAAAGGTTATATATATGCATTTTTTTGGCTTATTCAACATCCTCTGCTAGTTATTGGGGAAACTCTGGCTAGATTTGTACTCGAAGAACTCTTAAAGAGATACATAAGTGTGATTTCATCTCACATGATATAACATTGAGTAATGAATTGAATCTTGTTGGTCTAGTCTAGTGAAAGATTACTTGTACTCTTGATGGTCTACCAATTTATAGAAAGGAGAATTGTTGTAGGTCTTTGCTAGTATTCTTTCTTAAGTGTTGAGATATCATAGAAGTGGTTTGTGATTGTATCTCTCTTTGGAATCATTCAAACCCTTTCTAATAATCATATACCTTCTTGAATCTAACATATGAAGCATTGATGCAGTAATACATCCTGAGTTGTGAGTCTTGTGTGAGAAACACCTTGTTTGTTTTTAAGTAGTGGTTGTAGTCAATTGGGAGGACATTATTCATTAGTGCATCACCATTTTTTTTCTTAGTTGTTTTCCTTAACCCTTTTCATACACAATTGATAGATTAGAGAGATCTTTAAAGGTGCATGAAGGGGATCTAGCCCCTAATCTAGAGATTCATCTCAAAAAAATTATCATCCACAACAAGAGAGATGATTCCATTTTTCTGCTTGGATGAGGAGAACTGAGCATCTCCTCAAGGGTGAAAATCCAAATGTCAATAGTTTTTGGCATGCTCAGTGGGACCTCTAAGTCCTACAAGATTGTTCAAGATTGGTGCTGGTCTTGGCATTGTTGAAGAGAAAGAAACATCTATATTCAGTACCTAGTAACTCCATTGAAGAATTCAAGTCTTTGGTTGATGATTATTTCCTATTTTCCATGCCAAAGGTGACCACTAGGTCTACTGCTAAAGGTGTAACCTTCAAGTTTGTGGAATTATCTCCATATTCCACCAAAAAGTTTAGGTTTGTCAATACTCATCCTTAAAAAAGAGATTTTATGTTTAAAGATTCCAAGTTTATGTTACATTCCATTCTTAATACCTATAGTTATAATTCCAAAATTTCTAGAAGACAACCTTTTGTGCCTTTCACTGGGGCATCTCCCTTGCATCTTGCTCAATATGATCAAATTCCAGGAGCTACTCTCAAAAGTGTCCCATATTTTATTGGAGATGGTCCAATTACTACTATTGAGCACATTGGGAATATATAATTTTTTTGTAATATCCATAATATTACCCAAGAAAATTTAGCTATTAGGTTTTTGGCCTTGTCTTTCAAAGGAAAAGTCTTTGACTGGTATGGGACCCTACCTATAAATTCTATTAGCTCATGGGATGAGTTGGGGACTCTATTGACTGATAGGTTTAGGGAAAAGAGTGATCACCTATCTTTAGCTAAGAAATTGACCACAATAAAGAGGGAACCACATGAATTCATGCAAGATTTTAATACTAGGTTCCAAAAAACTTGGAACAAAATCCCAATTTTTGTGAGGCCAACTGCAAACTATGCATTTTTGTACTACTTGAAAGCATTAAATAGTGACATTACTATGATGATTCAATCTATGAATGGAAAAATACTTCTTGTCACCTATGAAATAGCCATAAATGCCAATAATTGTCTTGTTCAAGTGATAAAGATATCTCCTAGACCTCTAATGCTACTATTCCCTGATTTGCATTCTCTTAGTCAAAGTGCATTGCCCACTTTACCTCTTTTGCTTGATCATGAAAAATATGCCATTACCCCTATAAATGAAATCCATGAAGTTAAAATCCAACTTTAAAGTGTTACAAATGAGTTAATTTCCCTTAAAAGACAACAAGCTCAAGGTTATATACCATATCAATCCTACAATCAGTTTGGACAAGTAAATAGACCCCCTTTTCAAGGAAATAATCAAGGACAAGGACAAATTACCCATGTCAAGCCTTATCAAAGCTATAATCCTAATTCTCCTTCATCCTCCAAAGCCCTTGTCCCCACTTAGAACAATTTGGTCTAAGAACAGCCCAACTATCCATCTTTTGAACATGGTCAACAACAAGTGGCTTATGCAAATGAAATACAAAATCAAAGCATGACTACACAAGGTGATCAAACATCTTAATTTCCAAATTTTGAGATGCCAACAAAATTTAGGATGGAGAGAAGATAGTTTTAATCTAATTATACCCTCATAAATCACTTAGAGGGTGAGTTTTGTGCCATCAATTACGTGGGGAATATAAGCAATCATAATTCTAGTGTTACTACCAACACCAGATCAAAGAGGAGGTTTGTGGATGAAGTTCAGGGAACCAATCAAGGACCTATTATAAACCATACATCATTCCATATGGTGATTGGGTCTAATGCAGTCCCTAAAGTGCAAGAAAATTAGATAATTCCAAACTTTAGGCTTGCTGCTACAACTCTGCCTCCACAAGCTACATCACAAGGTGCAAATGTTTAGAAAGAGAACCCCAAGGTAAGTAATCCTTCCATTAATTTTGTGGACCAGATGAAGAAGCTTCATATGAACATCTCATTATGGAATTCTCTAGCATTACTAGGATAGAAAGATATATCTGAGTAATCCCAAATGAATAGTTATAGATAATAATGTATGACTTGCCTATAAGAATTTTCATCATCATCCTACGTTATCTCATCAAGTAATATCAATCAAGGATCTTTATATGTGTTATAGTTGTGTTGTTTCTTAATTCAACAAATTTGATATACTCTAAAAGGAATTGCATGGATTGGGTAAACAAGCTGGCCCATCTAGAAGTGACAATGTGGTTTTGGTCAATGGAGCTCAATCCATATATGGTTAGGTAAAGAAAGATGAGAAGACTCCTTTTTACCTATCTCTAATTATTGGTGATTTCTTGGTTCATAATTTCATAATTGATAGTGGAGAAAGTAGATCAGTTATGCCAAAATGTATAGTAGATAAGCTAGGGTTCAAGTATGAGCCAATAACTAAAGGAGTTTTGCAATTGGATGTATCGCCAACCAAGACTTTGGGGGTAGTGAAATTTTTGAATTTGACCCTTCATGCTTGTCATAATTTTTTAATTCCCCATTATGTTGTAGTAGAAAATTACCTCCCTATTTTTCTCTTTGCTTGTCAAGGGACTTTACATCCAAGATAGGTGGATATTTGGCAGCCAATTGGTCATACATGGTGTTTAAAACAAAATATGGTACTAAGGTGAAGATTGAGTCAGAACCTATTCATATAAATCAATTATAACCATATTCACCTAATGTGGCAAATGTTAACTATGCCATCACTGATGAAGAGGAGCTTCAATTGACCAATCTCCATCATCTTCCCTTCAGGGAGTTTTTGATTTGTTCCTAGATGAGTGGGGAGATGACAACTATGAGCATGATACTTACAAGTTAATTGAATAATTTGGTCTTGGAGTCTATTATATGCATGAGAAGGGATCTTTCATACCTAATTTGATGAAGCCAAGTGAGGATGTGAATGGCTTGTGGTAACTCTTTTTTGATGGGTCTAGAAGCAAGATGGGGGCAGGTGGTGGAGCTATGTTGGTTTCACCTTCAAAGGAAAGGTATTTTTTAGCCTTCATATTTCAATTCTCATGCAATTTTAAAGTGGTAGAGTATGAGGCCCTTATTCATGGCCTTGAATGGGCAAGGAAAAGAGGTGTCAAGGAATTTCAAGTGTTTGGTGATAGCGAGCTTTTTGTGAATCAAGCTAGAGGACAGAATTTGACCAAAAACTCCTTGCTCAAATCCTATAAACATAGAGTTTGGGACCTTGTAGAAGATTTCATGTCGTTTAACATCAATTCTATTCTAAGGGAAGATAATAAGCATGTTGATAGGTTGGCATCTATTGGTGCTCAATTTGATGTTCCAAAGGGCATAAATGAAGATAATAACCAACCCCATCTAAAGGTGATTATGAGACCATCCATACCAAACAATGTCACCAATTGGTAGGTCTTTGATAGTGACCAGAAAATAACACTTTTTCTATAAGAAGAGGTTAATTTTTTTTCCAAGAATCAGTCTAAACTGTAGCAATAATATGGAGGGTAGATTATCTAACTGATGTCTAATAAGCTCCCCAAAGGCTTAGTGACTCTTGAAAGCATATTAAATGAAGATGACCAGCTCAAGAAGGAGAAGGTAAGCATTTAAAACAAGAAAGAGAACTATGAAAGGGTAGAAATGTTTAAATATAAGCTACTTGCACTTGGGAAGGTATGCACTAGTCAAGAAAAACATGATTTCATTGAATTATGCAAGGAGTTTAGTGATATTTTTGCATGGAAGTATACTGATTTGAAGGGTTTTGACCCAAGCGTAGCTCAACAAACCATAGAGCTAGATGAAAATTCTAAACCAATCAAGCAAAGACAAAGGCCAATCAATCCCAAGATTGAACCTCTCATGAGGAAAGAACTCACTAAACTGATTGAGTCCAAAATCATCTTTCCTATCAAGCATTCTTCTTGGTTGGAAAACTTAGTCCCTATTAGAAAGAAGAATGGTGAGATCAGGTTTTTTATGGACTTTAGGGACTTGAACCATTATCCCCTCACTTCCATGGAGCAAAATCTATAAGTGGTGGCAAGTAGTGAGAGGTTTTCCCTCCTAGATGGTTATTCTGGGTATAATAAAATTTTGGTAAAAGAAAGTAACCAGTAAAAAATAGCCTTCACTACCAAATGGGGCACATATACCTATAGGAATATTCCATTTGGATTGTCAAATGTTGGAGCTACTTTTCAACATGCGATGGATATATATTTTCAAAGATGAATAAATGACATTGTATTGGTATATCTTGATAGTGTGAAATTTTTCACCAAAGAGGAAAAAGATCATTTGAATCACCTAAGATAGATTTTTTAGAGGTGTAGAGAGTTTGGGATTTCTCTAAACTCAAAGAAGTGTGTGTTTGATATTTATGAAGGCAAACTCTTAGGCCTTATTATTTCTAAGAAAGGTCTGTCTATCGATCCTGAAAGGGTAAGTGACATCTTGGAATTATCTTTGCCTAAGCATAAAAAGGGTTTACAAAGCTTCTTTGGTAAGATAAATTTCATTAGGAGGTTTATTCCTAATTTTTCTAACCTAGTCAAGCCCTTGACCTCCATGCTAAGGAAGGATGAGATATTCACCTAGATAAGAAGGAGGAATGAAATTTTTTAGGAGATTAAGCAAGTGATTGCCTAAGATCCTACTCTTGTAAGTCCAAAATTCTCCAAGGACTTCAATTTATACACTTTTGGGAATGAAGAGGTAATCTCTGCAATGCTTACTCAAGCTAATGATGAAAATTTTGAATAGCCTATCACCTTCTTTAGTCAAGGTTTGGAAGGCTCTGAGATAAGGTACACATATGTTGAGAAACAAGTGCTTTCATTCATAAGGAGTTTAAATAAATTTAGACATATGTTGTCTAATAAAAAGATTCACATTTTTGTGCCTCGTCCTAGTGTGAAAGACTTTCTGTTGAGTAGATATTTGAATGATAAAAGGGCAAGTTGGATCACCAATGTGATGGAGTATGATGTGGAGATCAAAACAACCAAGCTAGTGAAGGGAAAAGGACTATGTGAGCATCTTGCTTCAAAATTGAAAGAGCAAAGGGAGGTTGTTTTGGCACTCCATGATTACCATCCATTAGTCATACCTTCAACCATGAGGAGTTAGACACAAGACATGATTCATTTCCTTCAAACCAGTGAGTGTCCACAAGGTCTTGATAGGGCCAAGAGAAGGTACTTTAGGTTGAAATCCATTCCTTATGTACTTGTTAATGGAGTGCTATTTATAAAGTAATTTTCAGGTCTGTTTTTAAAATGTATTGATTTGGATCAGATTGACAAAGTGTTGCATGAGTTTCATGATGGACCAGTTAGTGGTCAATTTGCTCTAAGAACCATAGATACTAAGATTATGAGAGCTAGTTACTTTTGGCCTAGATTATTTAAGGACACTCATAATTAGGTAAATGTCAAAAGTGTGCTCTTTTTGATGGAAAACAAAATCTCGCTACCTTGCCTCTTCATCCAATCTAGGTTGAGCAACCCTTCATGAAATGGGGTTTGGATTTCATAGGTTTGATCAATCCTCCTTCTAGTGATGGTCACAAGTGGGTGTTGATAGCCACTGATTATTTTACAAGATGGGTGGAGGCTATAGCTCTTAAGGAGGAAAATGAAAACTTAGTCTTAGACTTCTATGAAAGTATAGTAACTAGGTTTGGGGTTCCTTCAATAATCATTTTAGATAATGCATTAGCCTTATTAGGAACAAGGACAAGTGAATGGACTTTGAAGCATGAAATTTATCTTACCTCCTCCAACTACTATCCCCAAGGAATGGACTATCTAAGTCCAAAAACAAGTACTTAATCAGGGTCATAAAGAGGATTATGGAGGAGAATCAAAGGACTTGGCATACCAAGTTGAAGATAGCCCTTTGGGTTGATAGGATCAGCCCAAAGAGAGAAATTGAGAACTCACCATACACACTTGTGTATATAAGGGAGGCTAGCCTTCCTATCTCACTTGAGTTACTAGATTTATACCTCACCTATCAGCTATAACTTATGGATAATGAGAGCATGGGAGTCAAATTATGTGAGTTGATGGAGCTTGAGGAGACAAGAGATCAAGATATGCACACCATGACTACTCATCAACAAAAAACAAAGAAGTATTTTAACAAGAAATCCATGCCAAGGAGTTTTAGAGAAAGAGATATCATCCTAAAATGGGATGAAGATAGGGCCAAACCTAGAAGGCACATAAATTTTGATGCTTTGTGGAGTGGCCCATATGTGATCATATAGTGAAAACAACATAATGCTTTCCAACTCTCAAAGTTAGATGGAGAGGAGTTGCATATCCCAGTTAATGGGATATATCTAAAGCATTGTTACTAAAGTTATTTTTTTTTCTTTTGTACATAGTTTCCTATTTTCCTTGTGTTACCAAGTGTTAATGCACATGTGTGCATTTGTCTTTGTCTTGTTTTGTTTTTACTTGGTCTTGTTATTGTTGTGTGGTGTGTTTCCTTGTGTTTTATTTTGGCATAATCCTTGTTAGTCATCTTTAAGAATCCATTAAATCCATTAGCCCTGAGTTGGATAAGGCTATTGATCTAGTTAGTATAGCAGGCATACTACCCCTACGAGTCACCATTTTGTTGACCAAATTTTGGTCTTTCAAGCCAAAATTGGGCACCCCTACTTGTAAAAAAAATTCATCTAAGTCTATATCTTTGGAGAGGTCCAATACTTAGTTTTTCTTCAAAAGAAGTGTTCTTTGTCAAGCCCCAACAAATGTACAATTCTAATTCTTTCAAAGGGATTATTTTGGTCTTTTGATAAGTGCTTATTCTTTTAGGTTTTTATCTTCGAGTTTTTGTTTAAGTGCCAAATTCTTTTGAACAATTTGTCCGAGATAGATTTTTTGATGGGCAACTTGCAACTTTTTTGAAGGAATTGTTTTAGACATTTTATCCAAAATAACTTTATTGAAGGGTATCTTTCTCACAAGAAATGGTCCATTTTAACTTTTTCTAAGGACCTTTTCAAGCTAAAGGACACTTTCAATTTTTCTAAAGGGTCACCTGTAAGAAGGCCAAAAGGTACGTTTTAGAAAGTTCAAAGGGCATTTCAACTTTCTTGAAGGGTATTTTCTTTAGAAAGTGGACACTTAAAAATATTTTGAAGGGTCACTTGTAGTTTTTCCAAAGGGTCATTTGCATTTTCAAAGGATCATTTCATTTTTTTTAAGGACACTTTCATTTTTGCCGAAGGATACTTTGCAACTTTTTTGAAGGGTAGGTGACAACTTTTCTGAAGGAATTTTCAGGCTAAGTGGACACTTTCAAATTTACCAAAGGGCATTTCAACTTTTCTAAAGGGACATTTTAAAAATCCCAAAAGATTATTTCTATGGTAGAGTGGAGCATTTCAAAAATCCGAAGGGTATTTTCCTTTCGAAAGAGACAATTTTTCTAAAGGGTCACCTGCAAGAAGCTGAAGGGTACGTTTCCTTTCAAAAAGGGTCTTTTTCACTTTTTTGAAGGGTCATTTAAAAGAACCAAAAAGGGCCAAACAGAAAGTCCAAAGGAATTATTTCAAAAAAATTGTTCAAGTAATTTTTTTTACAAAACTTGAAAAGGTGCCAAAGTCCAATTCTTTTAGACATTTTGTCTGATACAAATAAAACATGATTTCCTTCGGATTTTTTGTCTAAAAAAATTGATTAAGGCATAAAGCACCAAGTAAAAATTTGAAATAAAATAAAAAAGGAAACCAAAGACCTAAACAAATTCTATCAGGAAAAGTGTCGAGATAAAAAGTCTGAAGAAATACCTGAAAGGTGATGACCTGCAGAATGTCAATTTCAGACTGTAAAAACTAGTTATTAGAGTTTAAAAGAAAGGATTATCAAGAACTTGAAGGCAAGGATAAAGGTAACAAGTGGTAATTGTAACTAAGGTTTTGGTTCAGTTGTAACAAATGTACCTAATGCTTTTATTTTAGTTGTAACTCATTGTAACTGACTCATTCGATGACATGGCATAGCTCACCCACTTCTCTCCCATAAAAATGTAATTGATTCTTTCAGAATGACACATGTCCAAGTGACCCCTAAAATTAATTTGATTTCTCCACCTCTCAAAGGTTATCTATATGCATTCTTTTGACTTATTCAACATCCTTCACTGGTTATTGGGGAAACTCTAGCTAAATTTGTATTCAAAGAACTCTTGAAGAGATACACAAGTGTGATTGGCTCTCACATTTTGTATCATTAAGTAATGACTTGAATCTTGTTGGTCTAGTCTAGCGAAAGATTGCTCTTTTTTAGCCTTGTACTCTTGATGGTCTACCAATTTGTAGAAAGGAGAATTATTATAGGTCTTTGCTAGTATTCTTTCTTAAGTATTAATATATCATAGAAGTGGTTTGTGATTGTATATCTCTTTGGAATCATTCTCACCCTTTCTAGGAATCATATACCTTATTGAATCTAGTATATGAAGCATTGATGAAGTAATAAATTGTGAGTTATGAGTCTTGTATGAGAAACACCTTGTTTGTTTTTAAGTAGTGGTTAGAGTCAATTGAGATGAAATTATTCATTGGTGCATCACCATTTTATTTTCTTAGTTTTTTTTCTTAATCCTTTTCATACACAATTGATATATTATAGAAAGATTTAAAGGTGCATCAAGGGGAGCTAGCCCCTAATCTAGAGATTCATCTCAACAAAATTGTCATCCATAGCAAGAGAGATAATTCCATTTTGCCACTTGGATGAGGAAATCTGAGCATCTCCTCAAGGGTGAAAATCTAAGCATCAACAGTTAGTTTAGTGTGTAATTTCATATATCTTGTAATAGTTAGATTTTGTATTTTCTCCCAGACTAGCCTAGCCTCCATGAGCACTTTTGCATTTCATATCATATATGTTATATAATTTGTTAGTTAAAATAAAGGTGTATTCATGTAAATGCATGTGTGATATTTTGGAAAGTATATCATATTTGAGTACATTTGCATAAGTGTTGATTTTGGGTTATTAACTTGTGAGTGTATTTGCATGAATTTTAATATCGAGGACATGACAACTCACCAAGTCAAACCAAGGATACATGTCAAAAAGTATGGTAATCAAATATCAATGTGAAAGTAGTAATAATACTTAAAAAAAATTAGGAATGCAAAATGGTAAAACAACATTGATGAGTGAGAAGTAACAATCCCTACTCAATCATCAATAAAAAAAAGTGCATAAAAGGGAAAACAACATTGGTGAGTGAGAAGCAACAAGTCAACCTCACTCAATAATGGAAAAAGAACATGAAAGTAGAAATGGAATTAGGTGTCTAAAAAAAGGGTTAGTAAATTAATAATAAATGGTAAAATAAATCAGGGCACAAAAATGTAAAGCCATGGTATAGAGAAAATAATCCATAGTCACTCAAACATATTATTTGATTCTAAAGATAGATAAAATTGAACAAAGTAGTGTTAGCATGTTTTTAAGATGTGAAGAAGAGGGAATATAGAAGAATGGAAAACAAATTTAGAATCACACTTATTTGTCAAGGGGGAAATGAAATGGGTAGAGAGGAGAATGAATGGAAAATCAAGGTAAAAGAACTCTTTATTGAAGTCAAGATACTCAAATTAGGTTTGCCAAAATAAGAGGACTTTAGACCTTAAGGACTTTGAATAAATTATCTTAGCCACACAAATCTTAGGTCAATAAATGAAGTATGTAGATCATCCCATGAAAGCTACATGCATAAAAAGTAAAATGGATCTACCTTCCCATAATGTGCTCCCCATTCTTCAAGACCCCTTACAGAGCCATTGGTCTACTATGAAGATTGGGTACTTGCATGATGAAATAGGTAGCACCATAGAGTTTATTGAATTCTCCTATTCCTATCTACAAACCTACTATACCCCAATAGACCTCAACTCTATTATGAGGCTAATTATGGAGTTGGAGCTTCAATTAGAGATAGAAGATATGCTTTTAATCATGTCTTTTGTTGTGATTTTGACTTTTTAAATTTGTATGTTGCCTTTTTTATATCATTTCATTTTATTTCAAATGAGATGGCTTTTTCTACTCCTCCGTATGGATTTGGAAGACCAAACATGGGTGCTAAATATGACTTTAATTTAAATAATTGGGACTTGGTTTATAAGAGAGAGAATATATAGATCATGGTGTCTGAAAATTGTGTTAATCTAGGTGAAATAAAAGTGAAATCTTGACTTCGACCTTGTTTTATCCAATGTGGAGTGAAAGAAAGGAAATCAAGAGGAATAAAACATAAAACAATTTGAATTAATTTAAATCATAAAAAATGTGACAAAGGGTGATAAAGGGATACAATGGTAGTAAAAGTGTGATTATTTATCATAAGAATGATGGAAGTGTATAAAAATATGCTAACATGGTTTGTTGTGCAAATTTTATCTATAAAAGAAGCAAAAGCTAGATCTGAAAATAGGGATAAAAAGCTCGTGATTATTGTAAACACATTCTAGAAAAGGAACATGAAATGAAGTAAAGAATGTGATTTTATGAGGAAGGCCATGTCCCATACATGGTCTTACACTACAAATCATAAAAGAAAAACCCACGATGGTGCACAAAGCATGTAAAAAAAAGAAATGAGATAAAAGATGGTATTTGTGAGTAAGGCCAGGTCCTATACATGGTCTTATATTACAACTCACAAAAGAGAAACCTAAGAGGGTGCCAAAAAGTATTGGAAAGTAACAATAAAAATAAGATAAAAATAAGTCATGAGGAAGACTGGGTCTTGCCCGTGGTTTTACAATGCAACTCAAAATAAAAGGGAAACTGATACAAAAGACTAAGATTTGTGAAAAGAGAGAACTAATACAGAGCATGAGACCCATGTAAGTATCCTGTAAAAAGTGTTAGAAGGATAGCATATATAAATCATGATAAGAATGTATGGAGTTAGGCAAAATACTTTTTTAATAATTACACATTGGTGGGCCATTTTAAAATATGGCCTTAATTAGTTTGAAGGTGATAGGTGTTTGGACCAAGGATGTCTTTAACTAAATAAGGGCCTCATCATTTTTGGGCATATTTACCTTCTTTATCATGATTTTAGTCTAGTTTAAGGATAATATCACCAATATTAAAAGTGCAAAATTTAATTCTTTTATTATGTTATTTGGAATTATGGACCTTGTATTGGCGATTGTGTTACAAGGAAAAAAGATGGTGTTCATCAATAAGATCAAGAACATGAAGGTGAGTTTCACATAATTATTCATCAAGTATGATACCATGAAGATAGATACAAAGAGAGGGAATCTCAAATTATAATGGGATGACTAACTCCAAACCATATACTAGTAAAAATGGTGTTGCCCTAGTAACAATGTGTATACTAGTGAGATAGGCCCATAGAGTGAGATATAGATGAAGATGCCAATCAGTGTAGGTTTCATGGATTGTATTTTAGATAATTATATTAAGGATTTTATTGGTGACCTCATCTTGGCCATTGCATTAGGGATGATAAGGTATGTAAAATTTGTGATTGATTTTAAATTTAGCATAAAGTTGTTTGATGTCTTTATTTTTGAATTTAACACCATTATCTGAAATAATAGTATGACGAATGCTAAAGTGTAGAATGATTTGACTAAGGATGAGTTTGGAAATGGTGGTACCAGTGACATTGATGAAAATCATAGCTTTGAACCATTTGGTAAAATATTTGGTGGCTATGATAATAAAGGCATGTCTATCCTAAGATCTAGGTAATTTTCCTTTGAGATCTAATCCCCAAATGGAAAATGGCTAGAGAGACTCCACAATTTGAAGCTTAGCTAGAGATGATTGGATTAGATCATCATGAAGTTAGAAAGGAGTACACTTTTTAGTAAATTTGATGGCATCCTTTTCAAGAGTGGGACAAAAGTATCTCATACATAAGCATTTGTGGGTTGTATCATGATTTATATAGTGGCCACCTCAAATGCACCCATGTGTTTATTCAAGAAGATGAGGAACTTCTATTTTCATAACACAATAGATTAGGGTACCTTCAACATTATGATAATAAAGGATGTTATATCAAAATACATATTTGAAAGCTTGTTTGTGAATGTGTGTATTTTTGTGGAAATCAATGTTTGGAGGATAGGTTTGGTGTTAAATAAATTAAATAATGTCATTATACCATGGGATTTATCAAATGGTAATAGCCTCAATGTGGCATATGAGTGAATCTTGTGGTTTAATAGAAGATGAGGATTTCTTTATTTGGATAATAAAATTAGAATAGGTAATAATTTGGTGTGGATGAAAAAAAGATGTTGAAAAAGTAAGTGAATTAGAAATAGAATTTTGATCTTGAGGGATAGGCTCGATGGTAAAAGAAGAAAAATATTTGTCAAGGTAGTTGATATTTGATGATAAGCAATGATATTTTATATTTTGCATTTATAATCACAATTGAACTGGTAATAAATGAGTTGGGATTCACTCAAAACGTACAAATATGTGATATCTAAGTCAAGGGATGATCTCATGCCTAGGATAAAGGTTTCATATTGCAGCATGTTATTAGTGACATCGAATATAAGGCAAAATGCCAAAGGGATAATTTTACCAAGAGGATTAGTTAGGATAAAACCTATCCCATCTCCTTGAAGGCATTTAACACCATAAAAATGAAGGGTCCAAGTATCTTCATGTAAATCAACAATAATTTTAGGAAGTTCTTCAATAACTACTTTTGGTTTATTAGTGTTTGGTAAGATTATTCAATATTAATTACCTAAATATCAAAATTGAGGTTATATAAGTAATATTTAAGAGATATGGATTGATTAAGACCTTTAATATAGAGAATATTGTCATTGGGAAGACTATCTTTAAGGTGGTCGGTAGCTAGTATAAGAGTCGTGACAAGTTGATCAGCAATGATTTGTCCTTTAATAGATTTTTGTGTAATAATTCAAAGATCAAATTATATGAGAAGGATGATCCACTTTTTAATTCTATCTCCAAGAAGAAAGGCTTTGGAGAAGACGTTATGGAGTGGATTAGAATGAATGATAACGTAAGTGGTTTGATAAAGCATATAATGTTAGAGATTTTCGGTAGAAAAACATATGGAGACACAATCATGTTCTAGTTTTGTATATTGTTTCTCATAGTTGATGAGGGCCAAGCTGATATAATAGATGGTATATTACCTCCTAGTATTATCTTGTTGGGTAAGCATTTCCCCAACTAATATGGGTGTGGAAGAGGTATATAATATTAATAGATGATCATTAAAAGGGGGATGAAGAGTAGGTGGATGAAGTAAAGACTCTTTCATATTATCAAATGTTTTTTGACAAGGATCCATCCATTCTAGAGCATTACCTTTCTTGAGAAGAGAATTAATAGAATAGATGCAGTAAGCCATTTTAGGGACAAATCGTCTAATTCCCAAAGTGTACATACTTTAATAAGATCATTGAGAGTCGGGAGGAGTTTCAGAAAAGAAAATACCTAGACCACAAAATTTGAATGGAAACATGATTAAAGGATTTTATAATAATTTGGCCACTCCATAATCATTGCATATGAAGGCATGTTTTGTATAAGAGGCTTCTTGAACATTACATGGAGGGGGGAAAGTAGTGATATCATCAATGAGAGGGATAGTGTGATCATGAGGCAAAAAAAGGAGGAAGCCACTATGATATGGAAGGAGGTAACTTAGTAATGATTCAAGTATGTTGCAAGTCATTGGGTTCATTATCATCTAAATCAACAAGAGTGACATGTAAATCTAGATTTATGTTGATAAATTTCGGTAAGGGAACACTGTTGATTGTTAGAATGGTAAGAATGTGATATTGAGATTTAGGATTGGGAAGTTGAATACTCCAATGGTTAGGATCAATTTCATGTTTATATCTTTTGTTGTTATGAAGGAAATTGAGATAGCCTTCATTTTATGAGTCCATGGTCATCCTAGGAGTATTTTGTAAGATAGGGGTAAATTGAGGACCATAAGCATAGTTTGAATAGTCTTAGGTCTGATTGTAAGAGAGAGACAAATGTGATGAAGTGGATTTTGATTATTTTTGTCAAATTCATGAAAGGTTAGGCAAGTTTTCTTAAGATGATATTTATTTTATCCAAGTTATTGGATGAGTGATAAAGATGTCACATTACCAGACCCTTCATCAATTAAAACTTTATAAATGAGGGTGGTATTAATGTCTATTTTAATGAATAGGTATGGGTCATCAACGTGAAATAAGATCTCATTGTTAATCATATATTATTTAATAAATTTGATGGAAGGTTTGGAAGAAGGAAAAATGGATTCAATGGTATGTATGTTAGTTAGTTGAGTCTCATGAGAAGGTGGTTCTTCTTTTACAAAATATGGGTCTTTAATTTATTGTAATTTTCGCATGAGAAACTTACAATGATAAGGGAAGGTATGAACTAAATCCATAAGAGGAATCTTACAAGGCATGGATTTGAGTTCCTCTAAGAAGTTCTAATGGTCTTTGGAAGAAGAACCAGTGTGAGGTTTAGAAGGTAAGGTAGACTTAAAAGGAATGGAAGTGGTTGGTGGTTTAGAAGGAGACAACTCCTCATTAGCTTCCAAAGCTAGGTTAGTGGTTCTAGTATCTTTGAGGATTTTCTCATACAAATATGATTTTTAAGGTTTAGTGAAAGGATCTTTGTGACCCGATTTGTGGTGATAATTGAATTTGGTTGTGTTGACATATTGAGAATTATTATAATATTGGTCATAATCATCATTAATGGCACAAACATCCTTGGTAGCTTATTGAGCATTAGATGGGGGAAAATATTTTTTTTTAATAGAAGAATAAGCTTTGGTAGCTTGTCATTTTTGAGAAGCAGTGTTGTAGTCTTGATGATGAAGTTCAATCATGGCTTCATGATTGAATGAATCAATAAGCATATAGGAGAAGATAAATTTGGTAATACATCTACAAATTTCATGTGAATGGATAATATTAGCATGGAATCAACAAAATTGATTAGGATCATACCTTTAGGAGGATTATTAGGATACGTAAAAGGTTTATAAGGTGCTAAAAATTATTTCATTTGATGTACAATCAAAGGTGTGTGAGAAGATGGGGGATTGTTGGCTTTGGAAATTCCTATCTTGGTTTGAGGAGTATTGTTGGTTATTGCATTGGTAAAAGTTTGAAAAAATCCTTTGAGTAATTTGGTATTATGTTCAAACTATTTAATTAAGAAGTCCTAATGCTAGGATTGATCAAGAGCTTCATTAATCATTTGAGGGGTAAAAGTTTGAACCTTATATTGAAGAGGAGCTAAAAAAGTTATTAAGAGTTTAAATATATTATCATAAGTAATGTTATGGTTGGTCTTATGGGCCAAATATTAACATCGTTTGATAAAATCATGAGCTCATATAGTGGGATATTTCTTAGCATTGATGAAATGGCTAAGGTAATTTTTTATGAAGATCATTGTGTTGAAACTTTTTAACTAGAGGATTGACTAAATATTATAGATACCATATGGAATGTTGGTGAAGTTGGTTGTACCATTCTAATACATCATCCATGAAGGTTTTAACCAAAAGTTTATTTGTGGTGAAAGTATTAGTTTGGATCCACTCTTTGTAAAGATTTCAAAATGCCTTGAGGAAAGATGTAGGGTCTTTAGTTCCATCATACTTAATAGTTGGAGATATGTTACCAATATCAATGGAAATAATGAAAGGGTATAAAGGTTAATTTTGGATGTTTTGAAGGATATTTTTATTCATTATATTTTGGGGAATGACATTTCCCATGGCATCTCTAAGAAGTGGAGGAATAAAGTTTTGGTTATTTTGAGGGATTAGAACCAGAGGTTGATTAGTCATATTAATCAAATAATGGTGTATTTGCATCATTTGGGAGGTGTGAGATGTTTGCATAGTGTTCATTTATTTCACTATCTCTACAATAAATTGGGTTATATCAATTGGTGGGTTGGTGTTTGTAGGAGGACTCCCCGAATTGGTATTAGGAGGATGATTACTAGTGGGGTTGTTAGATAGACTTGTGTCAATCACTCCCACATTGTGCTAAGATTATTGAAGATGAGAAATATATTGATAGGTACAAAAAGGATCTAATGCACCTACCTCATCTTGAGGTGTGATTTGAACCATGTTTCAATCCACAAATGAGGGAGGGGAATGAGTATTCAAAGAGAGAGGATTCTTTTGGGAGGTAAATAAAGGAAGAAAAGAATACCCCATATAGTGTCTAAATGGATCCAAGTTGTCCAAAAAGATTATGATGGGGGATTTCATGATGCTTGATAAGAGAAATAAAATTTAGGAAAGAATAAAGAGAATCAAGGATAGGGTTAGCTAGACAAAGAACTAAGTCAATCAGATAAAAGAACATGCTCAGCCAATAAGGGATAGGGTCGACCAATAGGTACCAAGTCGATTGGGTCGATAGAGTATTTCTAAAACATAGGTTGAGAAGACTAAAAAGTCATATGGGTTGATTATGTACTACTAGATATACGATAGAATAAAGGGAAGAAGACATAGTCATGCAGGTCAATTGTATACTAATGACAGGAAGGTAAAACATAGTCTATAAGAGAATGTATCGACCAAGATGATAGTGTGCTAAAATAGGGGAGAAATTGTAAAAGATAATTGAATTAATGATGAAAATAAACACACAAATAATTGGATCAATGTGATTGATCCAATTGGGAAACACAACACAAAACCTTGCACCAACGCTAGCCAATGCAATTTTTGTAATACAACATGTAATGACCAAAGATCAAGCAATCAACTAAAAAGTAAATGCTAACTAATTGGTCACCCTAAGTGTTATTATATTATTATAAAGTTTTAATTTTAGTGCAATAGGATATTTGGATGAAATAGGGAACTAAAAAGTAGTCTAAAGTTGGTTTCAAAATGTTTGGGATGAAAGGGATCTATATTGGCAATGGTGCTAGCTTGGTATTGAGGCCTACCCTCTCACTTCACAATACTACAGTGATAAGGGTTTAGGGTGATTTTTTAATATATACCATTAACCATGTATTTATATTTTTGTAGAAAACCAAGTTGGCTTCCCCTTTGGTGATGAAATCCAAGTAGATAGGCCTTGGGATGACTAATGTTTAAATACATTTTGAATGTTAAGTGATTTGGCAGTGTGTGAAAAAGAGTAAACATAGTGTGACTATAATGGTAATTTGAAAAACCACCTATTTATATAATGTGAGTTAATATAAGCATGCAAACAACTGAAAAGGAAAAGTGAATTAATTACTACCAAATAGATGTTATTTTCTTAATTAAGAATAGTATAGAGTTAGTTTAGGTGACACTGTATGTAAACATTATTGAACATAGTCAATTGGGCCACTGTTGTTTTGTAGAATCAAGGTCTTTAAGAACAAAGTCAAATAGTTGACTATGTCTCTTAAAAAGAAGACAAACTAAATAACTAGGTCAACTAGGTCCACCTGGTTAGCTGTAAGGTTGTAGTTTTGAAAACAACTAACTTGTGAAAAATATAACTAAAGGAAGTACTGAAATGATAGAGAGAGGAAAGAAAGGAACCTTGGTGGGCTTTAAAATTATTAATGTTAAAAAAATTATTTTGTAATTCCTTCGTTTCTTCTTTCAAATTCTACAAATTGGGTTGATTGGTTCGACTAAGTTCTACAAAACCCTGAATGCTAAAGAAGAATAAGGAACATAGTCAACCTATTTGACAATGTTTATTGACCTATATGTTGGAAAAAAGAATTAATAGATAGATTCAACCTTTTAGATGGTGTATGCTAATCTAGAACTGAATAAGAGTACTATGTTGACCTATTTGATCCAGTAACCTATAGTTGATGAAGACCTGCATAAATAGAACAAAGTTATTTTGAAGTGACAGTGTGTTAAACTTGCACACAGAAAGTTAGAACTATAATAATTGGTTCGATACAGTACTAAAAATATGGAAAAATATAATAATATTATAAAAATGATGGCATGAAAGAAAACATCCAAAGGTTAGATTCATGTCATGTTCACCAGAGTATGTACAAAGAGAAATACAACTAATCTATAAATAAATCCTAGCTTGGAGAAGATAAATCCTACATACACTTATGATTGTGGATATATTATATATTCAGGGTTATGACCAAGATGGATCTTCTATACTTATCCAAGGGATCTATTACCATAATAAATTAACTAGGGAAGGTTCTAAAGTCTTTAGCCAAGCAAAACTATGAAATAACCCTAACCAGGTCATATGTTTTCATATTCAATAAACTAATAACAATTAAATTAAATTATAATCTAGTGCTCACCAAAGATTGTGGCACAAAGTGGGGTTATCAAACATAAAATTAAACATGCATAAGATAATCCTAATTAATCTGTGTATAGGTAAAACCCTAATGCATGGAGAGAGTAATATATTCAAAACCTAATACTTATACTAATCATATCTAATACAAGAGAGGAGAAAATTTAGAAATACTTACCTTGAAGATGAACCCATCAAGACTCAATCTCTCCCTTGGCCAAATGTGCTTCACAAAATCTTGTTGTGGTTTGTAAGGATTACTAAGAAAGGTGAAAGCATCCAAGACTTTTCCATAAGACAAGATTCTTCTCCAAGTAGAAACCCTAAGCTAAGACTCCTCAAGTAGAATGGTGGAAGAACATATTTTAAAAAAGCAAAAATGGATAATTAACTTTTGATGTCTCTCTAAGAAGGATGAAATGAATGTGTTTATATAGATGAATATAACCCTAGTCATTTCCAAAAGTTTTGGCTGACAAGGTCAACCCAATCAACCTTGTATCATTATTGAAAAAAATAAATTAGATCTTGGTCTAGGTCAGTCAAGGGTCGACTTAGACCCTAAAAAATATTTATCAATTAGAGTACAAGGTTTATAGTGCTGACAGTGTAACATAAAATGTCAAAAATGATTTTAGGCTGGGGAAGGGTTAATGAAGGTAGAAAATTACTAGAGGAGGGTGCAAAAGAGGAGGAAAAACATAGATGAATGTTTTTAGGATATGGTTGGTTTGATAACAAGTGATAGTATATGGAAAACAATCATGTGAAGCACCAATGGTCTACCCACCCCTTTCCTAGTTCACCCCTTATGACATGTGTATGCACCTAAAATCACTTGATTCATTCATGTTGACTAATATCCCTAATTTAGTTGACACTAATTCCATGTAATCTATTTTATCCCTCTAATTATTCTATTTCCCAATAATTTATCCTGATTACTATATTTTTTATATTAACTTTTTACCTAATACTCATTCCATATTCCATATCCCACATAACCTTTCATCCCAATCCTAAAAACTAATTAATCACTCTATTAGGCCCTTAATAGGCTCCATTACCTACTAACCTACCATCCTAATCCACTAGCCAATTTAAAATTCATATTTATCACCTACCACCCTAGCCACCGTACTACCCTATATATTCCTACAACCTTATGAGCCTTAATCCCCATTAATCCCTATATAAACCCATCTAATCTCTCTCATCATCCCTAAACTAATCTTAGAAGTCTCTAGAATTGGAGACTTCCTCCAAATCTCTATAAATCTCTATTTTCTAGAGGTTTCTCCAAGGAATTTAATATTCCTTGATTAATCTATAACCCTTGGATCTCCTCATCCAAGTTTGAATAACAACCATTAATATTCCCTCCCTTCCTCTATTTAACTAACCTCTCCCTCCACCCTCAAACCAACTCTTGAGAATCCATGCCAAAACCATGCCAAAATATAATTGAATGAGGAATAATGATATGGAAACCATGCCAAAATCATTCTAGAAATCCTATTGCATATCCATAATTAATCATCAAGCATCCATTATCATAATGCAACATCAAGCACCATCACTTTGTCAATCTGAGTCTACAAGCAATGCATTTGAATCCTAGAATGGAGGCATGAGAAGGTAAGGAGCATGGTAAGAATGTTTTACTAGTTCTGATTTATCTTCTCTATTCTTTCATATTGGTGTTTATCAAGGTTTTGGATTTTATTATCATTTTGATAATATAGCTTGAATCCAAATTTTGGTACAAAATATGCACTCAAAGAGATTGAGACTCGATGGGTTCTTGTAAGATAGAAAACATCAATAATTGATAAATTTTGAAAACATTATGTGTATATAGAGTCTATACAAAATAAGAATGGAAAAATTAGGATCTATTTGGATTTTCACAATCTCAATCAAGATTCGATCAAAGATAGTTACCCCCTACCAATCATAGATCGCATTCTACAAGTTATCACATGATCTGAAATGAAGCTTATGTTATATGGCTTCTCCAAATGTATCCAAGTCGAAGTACTATAGAAGATCAATTTAAAACATATTTCACTACCCCATGGGGAACATTCACCTAAAGTCAATGTAGGTAAAACATTGCAAATGGTAAAGGACTTGACATTAAATGATATGAAGGATAAAATCATTGTGATTTATCTAGATGATCTCATAGTCTTCTCAAATAAAAGAAAAGAGCATTTTGAACACCTTAGAAAGGTTTTTTAAAGATGTCACTCTCATGTTATTTATTTGAATCCCAATATATATATATATATATATATATATATATATATATATATATATATATATATATATATATATATATATATATATATTTGCAGTAATAGAAGGTAAGCTCTTGGCCATGTGGTCTCTAAAGAAGGTACCAAGATTGATCCAAAAAGAGTAAAATCTATCCAATAATTGTCCCTTTTGACTATCAAACCTAACACTCACTCATTCTTTGACAAGGTCAATTTTATTACAGAGCTCACTAGGCACATTATATAGATCCTGAGTGGGAATAACCCCTTCAAATGAAATTATGATAGGAAGAAATCAGTCAATGAGATCAAGGGGAAATTAGCAAGGCACCAGTTTTAACCTACCTATATTTTAATAAGGACTTCATTTATCATTTCTACCCTTTAGATTATACTATTTCTACCATTTTGGTATAGAAAAATAAAGAAGGAATTCAATCCCCTATTGCTTTCATGAGTTATGGACTAAAAGACTATGAACTCAAAAATTCATTGATGTAAAATCATGTATATGCCATGGTCAAAACTATAAAACATTTTATATTTTATATTTTGAATTCTCATAAATTTATCATGGTCCCAGACTTAACAGTAAAATCAATCCTTACTTAACAAGACCTCGGATCAAAGAGAGGTGCCTAGATTGCTAAAGTGCATGAGCATTATTTAGAAATCAAACCTACTAAGATAGTAAGAGGACAAGGCCTTTTATAATTGAGTATTTGAGGTGCTGATTCTTAGAGGAAAGAAAAAGAAGAGTTACCATTGGTAGTTTTAATGGGTTCCCTAGAAGAATGGTATTCTGATATAGCATTTTTCATCTCATATGGAGAATGTCCAGCTCATCTGAGTTCCAAAAAAAATTGAACTCTAAAGTTGAAGGCAATAAAGTATGTAATTTGGGATGATTCTTTTTTTAAGAAGTCTTTGGATGGCACCTTCTTAAGGTGCATAAATAAATAAAAATGGAAGAAAATCCTATAGGCATTTCATGATAAAGCATGTGGAGGAAATTTCTTATTTTCAGTCACAACATTCAAAATATTGAAAGTTGTTTACTATTAGCCCACACTATTCAAATGTCCCTAGGAATGGGTTTTCAAATGTAAATCTTATCAATATTTTATCGATAAGCCTAAACTCAAAGTATTAATTCGCAATCCTGTGATCATCAAAGAACCATTTCAACAATGGGGATTATGCTTCATTATAACTATAAATCCTCATTCTAGTACTAGACACACCCATGTCCTAATAACTACTAATTACTTCATGATGTGGGTGGAAGCCATTCAAGTAAGATCCACCACCTCTACAGTAGTATGTAACTTTATCAAGGAGAATATCTTATATAGATTTGGTGTTCCTCAAAATATAGTAATGTATAATGATTCAAACTTTTCCTCCACTAAACTAATTGGTTTTTGTTATGGGTATGACATCTCTATTTCACATTCCTCAAATTACTACCCTCAAGGTAATGGCCAAGTAGAATCCAATAGCAAAAATATAACCAACATCATCTACAAGTTGGTCGATGAAAATCAGATGAATTGGCATAAGAAGCTATATGACACACTATGGGCCAATAGAATCACACCTAGAAGAGTAATAATAATGTCCCCCTTTCATATACTTTATGGGAGAGATGTTAAAATCCATATCTCCTTGGAATTTATAGCTTTGAAACTAGCCTGAGCCATTAAAGATGAATAGTTCAAAGACACTCTAGAGAATATATTCATGTACTTGATGAAGATAGATGAAGAGTGGGTCATAGTAATTGATAAAATTATATCTCATCAGGAAAGAGTCAAAGATTTATGTGATTAGAAGGCCTGATAATGTGAATTCTAAATTGGTGACCTGGTCTTACTTTGGGATAAAATGAGAGAGACAAGAGGAAGTCATGGGAAATTTGACTCCCTGTGGATAAGACCATTTGGCATTTATGTAGAGAAAACACATACTATCTGGTGTATGTAGATGGCACTCACCTCCCATTACCATATAGAGGGTAATATCTAAAGTTGAATAAGGAGTAATGGTAGGATGTCAACCACTATTTCACTTTTAGTTGTGTGTTTGTCTATTTTTCTATTTATTCATGTTTCCTCTTAACTCCATTGCCAAATGGATAAGGTGTTAGTATACAAAACCTTGAGATCCTGTAAGTTCAGTTTGTACCTCCTTGTGAATTCACATCCCTATCCTAAGCCAACTATTATCCCCAAAATTATCAATGTCAATTTCAAGCACAAGTCAAGACAACAACTCGATCTTCGTGCCAAAGATCAACATGAAAAATAATGTCATGAGAATATTTTGGTAAAAGAATAAAAAATTTATAAGTTTTTTATTCTTTTTACCTTCACCCATTATAAATGCATTCCCATAGAGACACACACCTTCACACTTAGTCATGTGCACCCAATGTGGCTGATTGGATGGTTGTCATGAATGTGCACCTACAAAAATGTGGGATTTTATGCCTACACCCATGCATTGGATTTGGTCAGTCATATGACCATTGTGGATGTACACCCATGGAGGTGTGGGCCTTCATGCCTACACTCATGCACTAGATGTGGATGAATAGTTAACCCTCCCCTGTGCATTCAGACACAACCCCTGATGGTTGAACATTACACACTAAACCATTTGGGGGACCTTATATAAGAATTCATCCTCTCTTTTTTAATTCATTTATACTTATATTTAGCTATAATAAGTGGTAATCATGTCACCTATTTCCTACCTACTAATGAAGCCCTATCAAAAAAATTTGCATTTCTTGATAAAATTTACAACATCCTACTAATAGTTTACCTCGAGTTTCTCTTCTACCCATAATCTAATTTGGAAATTATTTTCACCTACATAAAGAGTTTTTAGTATGACCATAATTATGCATTCATTCCAACCAATCCAGCATTTTCTACACCCAGATCCACTCAGACTTCTAGGTCTTACCTATGAAATTGCTTTCACATACCTGAAACTAATCAAGATGAAGTATAAATACATGGGGTACAAGCCATTGTTGGTGTTGGATAACGATATCCCCAAAATTGATGAGTCTCAAATTGGACATGTGGACTTGGAATAATTATATCAAAGGTTAAATTAATAAAACCCAAGTACTTTGGTTACTCAACTTGCAAAAAGTGTCTTTCCTCAAGGAGCAGGTTTCTTAAAAAAAATTCAATGTTCGTACATGGTATTTTCCTATGCAAGACACTATAACCCAACAACTCATGAAATAAAATCTAGTATTGGAGTGATTATTTCCAAATTAGATAGTATAACAATGGAGATGATAATGAGAATCCTAATTCTTGAAGACATCATCAACATGAAATTGACAAAAGACATAAATACTAGGATAAGGGTACCACTAAATGTTTGACTGCAATGCGTAACTCATGGTTGGAGAATAAGAGTAAAAAACTCTCAAAGTTGCCAAAGAATTTATATAGAGTAGGCTTTCATGAAGAAATCTAAGACATGATCACTCTCTGTAATTGAGTGGTAGATAATGAAGACACCAAAATTTTCCAACCCTAGATATTCATGCCAATGAATATCATATGTTGTAGCAAAAAAGTTATCGATTAGGGATAAATGATCATTGATTCCCTGGATCTCTAGCCTATAAATGTACACTCAATGAAGGAATTCTTCATGACTTCTTATCTAGCATATTCTTTGGCCTCCCAAATAGTTTATTGAGGACTTTCATAGTGCAGGAGTATTACTTCCATCACACAAGTCTCTGAATGTTTTCCTTAATTAACATTAGAAGAAAGAAATGAAAATTTCACAAGGGTGAATGATACATTCACTATGAGAGTAGTGAAGATTATGGATGAGGATTGGGGAAGAAGGATTTTTTATGAGGAAACCACCCTGATCAATCAATATGGTTACTTCTATCTTCAATATCATAAATTCACCTACATCAGGTTTGGTGATTTCTAAGGCTATGCATTAAGATTCCAAAGGTTAGCCAATGATAAGATAATATTGATAGAGTTTTACAGATAATTGTGTTTAATACACAAACATTGTAGAGATAGACACATCTTAGGTGTCTCTTTCTCTATTTCTTTGGGACACTTCACTTGAAAGACAACAATCAATGCTCAAGACATTAAATCAGCCATTCCCTAGTTCACTCTCTAATCATATGCCAGTTGAATTGCTATGTGAAAAGATGTCTTAGTATTAGTGCAACCTATTAACATGTGAGTCACTTGGAGGACTACAAGGTGGAGTGTTTAGATGAAAATGAGATAGTCCAATGAGACTAGATCTAAATGGCCATATAATAGATAAAGGTATTCACTAAAGAATGGGTGCTTGATGGCATGGTTGATGACATTAGGGTAAAATTTAGTTTCCATTCTTCATTAATTCACAATTTCTTTTTGTTTTAGAAACTGCCATTTAGCTATTTTATTTGGTGGTGAACAATGTGAATTCGCTAAATTATCTAGGTGTAAGTTTTTTAGGTTAGCTCACCTATTATTTAAAATAAATTTCATGCATATAAATATAATTTTCCACTCCATTGAAAGTCAGTATGAACTTATTTTCCATTATATGTAATATATAATCATTCAATGACTAAATATCAAAAGCATATCGACATAGATACCGTATGTTTGTGAGTTTTCTATATAGTTACATGTCAACATACCTTCTATGGTAAGTTATGTTTTTCATGTTGATTCACCTTCATGCTTAAACATCATCCATTAAATTTTTCTAGACTTTCGAAACCCATACTTATAAATTCACCAAAAAAACCCAAAAGCATTTCTATATGGGCCACTAAAATTTACCTTGGATGACATGACTAACTCATTAACCCAGAATACACACTAGGATTATAGTCATTCCCTTGCCTACAATAAACTGGTCAATAAGAGAACTCATTGATGTACATGGGTGAACTTAGAGATTATGAGCGAAAATCAAGAAATAGTTCGATCAAAAGTTATCTAAGGTAATTGGAGTAGGAAATTGAAGAAGAGGAAAGGCTTCAACTCCTCCTAAACAAGATCCTACCTTGACTACAAAAATGAACAACACTACCATTTCAATTGAATCACTAAGCTCCTCAAGTTTTGATTATGGTGATGATGATGATCTTGAGCAAGGTAGGTAGCTAGGTAAAACATGTGAGGAAAGTCATGTAGTTGGCAAGAAGAAGATAATAAGGAAAACTGTAATGATGCAGTCTTCCTCTACTCCCCTTGGTGACCCTTCTCCTCTTATCACCAACACAACATAATAGACACACTCTAAAGATGCTGAGGTGGTACTCCCTTCGTCTTCTTCACTTTCCCCAAGTGCCTCTCCTCCCTCTCCAAATACTACTCCTCCAAAACAAACCACACCCCCTCCAACTAAAACTCAAATGACCCTTTTTGGTATTATGTCCTTCCAATGGATGCAACCTATGCTCAACTAGAAAAGGAGGGCAGTGGAAGCATATGACCTTGATTTTGATGCATTAACTAATCTCTTTAGAACTCCTCCTCCTAATAAGGTTTAAATTACCTCCAGATTAGTGTTAGATTCTTTTGATACTTAATTTATTGAAATTATAGAACCCGATGTGGAGAAGGAAGTCTCAGAAATGAATGTGAGTGATTATACTCTCAAGAGAATATCACTCATAGAGGCAACCAAGGAAAGTGACACCCATAACTTGAGGGATATAATTGAAAGAATTGTTAAAAGTTCATAATAGGATAAACTCTCTCAGGAGTAACTCCAAAATGTAATGTGAAAGGTCACGTAAAATGTGAAGGGTCAACGCATTCCCTTTGTTATAAATACAAGAAATGATAATAGTAAAAGAGCTTTTTGATGTCCGTAATTTGAAGACTTGAAGAGGGAGAAGAAAGAAAATTTGTGTCCAGTCTTTGTCCAAGAAAAAAGAATTACTTGAACTTTATGTTGGGTTATTTTTTAAATAGGTATGCGTTTTTCTTATGTTGAAACAATTATCATTATTGCAAACATGAATTTCATCTAATCTTCGAAAGTAAACTACTCTTTTTTTTTATTTGGTCATGCAAGCGAATGAAATATGTGTTTGCTCATACTTGAACTCTCCACCTTCCTTCTTGTCATTTTATTTCAGTTGAATGTTATTACTGCAAACCCCTCCATTCAAATTATAAACACTGTATATAATTAGATTAATTTTTGTTGCATTCAATAAAAGAAATCTCCCTTCATAATAGAGAAGAGACTTTCTATGAAACCTAGATTTGATATGAAGTACCAAATATTTCACCAACATTAAAATTTTACATTATAATTAAAAACACTAAACCTATTCTAAGATGTGTAGTATATATATAATTTATATAAAATTAATTTTCATGTTAAATATATTTTATATAAAATCAATTATCATAATCTATGATCACATATATTCATGTAACCTTTATTTATAAGATTGACATTAAAATTTTATGTCACAATTTATTACCAACACATAAATCCACTCGTGATTGTACATAAATATACTACCATTTATAAAATAAATATTAAAATTGTATTCAAATCCATAATTAAATACAATTTTGAAGTCCAATATAAGTCACGTTTAATTTTTTTTTTGATTTATTCCATAAAATAAACTTAACTTTTTAATATAATTATTCTCAACCATAATATTTCTTAAGAAAACATTAATATAATTAATAAGCTTTTATATATACATTACCATAAATTCAACCCTACCTAAACTTTCTCTTAACCATTACAAAATATCTGCCTGCCCATACATTGCCATAAATTCAACCTTTAATCAAAGTTTTCTGTTATCTATATCGTACATAAACCCTAAAAACAAACTTAAGACTTCTTATGGCAGTTCCTCGTAAAACTGGAAAATGTAAAAGAGGGAGGAGGATATGCCGTTTTAAAGAGAGATGAGGGATAAAGTTATGAATGATTTCGGCATTGGTGTGGCGAATATGCTGTGTGAAGTGGTTGGGGGTGCTTTATGGATCACGCGCTCCTCGTTTCCCTGAAATAGTGGATGCCACGCTCTCTCCATCACATTACTTTCGAATAACTTCCATAATTCCCACTTTCTCCTCCTATATTACGCCCTTGCAGCCTCCACCCAAAATTATTCATCGTAAGTTTTTTAATTTTCTTGTTTGAATTGTGTTTGAACATGGACACAGTCATAGTTTTCGATTTTGATTTAACAATAGTAGACTGTGACAGCGATCCATGGGTTATGGAACATCTTGGAGCGACCCAACTCTTTGAATCCCTGCTTCCCACTCTTCCATGGAATGCTCTAATGGTAACCAATGCTTCGTTATGAAACACGGCAAGAAGGTTTAAACCTAATTTCAAAATGTGGGGTGCAGGATAAAATTATGGGGGAGCTGTACGCGCAGGGGAAGACCATTAACGACATTGAAGCCGGTTTGAAGACGATTCCTCTTTACCCAGAGACCATCAGAGCCATCAAGTATGCCTTCTCCTTGGGGTGAGTTTCAGGTTTTTTCTTTTTCTTTGAAAATTCTGTTTCAATCTTCAATAGTTTTATCAATGTTTTAGTTTGGTTTTGGACAGGTGTGATCTAAGAATTGTGAGCGATGCTAATATTTTCTTCATCAAAACCATTCTTAAAAACCATGATTTGCTTCACTATTTCACTGAGATCAAAACAAATCCTGCATTTGTTGAGGAGAGTGGGAGGTTAAGGATTTGCCCATTTCACCCCTTCACAGAAGACACTCATGGCTGCAATCTCTGCCCTCCCAATATGTGCAAGGTCAAGATTTTTCTCATCGTATTTTGTATGGTTTAGTGTTGTTTTAGAAGATTGTTTATGCTTAATGCTCTATTATGCATTGCAGGGAGCAATAATAGAAGAAATGAGGAATTCCATTGAAGATGGGTGGAACAAGCGATTTATTTATCTGGGAGATGGTAGCGGAGATTTCTGCCCTACCTTGAAATTAAGTGGAGGAGATTCAGTCCTGCCCAGAAAAGAGTGAGACACTCCATTACTTCTTGTCAACTTCCTAAAATCTGATGACTGAAATATTATAAACAAAAACTTCTGAGAAATTGCAAGCAAATTTAAAATGTCTACATTTCATACCACCCTTAGTGGTCCATCTTCAGAATTGAATAATCAGATTGCTCACAAATGTTCTTTATAAAAAATCCCAGCAAATTTATAAATTATTTTTTAATGTTGATTAGTTTTTCATCATCAGGTATCCCCTGTGGAACCTTATACAAAAGAATCCGGATATGGTGAAGGCTGAAGTTCATGGGTGGTCGAATGCCAAGGACGTTGAGGATTTGCTAATGAAGTTGCTTAAGTCTTCAGAAACAGATTTCTGCCTTTAAGCAGTTGTATTTCCATGTCTCCCTTTTTTTCATTACCAGTAGACAGAATAAAAGCATTCTCCCTGTTGTTAGTTTCATTAAAATAATAAAATCATCTAATTTAATTTTTTTTTTTTTTTAAACTTTTCAATAATTTAAGAAAAATGTACAAATTATATCTCTTAATCTTAAATTAATAAAAATTAAGAAACTAAATTAAGAATTCTAAAACTGTAAATTAGATTCGCTATTCTTCCCTAACCTAATTACTTGGAGTGTTATTATGTAACCAAATCCTCAACGGTAAAGAATATCTTAAATTAAATTATTTAAAAAATGTTTTTACCTTTTATCTTATACATAAAGAAGCCCCTTTTTTCAACAAATTACTTCTCATTAACAAAATTAACCAAATATCACATGAAGGATGTATGTCACTTTTATATTTAAAAAGGTTAGTAACTTTTTATTTAATATTTTAACAATAAGATTTATGAAATAGTTAGTAGCAGATAAGTTTTGGTATAGAAGTTTGGTTGTAAAAGTAGCACATAATAATGATATAGGTGTTGAATCTTAAGTAATTTAGACAAGTTAATAAAATAAGTATAAGTTTTAACGTAGAAGTTTGGTTGTAAAATTAATACATAATAATATGATATAAGTATTGAATCTTAGACTAATAAAATGAAACATAAAAGAGTAGGATAAGTTAATTTGAAATATCACATGGAAGGATGTATGTCACTCTTATATTTCAAAAGATTGGTAACTTTTTATTTAATATTCTAACAATAAGATTTATGAAATAGTTAGTATTACTTAAGTTTTGGTATGGAAGTTTGGTTGTAAAAATAGCACATAATAATGATATAGGTGTTGAGTTTTAAGTAATTTTGACAAGTTAATAATGGAAGTATTGAAATAAGTATAAGTTTTAATGTATAAAGTTGGTTGTAAAATTAATGCATAACAATAATATAAGTGTTGAATTTTAAACTAGTCAAGTGAAACATGAAAAAGTAGGATAAGTTAATGATGTACGTGTTGAAATAAGTATGAGTTTATAATCAAATGATTGAAAGTCTTTATTCTTAATAGTTTTAACCAACAAGAATAGTATAAATATATATGAATTAAAAACTGATTAAAAACTAACATGAATAATATTGATGTGCAGTACTTGTAAAATTCAAAATGCATTGCACTTTATATGATTATAAATGAACATGTTACTTATGTGTTAAACTTGTAAAATTCAAAGTGCATTTCACTTTATATAATTATAAATGAACATGTTACTTATAAAATTTAAAATGCATTGCACTTTATATGATTATAAATGAACATGTTATTATCATGGGAAGCAAGAAAGATTCAAAATGCATTGCACTGAAGATGTTATAATCATGGGAAATAAGAAAATTATTGTAATTTGATTTATTTATAATTTTCTATATAATATGAATAATATGCCAAAGTAATTGAAAACATTGTTAGTTCAAGTAAACTTCTTTCATATAGATTTGTCAAAGCCAAATCTTAAATGGTTTGGCTCAAGTTTATCATAAGAAGTAGATATGGGGGCCTTATGGTTATTACAAATATCAATTGTTGAAATTTGACAAGAATAAAACATCTAATCATAAATGAAATGTTAAGAAACAATATTTGTATTAGCAAATACATGGTTAGTTCACCTATGTTAAAGACACTACAGATTATTCTTAGAGATTTCATTGTTAGATGTCAAGCAAATACATATGATACCCTTGAAGGTCCCAAAAGTATAAAATTAAATATATATAATTATGGTTTAAGAAGACTATACTTTTGTTATGGTCAGGATTTAATTAAGACATACAATTAGTTGAATTATTTTTGTATTTTATTACTCATATATTATTGCATGGTTTTTATATACATTTATAATATTCATTGTTATATAATTCATGGCTAGTCACTAATTATTCTCTAAACCCTATATATAACCTCTTTCGTATCTTTATAAAAACATAAAGAACTAGTGGTTGAGAAATTCATTGTGAAAAAGAGTTATATTTATACTAAAAATTTAGGTTAGAGATTACTTTTGAACCCTATCTAGTTTAGCATTTTAAATCTAAATAACTAAAGTGATTTTGGGCCCTATCCCAATATTTAATAATATTTATGACTTACAAGAAAAACTTCAAATTACTTTAAAAATTAGTGTTTATACTTAGAATAATTTCAAGTACATGTAAAAGACTACAAATAAAAAGAGCACAACAAAGATGAATATGTTTGTTCAGCTACAAAACAAAAGCTAATAATTGGTGCAAAAGACTTTCCAGAAATCCAAGATAGAGAATTTCATACAACATAAGAATAAAGAAACAATCAATTATATCATAGGTTTCCAAATCATACTCAGCGATTGCAAACTAATAAATTATCCATCAATCACTATAGAAGACAACAAGAATGCTGAAAAAAATATAACAAAATTAATGTATAAGAATAAGGAAAATTATAAATATAAAATGAATAAGTCTGAGATATTAGGTAATGCCCAAATGGAAAATATCATACTTGGTTTTTAAATATAGATTTCATTATTAAATCAATACAATTTTTTAGAGTTTAAAAAAAACTCAAAATAATATGTAAATTCAAAAATAGAAAAATTGTGTGTGTGTGTGTGAAATTACAAATACGTGTTAAACAAAAGGAAAATTTTATTAAATTCATTAATAGTTGTTTAAAAATCTAATCAAATTACTATCATCACACATTATTAACATCTCTATTAGGAACAAAATATATTTAAATAATGTAATCTATATAATTTCAACCAAGACAAGAGGATATATGGATTTAGAAGAAAAATAAATCAATAAACATGGACAAGAAATAAATTATTCAATTTTATTTTCTTTATGATTTGATTTTACATTCCTTCATTCTCAATGTCGACATGTTATTTTTGTAGGTGTTAGATTAGTTGTACATTTAAAAATTCAATATTAGATTCATTTTAAGCACACATAAAATAAAATATAGGCTATGCTCATTAACAAAGAGATGTCTAAAATCTAAGGGTTTAATTGGGAAGTTTGTAGGAAAGTGGCCAACCATTAAAGCAATAGAAGCATGAGTCTTAGATACTTGAGGTTCAAGTTTTCTCATCAGCTTTCTTTTGAAAGGGTTATTCATTATTAGGTGCTCGTCAGAGGAGAGGAAAATGGTGATTTTGGAAGGTGAACCTTGGCTAATGGGGGATTCAGGCATTTGGCTTCAATCTTGGTATCCAAATTCTAATCCTCTCTCTACCAAGAAAGGGTGCTTTCCTATTTGTGTCTGACTATATGGTCTTCCATTGGAGTATTGGAATGATGCTTGCTTGATAAACATTGGCTTGGATTTAGGTGATTTTACCTGTTGATTACTTCTCAAGGGGTCTTATCCTCCTATGCAAGAATTAGTGTCATGATGGACTTCAAAAATCAAATTATGGATTGCCTTTTGTCTTATTTCTTTAGAAGGCAATTAAAATCAAAGGATTGATGTAGATAAAATTATGTTTTGATGTTCTAAGTGCCAAATGATCGACCATAATTGTAGTCAGTGCCCTGGGTTAGGAAATCAACAAAAGTTTGAGAAAAAATGGATATCCAAGCCTGGACCATAGTCAAAAGCCTTCATTTGTATAAAAATAAAAAATCCACCTCTACCCAAGGTGGGGGAAATGCCTCCCTTAGTGGATTCAAATCCGAATGTGGAGGCAATCCTCACATTGAAAGATAAATTAGAAAAGTAGGTTACACTATCACCAGTCATGATGCTCAAATAAATTTAGTTCCTTTCCTCTGAGGATCAAAAGGTCAAAGAATGTGTGGGCCAATAGGGTTTTTTTATGAAAAAACAAGGAGAACACACTGGATGATGTTATCTGTCTCCAAGCTAAGGACTCTGGTTGGGTCAAATATTTACAAATCTCCCTAGGAGTGGGCAATTTTAGTGATGATGAGGAGATTAATTCCAAATGAATTCTTTCCCTAACCCAAAAGGAGTACTTGATCTCGCATCCAAACTATGAATCCAATAGCAGAAGAGGGAGGAAACATGGAAAAGTAATCACTAAATAAAAAGTTTCTCAAGGTAAACAATCCACCATTGATCATTTCATTGTTTTTGATAAGTGGGTGGGTGGGTACATTTCCCCTCTCCAACATCATGAAGCTCTTTTCCTAGAATATTAGGGGATTGAATTCCCATAACAAATGGCATTTGGTTAGGCATAAAATGTTAAATAATGGGTGTGATTTGTAGCTCCTCCATGAAATTAAATTAAAGGAGGCAAAATCAAAGGACTTTCTGGCCAAAGAGTTGGATCATTGGAAGGTATTTTTTGTTGATTTAAAGGATCTTTAGTGGGCCTTGCTTTACTTTGGTCCCCTAACAAAGTGTGGGTTGACTTCTGCAAGGTAGGTGCAAATTGGCTTTCGTGTAAAGTTTCTGCATATTCCTCCAAAATCTCCTTTTTCTTGTTTAATGTGTATGGACCCAATTCTACTACCCTCAAAGCTCAATGATGGTCTAAAATTTAAAACCATCTCTCCTCACTCACAGGTTAAAAGTGTATCATTGGGGGAGACATTAATGTTATTTTGGATAGATCAGAGAAAAGGGGCAAAATTGGGAGATGCTCTCAATCCCAAAAATACTTGTCCTCTTTAGTATTTGTGATTGATTTGGTTGATCTACCTCCCAAAAATTAGATGTTTTCCTAGATGAATAGAAGAGAAGGATTTTACAACATTTTTGAATGCTTGGACCGATTCTTGGTGTCTCCCAGCTGTCTGGACATTGATTGGATTTTGGAAAACATTATCCTCCCTATTTCTAGTTCAGATCATACTCCAATTAAATTAAAAATATTGGAGGATGGGGCTCCTCCCCTTTGCCCTTTTAAATTTGAAATTATGTGGCCAAGAGACTCTTCACTTCAATCCTTTATTAAGGATTGGTGGGGCATGCCTTAGTCATCGAAGGATTTTAAGATGTTTGCAACGAGTAAAAATTTGAGTTTCATTAAAACTGCATCAAAGAATAGAATTTGGCATGTTTCAAAAATATCTTCAAAGAAATTAATAGAATAGAGGATGAACTGGGATGTGTTGGGTGAATATTTTCTCAGTCAACTGTCTGATTGAGCAAAATAGGTCTTATCATCCACAGCAAAGGAGATTAGTCAGCCCAGTGTGCAGGTTTACTACGTCAGAGGTGGATGAATCTCTCCTCTCATCAAGGGGAGGTTCCCTATAAATATGCAGGAGCTATATATATATAAATAAGCAAAAAATAGCACTCAAGGGTAGGATACACCATCCATCTCTCTTCTTCCAGAGATGATGTTCACAAACAAAGGAGAAAATCTTGATGAAAACACTGAAGGCACTTCTCTTAATTAGAAGTGTTCTTGCAAGGAACAACAGGAGTTCTTTTAGGTAGTGACAAGTAACTGGTAACCAAAGGCATAGTAACCAATAGATTGAGATGTAGCACAAAGTCTTCACCTCGACTGCCCAAGAGTGAAATACGAAGGATAATGAGGGCACAAAGTCATCCCAAGATTCTTTACACAAGAATAGAATACGAAGGATAATGAGGGCACAAAGTCGTCCCAAGATCCTTTATACAGGAACAGAAAGAAAACACACTAAAGGCAATTATGGGGGCACAAAGTCTCTCCACAGTTGGCTTCAAGACACCTTCTTGATTACTTCCACTAGTTCTACTTGTTAGATCAAATAAACAAGAATGCTCCTAGGAAACAGACATAAGAACAATTTCCTAAAATAGCACAAGCTATAACAGCACAAAGTATACAAGTAACTTGCTTTCTCATTCAAATAAAATAATATGAACAACAATCTGAGCTCAAAGTCTCAGTATTATCCTTTTAATTTGGGCAGAGTTTCACTTCTATAAAAATGAAAAGTCTCCCCTACATAATGAGATAAATTACAATGTATAGCACCAAGCAAGGCTTGGCACTCTTTCCCATGGGATGGCCCACGCTGTAGTTAATGCCTTCAATGCATCTTCAGTTCTATCTAGAGAGACCATGCTTGGAACAGTGCATTGCCTTAACTATGGCATGTCCATTCATCTAATATGTCTCCTCCTGGGTTTGGATCAACTGGTCTATCCCCTCTAACATTTGCGCAGCTGTCTAATTTGCCATTACTTCATGAAAGAAAAATAGGCCTCATCCTTGATTTGGTGTGCTCAAAAGTCTACTTGATCCACTGTTTCACCAACTGGAAATAACTCTTTTGAAGATATTTCTGATCCTTTGGTCTTGTTCCTCTCTCCCCTGTAGCAATTTGAGCCTTTGGGCTCTCTTTTCAGCCAGTCGCTTGGTTCTTCCTTTAAATTCTGCACTCTATTTAAATTTTAATAGATATTCCCTTACTTTAAATTTGACATCTACGGGGCCATCAATGGTTGCTATCTGCTTGAACCATGTTGAACCTTAAACCTTTGAACCTTGAAAGTTCATTGGTTCATCAGTTTGTTAGTTCATTCTATCTCTTTTGGTCCATCGCTTCCCTGTTCTTTCTAAGCTCTTTGATCTTCATCGCACTGGTTGAACCTTTGAACTTGTGAACTCGTTGAACCTTTTGGTTCAAGGTTCAACGGTTCAATCCTTGTTCTTTATAGCCCTTCTTGTCTAAGTCTTTAGGGCTCTTTTCTACATCTTTTTCTAGCCTTTGGAACACCTTGAAGGGAAGGTATCCCTTCGAATCTCTGGAAAGGGTCCTTTCTCTGACGTCAAGTGCCCCTCGCAAGGGTACCTACCCTTCGGGATCTTTCGGGCAGCCTTCAGGGTTCTATTTCCTCAATGGGTTTTTCCTGTTTTGGCAGAATTTTCCTTCGAATAAAAAGTCTAAAGGAATTCCTTCGCTTTGTCTTTTTCTACCGCACTTTGGCTTTTGAGCTTTTTCCACCGGGCTTTTCCTTTAAACAAAATGTCTGAAGGAATTCCTTCAGACATTTTGTCCGAAGGAAAGGTTCCTTTCCTTAGCCGCTCATTCCCTTCAATTTCTTTGAGCTCTCTTCCTAGGTGAATTCCTTCAGACAAAATGTCCAAAGGATTTTTGCATTAGTCATTTTCCCAAAGAAAATACTTCTGAAAGAATTCTTTCAGCCTCTTTCACTTAGTCATTTTCCCAAAGGATTTCCAACTTTGTCTGATTTTGCTCATTACCCTCCGCAAGGTTATTTGGCCTCGATTCACTACCCTCCACAAGGGTACTTATTCCTTTGGCTTTGTGGCGGCCCCTTGAACCTACCGATTGAACTGATCGATTGAACCAACTTTGGTTCAATGGTTCAATTGGTTCATTATTCATTATTTGGCTAAGTCTTTTTGATCTTTTGAACCAAGCACTTTGAACCAATTGGTCGTTGAACTTATTGAACCATTGAACACATTGAACCTTTGAACTAAAATGGTTTAATGGTTCAACGGTTCAAGCCTTCTTCTCTTTGATAAGTGTTTTGAAGCCATGGAACCTTGGAAACTTTAAACTTTGAACCTTGACAAATGCGCTTAATTCTTGCCGATGATGTTTAACCTTGAACCCATTGAACCCTTGAACCTTTTTGGTTCAAGGTTCAACGGTTCAACGGTTCAATCTTTGCTTAGAAGCTTGTCGATGAACTCTTTTAGTTGAACCAAGGCATTGAACCATTCCTGGAAATGTCTAAGTGTTGGAAACTTGCTCTTTTGAAGGAATTTACCTGTTAAATTCATTGAACCCTTTGAACCTGTTAATTTCAAGCATGTTGAGTCCATAGAAATGTATCTGTAGAGTTTGTAGTTTTAAGCCTACAAAGTTCATCGATTTAAGCCTGTAGAGTCAGTAGATTTCTAAAAAAGCTTTGTAAAATGAAGAACTTGAATGCTCAAAACAATTTTTGAAAAGGGGAGAGAGGATTTTGGTCTGTTGAGCCAAAATAGTTCATAGGTTGTCCCAAAAATGATTGACATTTTTGGGGACAACAGCTGGCTCTAGTTGGGGAACTTCCTTTAGTTGAAAACTTGGAACAGCTGAGGGGAGTAGAAACTAGAATCTCCAGTGCCTTAAAGTATGCCATTGGGCTATGGAGTCATGCTACCCAAAAAGAAAGGCTCCAAAACATGAAAATGAACGACACAAAATAGAAACAAAGACTATATAAATATGCATATGTACAAGTGAACTTATCTGATACTTCAAGAATTGAAGTGCTTCAGAAGCTGCCCATTGTGAAATAATGAAAATGGCATTATGTCCTGATAAACCAGTAGGAAACCATTTGTCCCCAGAATCGGTGATGGGTGAATGGAACTCTTCACCAGGAATCACATTTCTTGTGCACTCCTTTTGGTTCTCTCTTCTTGCCTTGTGGTAAGATGTGGTCTTCAATCTGAAAACCATAAATCATTACTCTCTTGGTGAAGAGTTCCTTTTACTGACTTTGGAGCATAGCAGGATGGTTCACTACCATAGCTTGTTGTTCTGCTGGTTCATTCTAGCACATGTTTTGATTGTCAGCATCAAACTTCTAATAAACTGTTAGTTCATCATCTCCTTTAGCATGAAGGAGTTTGACACCTTTGTCTTGAGCAACTTTCAACTTGAGTAACAGAGATTCATACTCGATAGTCTTGTTGGTGTTGTTGAACTCTAACTCATGTGAAGGAGGAATAATATCTCCTTGAGGAGATATCAACACAATCCTAGCTCCTGAACTGGTAGAGGAATTGCTAACATTGAATTCTCAGATCCAAACATCATCAAAATTTGATCTTTTATCAAATTTTTCTTTTAGAGAGGGAAGATCCTTTTTCATCTGTACTACACCCTACCGATTCTTCTAATGTTTTTCTTGAATCAATCTTTGGATTTCCACCTACAGGACTTTCATCAACTGAAACATGAACATCTTCTATGGATAAGAAGTAATTACCCCTGCCTAAAGACTCAAATAGAATCTGAGCTTTAGGTGCTAATGTCTGAGTGACAACATATTTTGCCTCCTTTTTAGGGATCAGCCTCTTCATGATGCCTTTGACAGGGATCCTTGCTTCTGATAGGTCCATGCTCAACTAGCCATCCACATCCTTGCAAAAATTTCATCCCAGTAGAATGTCGTATGAGGCTAGGATGTTGGCCACCAGAATTGTCATCTTGATTCTTTTGTCTGGAAAGGCTACAAATGCAAATTGGGCATCCTTGATTTGTCCCAATAGAGGTACTTTCTTATTTTCCATGGAGAAACATCTCCCAAATGTTTTGGTCAGTGTAAGGCCAAGGGATTCAGCCACTTTGGCAGGCATGACATTGTCTGAAGCTCTAGAATCAATGATGCAGTTGTTCAACTGATGTCCATTTATCAGTAATGAGACATAGAAAGGTTTAGTCCTACCAGGAGTAGCAAGAGGAGTAATGACAAGGTTGTTCTTGGTGGGTGTATTCTTTGGGGAATCACGAGTCATCTTGGGAATTGATTGTCCTACAGGGATGTTTTGGTTCTTCACACACTGAATTAGTTTATCTAATTGCTCAAGATGGGACTACGTAAATTCAAATTTAGACATTTGAATTTTGGTTTTTTTTATATGGTCAATTATGTCAAATGTCTGGAATGAGCTAGGAGCAGAGGATGGGAGTTTATCCTTTTGATTTTTGGGAGGGGGAGAATTGGACTATGAATTTGAAGTTGATGGCATAGGGATGTTTGGTGGGCTTACCTTTCTTGCAATCACTGGGTCCTTTGGCTGGAAAGGAAGAGTGGATCCTCGCTTAACAATTAAAACTACTGGTTGAGGTCACTCTTTTGACTTTTCTTTATCAGCTGGCTAGGTTGACTGGTTCTTGGACCAGGTGAACACAACATATGATCCCTCAACTGCATTACCTTCACTTCTAGGTTTATCCTAATAATTTAGGAAACCAATGTTGGAATCGCTAGCTAATTCTTCTTCTTCCTCAGTGAAGAGATTAACATCATCTTTAGGATTTGACTCAGGCTAGAATGAGAAATCTAATTCAGCTTCAAGATATCCAACTATTGAGTTGGTTGGAGGTGCTTCAATGGCAAGGTTATTCCTCTGAGGGGGAGGGAGACAATTTGCTTGCCCTTATGGTTGATTCTAAAATGTCCTCCTTGGTACATCTCTGTATGAAGGAGTAGATGACATCCCTTGTGCCATTTATTTTTTGAGGGCCAATAATTCATTTGCTAGCTTCTGCACCATTGGATCAATGGTGGTTGTAGGTGAGTATTCAAAAGATGAAGAGGGTTTACCTCTGTTTGGGTCTCTCCTTATTTTTTCAGCCAAGATAAGGTCATCTTTCACCTTAATAGCCAAATCTTGAGTAGCCTCAAGGTCTATGTGGCCAGCACGTCTCAGTAGAAAACTCACTTCAGGCAATTGTGAGTTGATGAAGAAGCACTTAAGGTTCTCAAGAGTTGGCTAAGAAATGATAGGAATCTGATTCTTGAGCTTGTCAAACTTTACTATGAAATCCCTCATGGGTTCATGAGGTTCTTTCTTCATCTGTGTGAGCTGGGCTAGCAAGGCATGTGCATCTTTTGTAGGCTTGAACCTTGCTTCGAGCCTAGCTTTGAGTGTATCCCAGTCAGTCACTGATCTAGCTTGCAGATGGTAGAACCAGTCTATAGCAACACTTTGTAATGTTTTCATGAAAAGCCTGATTTCCATGTCTTTAAATTCCATGCCTATCACACCACAAGTGATGCTAAAGGCTGCAATGTGTTCATCAGGGTGAACTCTCCCATCACCAAAGAATTTGGGGAATTTTTTTATTGAGCTGCGTGGGAGTTCATGCAGGGGTGGAGTTAAATTAAGTGGGCCAAATGAGTTACCCTAGGGGCCTTGAACAACCATGATTGGATTATGAAAAAGAGGGATAAAAAATTTGGGTGATGTGTGTGTGTATGGGCAAAGCTCTACTAAAAGCAGAAAAGGAAGCTCTACCTTGTGTTGGTAACCTGGTACGGGTAGGAAGAACACTCCTAGATCTTTGAACTTAAAGTTGGGGAGGGAACAAATCAAAATTTCCTTGCTGCACCAACTTAAAGACAGGGTCAACAACACCTTGAACTCTCTGGCTTCTGGTATAGCATGGTGTTTCTAACTATTTTTGCTTTTCCACATTCAAACGAAATAAGAAACTAGAGTATTGGTCAAGGGTTAGATGTTACTTAGATGAGGTCTACGCACTGTTATCCAGACATTTTAGGGACTCCTCTTTGGCTGTGGAGGATGACACCTACAGATAAGAGGGACTTAAACAAGAAAACTGTTAGATAGATAGGTGGTGGACTGCCAAGCAATGCTTGATCCCAGAAGTGCAAAGACTTCCTGGAAGGATGACAATCCACTGATTGATAAAGAACAAAATGTTGCTAGAAAAGGAAATGATAAAAGACTAAACAAAAGAAATAGAAATAAATGCGTACCTATATCTGGCAATCTGTCTTCCATAGTCGACGATGTCGGTGGTTCTATCGGCGTCAGTTGGTTAAGGTCTCCGGTGTCGGTTAGTCTACCAACGTCGGTAGGGGAAATGGGCCTGGTGGCCGGCATCGGTCAGGACAATAAGGATTTAGGCAAGTTTTAGGGTTGTTTGTGGTCAGTAAAGTGGTTTGGGGTGTTTGCTGGAGTTTTAGTGGCTAGTTTTGGGTCAACAGGACAGAGAGTGTGGCTAAAAAGGGATCGAATGGATGATAGGGGCAAAAAGAGAGATAAGGGTGAGAGAAGGCTTTTCAGCCTCTCCGGGAAGAACAAGACTGGGTTGTGTCAAGAATGCTTGGAAATGTGCAATAATATAATTGCTAAAGAATTTAAAAAGACAGTAAAATAAGACCAATACAAATACTTAGCTATGGGTGGAGAGGCAGAGGTGCAGGAGGCCTGTTTTCGTTGTGGCTGATGTTGGAGGTGTCGTGCAACCTTCAATCTAGTGTAGAATGACTGGAGCAAAACCTTTGAGCCTAGAGAGTGCTGTTGAAATGCTGATATCTGCAAGAAGTTGAGTGAGAAAGCTTGAAGTCTGGAGCAAGAGAATTCACGTTCGTGGGGGGAAGCAACAGAAGCAGAAATGTAGTCTTAAAGGAACCAACGCCGGTAAGACCGCCGACGTCAGCCGAATAATGACCAACGTCGGTGGCTGAAGAATGGGAAAAGAGGCTATTTTTAGCCTTTTTCCTTGTTCTTCCAACTACCAGGTCTAACTGTCGTTGGAAAATGGTCTAAGGTGGATTAAATGAGCGCAAGAGGTTAGTGGGAGGGATGAAATGGGGTTTAAGTAATTAAGATTTGGCATGGGGTGAGGGAGGCATGGGTGATGTGTCAAGGGGGTTATTAATTTAAAATAGTTAATTTATTTAAATTAATAAGTGCGTGGGTTACGAATGTTTAGGGGGAGGATGACCAAGGGATAGACATGATGTTGGTGTCTACATTTGCCCCTTTTTGTCTTGTTGGTTGTTCAGATGAACTGCAAGACAAAAAGAGGAGTAAGTTGCCCTAGGTATGGGATGAGGTGTTCCCCCCTCAAAGCGGGAGTCAAGGGAAGGGAACCTGAGATCGGGTGTCGATTTGACAGAGAGTGGATGGAAAGGGTGAAGGTTAGGGTGTGAACACTACAAAGGGTGGGATTGCACCTATGCCACACCACGTGATAGGTAGGTCAAATCATCATGGTCAAAGGTCGAGGAGTGCTAAAATCAAAATAACCAGGCCCTAGCATTTAGTCATAGCTGATTGGGTTAAATGATCCAAGTTGTAGCTCTAATGGTCACCGTGTGCCAAGTATCCTGGGCTCAGGAAGTGCTTTTGGAAAACATGAAAAAGGCCACAAGTAGTGGGGATCAACTGGAGCACGATCCAATACTTGTGGGGGTCGTGGACAATTTGCTAACTAGTCGTGAGGTAGCAAGGGCAAAAACAACCAAGGCAAAGTTGTCTTGGAAGTGGTCATGGTCTGAGGAGATAGTCACGATCTCCAAGGTCATTGGTCGAGGATGGACAAAAGAATGGCCGAGCTAACCTCAGAAGACCCCATGTCAACTGAGTGTTGCCTACATAGCCCCTGTTGTTAGGGCCTCAGGCCAATGTAGTTCTCCCAAAAATGGAGGAAGAGGGTCAAAGTGGTTGATGTGCTTGGTGTGGTCATGAGAATGATTTAGCATGTTCCATATGTCTGATGGTACATGCTTGAAATGATGAGGGGTAAGATGATGTTACAGCCTTTTCCATATGGTGCAATGGTGTATTTTGTAACATTGGTCGGGGTATTTCATCCCTAGCAATTGTCCATTTTAGGTGATGGATGTATGCTAAGAATGAAATGAGTTTGTTTATGCTTCAGCAAGTAATGGTTTATGCTTGACATAAATTGTGTGGGCGATAGTTTCCATGTGTATTGGTGTCCACAGAAACTAGTGTGAATAAGCTATGGGAACGTTAGTGGTCTGAAAAAGGGTTTGGTTGGTTTGGTTGGCAAATTATTTGGTTGAATGTGACCAAAGGTATGAAGGAAGTGAAAGGCATTGTGCCCTTTCATTGACAAGAACCATAATGATAGCATAGGTAGGGGGTTCTTAGAAACAAAATCCCCATTCATGCATTACGTCGTTGACCATTATTTGTGTTAGAGAAGTAAGCGAATCACTGTGACATTAAAATGAGCTCGAAATCCCTTGAGTAGGTGATGTGATACGTGAGGAGAGGGTAATCCTTTTTAGTATGGATAACTTTGCCCTTTTTTATAGGAGACTCTAAGACAACTACAAGCCAAGTCCATGACTTTTTTTTTTTGAGCAGACTGATCAATGCGGGAAGTCTACATAGAGATGTCATTGTGCTTTGTGGTCATTTGTGAAGCTAATCGATGCGGGAAGCTTCTAAGAGAGTGTTGTGTGTAGCAAGATTTTATTCATAGCCATCCTTCGAGGGAGTGGTCTATACTTTTGCTTTATATATATAAGGGCTTTGAATAGCTATCCTTCGAGGGAGCAGTCTATTAGCTACAAGAATGATGATACATCTGTCCTTCGAGGGAGCAGTTTGCCTTTAGAGTTTATGACCTTTTGATATTTTTGACATCTTAATTTATTTTTGACAGAATTTTTAGTCATGGACGAGACTATAGAAGTGTAAGGGCTCCCTTTTATTAGGACAAAGCATTCATACTTTATAAAAGGGTTATAAAGGGATTGTTTAGGGGAACAGGGTTAAAAGGAATAAGGATTAAGATGACAGGGGTTGTTCAAGGGACAAGCTCAAGTTAAATGTCAAGTGAACGAGTACTCATCTAATAGTAGAATGGTCATAGATGCAAGGCATTAAGGGGCTCATGTTCTGGTCGGCCTTCAAGAGAAGACAGACGATAAGTCCCTGATCCATACCTATGCGTGATGATGTAAGGTCCGAGCTAATTAGGAGCAAATTTGCCTCGTTTACTTTGTTCCATATTGGTCACATGTTGATTTTCTTTGAGGATGAGATCTCTAATTTTAAAATCTCATTCTCTCAAATTTTTGTCATAGGCTTGCTTGATGCAATTTTGATAGACATGGAGATGGTTGAGGGCAGCAAGACAACGTTCGTCAAGTAACTCAAGTTGAGCTAAGTGATCTTGACAAAAGTCATCGTTAGAAAGAATGTCATGCAGAGAGATGCGTAGAGATAGGATATGTACTTCAAGAGGTAGGACAGCCTCTATTAAATACACTAGAGAGAAAGGGGTAGCACCCGTATGGGTTCGGATGCTAGTGCGATAGGCCCACAAAGCAAAGGGAATGTGAATGTGCCAATCCCTTCTAGTGTCATTGACCACCTTCATGAGAATTTTAGTTAAGACTTTGTTGGAAGCCTCGGCCTACCCATTTGCTTATGGGTAGTAAGGTGAAGAGAAGCTGAGCTTGATGCCAAATGAGTCACAAAGTTTCTGGATAGTTTTGTTTTTGAATGACTTACCGTTATCGGTGATGATTTTGTGAGGGACACCGAAACGACAGATGATGTGGGTGTTGATGAAGTCAATAATTTTGTCAGCTTTTGTGGAGATGAGAGGAATAGCTTCCACCCATTTAGTGAAATACTCGGTGGCGGTGATAATGGACTGATGATGAAGAGACGAATGAGGGTTAATCTCATCGATGAGATCTAAGCCCCATTGTGAAAAAGGCCAAAAATCTTGAGCGACTTATAAGGTGTGGCTAGGGAGGTGAAGCAAGTTAGTGTGTTGTTGGCACTTGATGCAACGCTGAACATATTCGCTACAGTCTTGGTGAAGAGTGGGCCAATAATAGCCCAGGTGAAGGATGCGCTTGGCAATTGAGTTACTACTAAAGTGTCCGCCACAAATCCCGTCATGGACCTGTTTAATGGCATGAGATGCTTTAGTGGAGGTCAGATAGTGAAGAAGGAGGCCGTCGAAACCTCTTTTATAGAGAAGACCCCCTAGCATAGTATATCGAGCCATGAATTTAATGAAATCCCATCGTGCATTGCTAGAGAGATCGGGAGGAATGATAGAATGAGCCAAGTAGTCCACAAGTTGTTTATACCACACATCCTGTGGACTAGAGTCTATGGTGTTGACGAGGTTGATGTTAGTGGAAATGTATGAAGGTGATGGCACATGATGTACCATGACATAAATTCTTGATGAAGATGATGAAGAGGGAATATGCAAGGCGAGAGAAGCCATGGTGTCAGCAAACTTATTCGTAGATCGAGGAACAGTCTGCAAGAGGTAATGGTCAAAAGATGCTGGAAGGGTGTCAACACGGTGCTTGTACCTTTACAAAATTTCATTTTTACAAAGATATGAACCGTTGATTTGATTGACGACAAGTTGTGAGTCACCGAAGATGTTGATGGTCTTGATGCTTAAAAAAAGGGCGGTTTGAAGTCCCAAAATTAAGGCTTCATATTTAGCCATATTATTGGTACATTCAAAGTCAAGTTTGAAAGACAAGGGCATGGGCTCACCCTCGTGTGGGATGAGAATGACCCCCGCACCCCCACTGAGTTGACATTTAGAGCCATCGAAGAACATCGTCATTTGGTAGAATGTGTCATCAGTCGAGAGGGTGGCAATTAATTCATCGGGGAACTCGCACTGAGAAGGTTGATTGTCAGGTAGAGGGGCATCTACCAGTTGGTCAGTGATTGTTTTCCCCTTTATAGATTTTTGTTGGATGAATTCCAAGTCAAACTCAGCAAGAAGCATGAGCCAACGAGCCATACGCAGGTTTTGGTATGGCTTGGAATGCATGTATTTAAGAGGGTCAGTGTGAGTGATGACAAAGGTTTTATGATTGAGAAGATAATGATGGAGCTTAGTAGTGACAAAGACTAAGGCCAAACAGAGTTTCTCGGTATGGGTATACTGAGTTTCATAGTCAATGAGTGTTCGGCTTATATAGTAAACCACTTGCTGACGGTGTTGCTCGTCTTGGTGCTTGATCATGGCACCTAACGAATGGTTGGTTGCTGAGATGTAGAGGTAGAAGGGTTGGTCATCTTTAGGTGGAATGAGGACTGGTGGAGAGACCAGATAGTGTTTGAGCACTTTAAAAGCCTCTTGATAGTCCTTATCCCATTTAAAGGAGATGTCCTTTTTGAGGAGGTGATGAAAGGGTTGGCAGCGGTTAGAGAGCTATGAGATGAAGCGATGGATGGATTGGAGCTTCCCTTACAAGCTGCAAAGTTGATTGAGATTGGTCAAGGGTGGCATTCGAGTATAGCCTAGATTTTAGTGGGATCTATCTCAATGCCACGGAGAGAAATGATGAAACCCAGGAGCTTTCCTGAGAGGACCCTGAAGACGCATTTCTTGGGGTTAAGGCAGACATTGTACTGAAGAAGGCGAGAGAAGATGATCTTGAGGATGGTCAAATGGTCATGACGAAGCTTAGATTTGCCAAGCAGGTCATCCACATAGTCCTCCATGATTTTGTGGAGGAGATCGTGAAAAATATAAGTCATGGCACGTTAATATGTGGCACCTACATTCTTCAAGCCAAAAGGTATGACCCTATAGCAGAAAGTCCCCCATGGGGTGATGAAGGTAGTCTTGTGCTGATATTCTAGCGCAATCAGGATTTGGTTATATCCTGAAAACCTGTCCATGAGTGATAGCATCTCATGAACGGCCATAAGATCAACAAGTTGGTCAATATTGGGAAGAGGAAAATCATCTTTGGGGCAAGCCAGGTTAAGGTCACGATAGTCAGTGTAGATTCAGATCCCCCTAGTTGCTTTGGTGATAGGGATGATGTTAGACACCCACTGTAGATAATCAATGGGCTGGATGAAAGAGACAAAGAGAAGATGCTCAAGCTCCTGTTTGACAAGGAGCGTAATGCGAGAATGCATCTTTTGAATATTTTGCCTGACAGGCTTAGCCTCTGGGTTTGTGATGATGTTATGAGTGGCAATGTTAGGGTTGATGCTAGGCATGTCACTGTAGGTCCAGGCAAAGGCCTTGCTATGGTCTGAAAGGAAGCTAGTGTAGTCGAGCTGCTCCTGGGCGTCCAAAGATTGACCAATCTTTAAGACGTGAGGAACATCAAAAGATGGAAGGTTAATGTCAATGGTTGATTCATTTAACATAACCTGAGTTTCAGAAGGGAGGGAGCATTGAATGAAAGAGTCATCGGTGCCCATGTAGGTGAGAATGGCATCGTCATCTATGCAACGGATAGTGTTAATGGTTGTTGACTCATCATCTATCATGTTGGGATAAATGAGAGGGAGAGACTTGGATACCCCACTTAGTTGATAGGTTAGGGGTTCCAAGCGGATGGTGTTTATGCAAAAAAAAACTAGGAGGGATGGAAACCACTGACTCCGTAGGTGAGGATGGGGGAAAGGCGAGCTTGGCAGAGATTGGTCTATGATGGGTTCGAGCAAAGGTTTGCAGAAGCCTCAGTGGGTTCTTGGAAACCCAGACCATATCGTTTCTTGGTATTGTCGTCATTGGGTGGTTCGATGGGCTGATGGGAGCCTTGTTCGTAGTGCCTGAAGCCAAAACCCTTCCATGCCACCTATAAAGGTAGGTATGAGCAAAGGTGGGGTTGCCAAGAAAGGAGAAGTCAGATGTGAATGGTTGAGGTGAGGAGAGAGGATTCCCATCAGTAGGAGCTCAATCTAGCCCCCCATAGATGGGGTTTGTTCGAAGCTTAGGAGGATCATAAGGGATGACCATTCCGATTCGATGGTCATAACTTGGACTATGATGAAGCTGTCCATACTCTTACAGAGTCTGAAACATGTCTAAGGTAAGTAAGCGATATTCTCTAAGTGAAAGTCTTTGGAAGATATCTTCCATAGGGTCCTTTGTTGTCCCTTGAAGAGGTGGTGTGAGTGCAACCGCCATTTACGTATTGGTTTGTACACACCTAAATAGTGTCTAACCCTTGGTCACTTTCCCCTTAGTCCATAACTAACCCATTCCTAACAATTACTAATTTAAAATAATAAACTTATTTTGAATTAACCCCCCCTCCTTGGACACATCACCCATGACACCTCGCCTGGGACACCTCACCTTGGACTAATTCCCATCCTATGACTCACCCAAGATCTATTCCTAATTCTCTCTAACCACCTAACAAACTCTCGTGCGTATTTAGCCCAAACCTCGACATTCTCCAATGGATAGTGCACTTGGCGGATGAAAAATGGGCTTAGTGGATCTTTTTACCCATTCTAACTCCGTCGACGTTGGCCAAGTGTCGACCGACGCCGGCGGAATCGCCGACGTCGGTTATACTTAACCATTTTTTTAGACTCTTTGAGGATCCCAATCAGAATCGGCTAATCTCTGAAAGCAAATCCTTCAATCTTGAGTCTTCGACCATCTGTCAATCTGTGAAATCTCTCAGTCAAGCCTCTCACTCTCTCCCTCAGGTGCAGCAACAACTTCAGGTTCTCCATCAGCAACAGGTTCTCCACACAGGCTACATCAACAACAGGTACGGGTATCATTAGTAGCACTCCTTCCACAAGGCACAGGTAAGTATACTGTCTGTGTTTTTATTCCCTTTTCAGTTATTGTTTTCAAACAATATCTTCCTAGACCAGACTGTTAATCAACCCAGACTCGAATCTTGATTTATCCACCTCCCTGTTTCTTCCGTCCTCTATCGGATCATACATTCTGCCCATTTAACCAGACTCTCAGACTCAGACCCCAGACCATTCAACCAAGCCCAAAACTTTGTCCACAGACCAAAACCCTGATCAGACTCTGTCCACAGACTACTTAAGTAAACCCAGACCCTGACCAAGCTCTGTCCAAACCACAAACTTAACCAGACTTCATCCAAAGACCTTTGCCCTGACCGATACCGGTCACTACCCCAACCGACATCGGCATATTAACCGACGTCGGCACCTTTACCAACCAAAGCCGACGGCTGTAACCAGTTCGACAGCTTCTTTCAAGTAAGTCTTTGCTTCCCTTTTTCATTCCATTTCTTTATCATTTCAATTCTTTATCATTCTGTTATTTGTCAGACATTTCTTTTTATTGACTAGTGGGTTTATATCCCTTAAGGAAGTTTTCATACTTCTAGGATCAAGCTTTCACTTGACAACCCACCATCTGTCCATTTAACGCCTTCTTTTGTCTAAACTTCTTTTCTTTGCAGGTGTCATTCCCCCACAGCCAAAGAGGAGTACTCACAGCGTCTGGATTACGGTGCGCAGACTATATCCAGGTACACATCAAGCCTTGACCATTCTTTTTTTAGTTTCTTTTCTTCGAAATTTGAAAGCAAAATTTGAATAGAAACATTCTGGCACGCCCGATGGGACCCCTTTAGGGCCTTCCTTGGGTTCCCTTTCTTCTTTGTTCATTTAGGTGCATTAGGCTTCTTCCTCTTTATCTCATTTTTCTTTTCTAAAAAAAAAAAAAAAAGACATCATAAGCAGGAAATAAAAAGAACTCTTTCTTACTTTTTATTGCATTTCTAGACTAGTGAAAAAATCATTTTCTTCAACCCTTTCTCAAACTTGTCTTCATTCCAATTTAACATTTTGATTTGGGACTTTAAAACTTACTACATTCCATTTCTTGCTTTCTTGCATCTTCTAGTCCACACTTAGTAATTAGTAAAACGCATATTGAATAAATCGTAGATCACTTGATGCTACACTACCAAACCACGTGCACTCAATAAAACATCAAACTCACTTGAGACAAGGCCCGACTGGGATTTCATCACCCAGCGGACAACCTTACCCAACCCGGCAATCCTACTTGGATTTCACCACCAAGGGGAAAGCCAACTCTGTTCTCTGGCAGAGTCTAAACTATAGTGAAAGCATATTTTGGCTAAGCGAAACCAGCTAACCACTGGAATCGTGAAGTGAGGGGAGCTTGCTCCTTAACACCAAGCCTGTACGGAAGCTAATACAGATTTTTGAGCGCCTTAACATACCCAAAACCATCTTTAGATTACCTATTCTAGGACCCTTCTTACAGCCAACTTCCTCAAACATCATATTAAGGCATAAGCCACACGATCTTAATAAAATTATTTCTAGGGATTTAACGCTAGGCTCTGTCTGTCATCATCATATTTTCTATTTTTATCTATCTTTTTTGAGCTGGTAAGGACGTCTTCTCCATTTCCAAAAACTTTTTTTCTGAGTTTCTGGAAAACACAGTAACCAACATCAGTCCTGTAACCGACGTCGGCAACTTCTCTATACCGACATCAGTCATCTGACCGACATCGGCAGTATTCTTCACCGACATCGGTTTTTATACCGATGTCGGTCTCTATCTATTTTCTTTTTTCCAAAAATAGCAAGCTTAAAATCCAACTTTCTGACTGTCTAAACATCCATTCTAGTTTTTTGAGACTGACAGAACACAGTTTTCTGAAACTTGATCCGTTCTTGCCTTAAATGGTTTTGACACGCAGTCAAACCAAGGCCCTTCTTGACCACGCTAGTCAACAACTGCTTCCACCTTCACCATCTATTACTAGTCCTATAACGGAGTTCAACTCAGAGACTGAAAGAACTCCTATTCGCCCAACCCCGCCTCAAACTCCTATCGTCCCAGAAGGGGACCAAGACTTTGCATGATTCTTGGACCTTAACGTCAAAGCCTTAAAACACTATCTCGCGAATAGCCAAACACGTGACTCCCTAGGCAACCCAATCTATGGGATGCCGACTTCTTTAGTTGACACAAGAATCACATCAACAGCCCCTACAATTCAGCCACTAGACAACACCTCCACCAATAACCCAACCGTGTCTTACCTTCAAAACGTAACCTCTCCATCTAAACCTACCTCTATGGGGGTTCCGATACTCCCTCAACCTCAAATCACTCAACCAAACCCCACACCTTTCTAAAACCTCCTAGTCTCTATTCCCCCTACTCTTGCACCTATAAACACAAGAGTAACCGTTTACCCGTCAACAAGCGTAGCCACACCTCAACCATCCTTGACGGCCCCTATCCAACTTGTGCCAACCAACCCCATAACACAAGTGCCATTGGCTCCAAATTTTTCTCCCATAACCAGCTATCCATATGTTGTATCTATGCAACCATCCACGTCTTATGCCCCTCCCAATATCTTTCAAGTGCCTTATAATCTAGGGGGCACTCCACCCACCAATTCGTCAGCAGATATCATCAAAATGCTGATGGATAAGATGTCTAGCTTAGAGACTTCTGTTTCCAGCTCACGCAATGCTCTCTCATATGAGCAAATTTGCAATGAGCCTATTCACCCTTCTGTTCCAATTAGACCATACCCCAGTCAGTGGGAGCTTCCCAAATTTTCTCGCTTTCAAAGCAAGGAAGACCCACAGCAACACTTACGGGCATTTAGACATGCCTGTTACCTTATCACCCATGACGATGCATTGCTCTTGAGCACATTTCCTATGTCCCTTTCTGGCGCTACGCTCGACTGGTACAGCTCCATTGCTAGCCATTCCCTCTTCACATTTACACAATTGGCCCAGCTCTTTCTTGACCACTTCTCCATTAATATCACCAAGAAGGTTTCGATCACAGACCTTTACACTATCCGCCAATTTGAGGATGAATCAGTAGCTGACTTCGTTGCTCGCTGGAGAGGCCTTATCAATCAACTCTCCTTTTCCCTACCTCAAACTGAACTTATTGAACTATTCTCCCGAGCCTGCGCCAAACACATTTCTTCCACTTTAAGGGTTCAGACCTTCCGTACCTTTGACGAAGCCTTCACAATGGCCCGTAAACTTGAATTACGTGCCATCGAGGAGAACAAAGTCAAGTTGCGGAGCAAGAACCCCAACTCTAAGACTAATGACTCTTCTTCTTCTAAACCTTCATTGTCAAATCCTAAGTCTAAAGCTTCAGCTAACGCTATGGTCGTTAGACCTTCATCCTCTTCATCCAATCAACTTGAACCATCAACATCTCAGAGCGCCACCCATCAATTCCAGTAGAGGTACGTTCAAAGACAATAGACTCCTCTTGGAGAATCTTACGCGTCTATACTGGAAAAACTTGTTAAATAGGGGATTCTCAACCTTCCCCAGATTCAACCACTGCCACAATTTGATCCCTCACGCGCCATCCCTGCGTGGTATAGGGAAAATGACTTTTGCAATTTCCACCGTGTCAAAGGTCATGACACAGAAAACTGTAAAACCTTCAAAAACATAGTCCAAGACATGCTTGAAAAGGGAGAGCTCATTCTAGATAATCCTAATGCGCCTCCAAACCAGGGCATCGATATCTTCAAGCAACCATTCCCCAATCATCCACCGACCCAAAATAATGTCCAGACCTTAATTGACAACACGCATGAACATGATATTAGAATGGTCAATACGGTCTCACCCTTCATCCCCAATCAATCTCAAGAGGTTAACCCATCTACCAGTCCATCACGTGTGGACGAACCTCTTTCCCCGGTTAGTTCTCCATCAACCTCTCTCATCTTGGAGGACACCTCAACCTTACCGGTGCCACCGGTCTCACCATCCTCTTTTCTTTTGCCCATGGAGGACCTGACCTTACCCACTCCTCGTTCGCAAGTGGAGGGCACCATAATCCCTGCCCTTTACCCGCTTGAGGAGTCACACTCTCCCGTTCCTTCTCCACCAAGAGAAGAACCTGACTCTCCATCTTCCTCGACCAACAACAATCCAGTTATAACTAACACACACCTTGGGTCTGAAACTATTGCCACACCTAACACATCTTCTAAAGGATCTCAACCTCATCCAACATCCTCCCAACCATTTTCCTGATTAGTGGAGAAATTATAACTTCTCCCTTCAAGGAAAGTGGAGCATCGGGGATTGTGGGAGCATCTTAAAGTTCTTCAACATTTTCATGCCCTCTCGTCCCATGCTGCCAATCCTCCCAAGGCAGAATGGCCCAAGACTCCAAACAAAGACCAAACCATATCAAAACTAGCATCTACCCAATCTAAACCGATCAAGTCACTTGGCGTTTGCCCTCTCTCTACCCTCACTCACCCGCAAGTGAAGGTGGACTTGAACCAAACCTCGGCCAAAAGTAGTCTTCAAACCAAGTCAAAGAAGACTGCCAGACCTCAGAAGCGAACCCCTCCTCCACCCTCAACATTGCCCTCCATCTTAGGTCCTCATCCTTCTACCCTACTCGGTGTGCTTCCTACTCCGACTCTTAACCAACACAAATTGCCTCCATTACTTCCTTTGCCAACCACAAGCCAACCCCCTCTCAAAAATTCAGCACCTCTCACAAAGAAAGTGCCATCTTCACCTGTCACCGCACCACCAATCCAAAAGGTGGTACGAAAACCTTCTTCAGCATCCCCCAAGCAGAAGTCACCAGCGAATCATGCATCAACAAGCGCAGACCCCTTAGTAGGTTCATACGCTTTGATATTACGCCAACTTTTGCAAACTTCTAGCATTACCCTTCCTTCCATCAAGCCATTCCAACCCCTCGAGTCTAAACCGTCTTGGTTCGATGATACAAAGATTTGTTTATACCATCGCAAGCCAGGACACGATACTGAGACTTGTTGTGCCCTCAAGGCAGTTGTTCACCGCTATATGGAGAAAGACACTCTTCTCCTTGAGGACACTCTTGACCAACCCTCGTCATCTTCCCATCCAACCTCTTCAACTATATCAACGTCTCACCAGCAGGCCGTGACCCCTTCTTCACCTACTATCTTCGAAATCAATGCAATCCATATAACCACTAGGTCACAGAAGGACAAGGCAAAAGAAAAAGCTGCTATTCCTTGGACCTATCCTTTTGTCCAGGCACCTCAACCACCAAAACCCAAGATTTCCATCTTAGGTGCGTCTCAACCCACTTCTTCAGAGGCAATCACAGAATCTATGATAAAACAACTTCACCAAACGCCTATGAAGATGACCCTATATGACCTTATTCAAAGTTCCCCCCAACATCGCCAGGATCTAATCAAAGCCCTACAGGCAGCAGAAGTCCAACCTGAAGACCCTCAACCACTTGCTGCCTTAGTCCATTCCTTATCCCCCGTTGCCTCCATCACTTTCAGTAATTCTGAGATTCCTACCTCTACCGTGGAAGATCAGGATGCTGCCCTTTTCATCACAGCCTACGTTGATCGAACCCGTATTAAACGAGTTATGATCGATGGGGGCGCTAACATTAAATCATTTCCTCTCACGCCTTTGACCAATTGGCCCTTCCCAAGAATTACGTATCAAAAACTGACGCAATCCTTAGATCCTTTAATGACACAACCACTAACACTATTGGCACTATTGTCCTCCATATCTGCGTTGGTCCACGCACAATTTTGGAGTTCTTCTACATCATCGAGGGAGAATTCCAATACAACATGCTCTTAGGGCGACCTTGGATCTGCGCCATGGCTTGCGTCCCTTCAACACTTCACCGTTGTGTCAAATTTGAACATGACAAACAAGTCCATATCATCCCTGCCAACCCATCCCCTTTTAAGACTTGTAACACGACCTATAGCCCAAACGACGTTCTTATCCCATTCAAGGCATCAACCCAAACATCGTCTCCATCCGCAAAAGCGTCAACTAGTACGCAAACAATAGTTGCCACCACATCATCTTCTCAATTAACAACCAAGGACCCCATGGACGACATCTTCCAAAGACTTTCACTAGGAGAATATCATCTCCTTACTCTAGACATGTTCCAGACTCCTCAAGAGTATGGACAGCTTCATCAAAACCCAAGTTATGACTGTCGGATCGGAATGGTCATTCCTTATGGTCCTCCTAGCCTTCGAACCAATCTCGTCTATGGGGGGCTGGATCAAGCTCCTACTGAATCAAATCCTTCTTCCTCGCCTCAGATATTCACATCCGATTTCTCCTTTCTTAGCAACCCCACCTTTGCACATACCTACCTTTATAGGTGTGCATGGAAGGGTTTTGGCTTTGGACGTTACGAACAAGGCTCCCATCAGCCTGTCAAAACACCCAATGATGATAATGCAAAGAAACGGTATGGACTGGGTTTCCAAGAACCCACTGAGGCTTCCACAAACCTTTCCCCCGAACTAACCATTGACCAATTTCTTCTAGACTCGCCTATTCTTCCATCCTCACCTACAGAGTCGGTGGTTTCCATCCCTCCTAGTTTTTTTTTGCATAAACACCATCCGCTTGGAACCCCTAACCTATCAGCTCAACGGGGTTCCCAAGTCTCTTCCTCTCGTTTATCCTAGCATGATAGACGATGAATCGGCAACCATCAACACAGTCCACTGCATAGATGACGATGCCATTCTTACCTATATGGGTGTTGATGATTCTTTCATTCAGCGCTCCCTCGCTTCTGAAACACAGGTCATGTTAAATGAATCAACCATTGACATTAACCTTTCATCCTCTGACGTTCCTCAAGTCTTAAAGATTGGTCAGTCTTTAGACACTCAGGAGCAGGCCGACTATACCACATTTCTCTCAGACAATCACAAAGCCTTTGCCTAGACCTACGCCGACATGCCTGGCATCGACCCTAACATTGCCACTCATAACATTGTCACAAACCTAGAGGCTAAGCTTGTTAGGCAAAAGCTTCGCAAAATGCATCCTCGTATTGCACTTCTTGTCAAAGAAGAGCTTCAGTGCCTTCTTTCAGTCTCCTTCATTCAACTCATCGATTATCCGTAGTGGGTCTCTAACATCGTTCCTGTCACCAAGGCGACTGGGGGGATCCAGATCTGCACAGACTATCGTGACCTTAACCTAGCTTGTCCTAAAGACGACTTTCCTCTTCCAAACATTGACCAACTTGTTGATCTTACGGCTGGCCATGAGATGTTATCACTCATTGATGGATTTTCAGGATACAACCAAATCCTGATTGCACCAGAAGATCAGCACAAAACTACCTTCATTACACCATGGGGAACTTTCTACTATCGAGTCATGCCTTTTGGTCTAAAAAATGCAGGTGCCACATATCAGCGTGCCATGACTTACATCTTTCACGATCTCCTCCACAAAATCATGGAGGACTATATCGATGACCTACTTGGAAAATCTAAGCTTCATCGTGACCATTTGACTATCCTCAAAATCATCTTCTCTCGCCTTCTTCAGTACTAGGTCCGTCTTAACCCCAAGAAATGTGTCTTTGGGGTCCTCTCAGGAAAGCTCCTGGGATTCATTGTCTCTTTTCGTGGCATCGAGATAGATCCTGCTAAAATCCGTGCTATCCTCGAAATGCAACCTCTAACTAATCTCAAGCAACTTCACAGTCTACAAGGAAAGCTTCAATCCATCTACCGCTTCATTTCGCAACTTTCTAACCATTGCCAACCCTTTCATCACCTCCTTAAGAAGGACGTCTCCTTTAAATGGGATAAAGATTGCCAAGAGGCTTTTGATGCCCTCAAACGTTATTTGGTCTCTCCACCAGTCCTTATTCCACCAAAAGATGACCAACCCTTCTACCTCTACATCTCAACAACCAATCATTCGTTAGGTGCCATGATCGCGCATCGAGATGAGCAACACCGTGAGAAAGCAGTCTATTACATAAGCTGAACACTTGTCGACTATGAAACTCGATATACTCATACCGAGAAACTCTGTTTGGCATTAGTCTTTGCCACTACCAAGCTCTGTCACTATCTTCTCAATCACAAAACCTTTGTCGTCACCCACACTGATCCCCTCAAATACATGCATTCCAAACCATATCAAAACTAGCGTATGGCTCGTTGGCTCATGCTTCTTGCTGAATTTGACTTAGAATTTGTCCAGCAAAAATCTATCAAAGGGTAAACAATTGCTGACCAACTAGCGGATGCCCCTCTTCCCGACAATCAACCTTCTCAGTGCCAGTTTCTCGATGAATCTATCACCACTCTCTCGACTGATGACACATTCTACCAAATGACGATGTTCTTCGATGGCTCTAAATGTCAACTCGGTGGGGGTGCGGGGGTCATCCTTGTTCCATATGAAGGTGAACCCATGCCCCTGTCTTTTAAACTCGACTTTGAATGTACCAATAATATGGCCGAATACGAAGCCTTAATTTTGGGACTTCAAACTGTCCTTTCTTTAAACATTAAGTCCATCAGCATCTTTGGTGACTCACAACTTGTCGTCAATCAAATCAATGGTTCATATCTTTGTAAAAATGAAATTTTACAAAGGTATAAACACCGTGTTGACACTCTTCTAGCATCTTTCGACCATCACTTATTGAAGACTATTCCTCGATCCACGAATAAGTTTGCTGACACCATGGCTTCTCTCACCTCGCATATTCCTTCTTCATCATCATCCTCATCAAGAATTTATGTCATGGTACATCATGTGCCATTGCCTTCATACATTTCCACTGACATCAATCTCGTCCACACCATAGACTCTAGTTCACAAGATGTTTGGTATAAACAACTTGAGGACTACTTGACTCATTCTCTCATCCCTCCCAACCTCTCTAGTAATGCGCGGCGGGATTTCATCAAGCGCACCGCTCGCTATACCATGCTAGGGGGTCTTCTCTATAAAAGAGGATTTGACGACCTTCTTCTTCGTTGTTTAAACTCCACTGAAGCTTCTCATGCTGTTAAACAAGCCCATGACGGGATTTGTGGCGGACACTTCAGTGGTAACTCAATTGCCAAGCGCATCCTTCGCCTGGGTTATTATTGGCCCACACTTCATCAAGACTGTAGCGATTATGTTCGACGTTGCATCAAGTGTCAGCAGCATGCTAACTTGCTTCATCTCCCCAGTCACGCCTTACAAGTTGCTCAAGATTTCTGGCCTTTTTCACAATGGGGCTTAGATCTCATTGGCGAGATTAACCCTCATTCATCTCTTCGTCATCAATCCATCATCACTACCACCGAGTATTTCACTAAATGGGTGGAAGCTATCCCTCTCGTCTCCACAAAAGCCGACAAGATTGTCGACTTCATCAACACCCATATCATCTGTCGTTTCGGTGTACCTCACAAAATCATCACCGACAATGGCAAGTCCTTTAAAAACAAGACCGTCCAAAAACTCTGTGATTCATTTGGCATCAAACTCAGCTTTTCTTTGCCTTACTACCCACAAGCAAATGGACAGGCTGAGGCTTCTAACAAAATCCCAACCAAAATTCTCATGAAGGTGGTCAACGACACTGGAAGGGATTGGCACGTTCAAATACCCTTCGCTTTGTGGGCCTACCGCACTAGCATCCAAACCTCTACGGGTGCTACTCCTTTCTCTCTAGTGTACAAAATAGAGGCTATCTTACCTCTTGAAGTACAAATCCCGTCTCTTCGTATTTCACTCCATGACATTCTTTCTAATGATGACTTTCATCAAGATCGATTAGCTCAACTTGAGTTACTTGACGAACGTTGTCTTGCTGCCCTCAATCATCTCCATGTCTATTAAAATCGCATCAAGCGTGCCTATAATAAAACTCTGAGAGAATGAGATTTCAATATCGGAGACCTCATCCTCAAAGAAAACCAACATGTGACCAATATGGAACGGAGTAAACGAGGTAAATTCACTCCTAATTGGCTCAGACCTTATATCATCACGCACAAGTATGGATCAGGGACTTATCGTTTGTCTTCTCTTGAAGGCCGACCAGAACCTGAGCCTCTTAATGCTTTGCATCTATGATCATTCTACTGTTAGTCGAGTACTCATCCACTTGACATTTAACTTGAGCTCGTCCCTTGAGCAATCCCTGTCCTTTTAATCCTTAATTCATTTCACCCTTTTTCCCTTAAACAAAATCCTCTACAACCCTTTTATGATGTACGGATGCTTTGTCCTAATAAAAGGGAGTCCTTGACCTTCTATAAGTCTAGTCCATGACTCAATATTCTGTCAAAACTAAATCAAGATGTCAAAATATCTAAGGTCACAAAATCAAATCAAAAAGCAGACTGCTCCCTTGAAGGACAGCTGCACTATCATTGTTGTAGCTAATAGACTGCTCCCTCGAAGGACAGCTATTCAAAAGCCCTTAAATCTATAAATCAAAGTCTAGACCAATCCCTCAAAGGATGGCTATGACTAAATCTTGCTATAAATAGCACTTTTTTAGAAGCTTCCCGCATCGATCAGCTTCACAAATGACCACCAAACAAATGACATCTTTATGTGGACTTCCCGCATTGATCAGTCCGCTCTAAAAAAATAAAAAAATAAAAAAAATGGTCATGGACTTGCCTTATAGTTGTCTCAAGGCCTCCTATAAAACGGGGCAAAGTTCTCCATACTCTAAAAATGGGTTACCTTTTTCCTCCTCAAGGGACTTCGAGCTCACTTTAATGTCAAAAGGGATTCGATTACCGCTCTAACATAACTATGGTCAATGACGCAACGCATAAATGGGGCTCTTGGTTCTAACAACCCCTGTCTATGTTGTCTTTTTGGTCCTTGTCAATAAAAGGGCACTTATGCCTTTTACTTTCTGCCTATACTTTGGTCACATTCAACCACATCATTTGTCAAAAAGACTTAATCCGACTCTTTTTAAACCAACCACATAGCCTAATCATTATGGTTTCCATCGACACACATGAAAACTATCAACCACCCAATTTATGTTAAGCATAAACCAATACTTGCTGAAACATAAATAGACCTCAATTCATTCTTAGCAAACATCCATCATGAATATGGATAGTTACTAGGGATGAAAAACCTCGACCAATGTTACAGAATACACCATTTGGAAAAGACTGTAGCATCATCTTCTCCTCATCATTTCATGCATGACCAAAATCAACCACTTTGATCCTTTTCCTCCCTTCTTGGGAGAACTACATTAGCCTGAGGCCCTAACGACATGGGCTATGTAGGCAGCACTCAGTTGACATGGGGTCTTCTGGGGTTAGCTCGGCCATTCTTCTCATCACTTTCTTCCATCTCCTTCTCTCATCACATGTCAATCACAGCACAGTCAATCACATATTCACATAATCATTAGTATACTCTCATTTTCATTATAACAACATAAGTCATTAGTCATAAATTTCATCCATCATAACTCATTAAACATTCGCATCATCCACAAGTTAAACATTCAATATCACATCTATCATCATCTAATCTAAAGTCATCATCATATAACCATTTCATAAACATTGTCATCATCACATCATTCTCATCATTAGCATCATCATAAAACATCATCACATTAATCATTAGCATCATCATAACATAATCATCATCATAAATATCATATCAAAACATGCATCATGAAACACATGAAAAATGCTGCAAACATTAAACATCTACAACATTTCCATAACACATCAATAGCTAAAATCTCATCATATATATATCAAAAATAGTTTTATACAATAAGACATAATATGTGTCTGTCTCTCTCTCTCATCATACATCTCTCATCTTCAGCTCACAGGCTGATATATACATCAAAATAATACATCTCTAGGGCTGCCCTCAAGGCTGTGGCTGTGGTGGTGGTGGCGGTGGCCGAGAAGAGGCTGTATCCTCTCCTCCCTCTGATCTCTACCGTCTGTGCGACCCTGAAGCCATTGCTCATGACATCGATCTCTATCGGCTCTGCTCCGCCCGCATCTCTGAGTATCACTATATCTGAGGGAACCCTCTGATGGCTCTCTCATAATATGTGATCTCATCTAGCGCATCACTGTATCTCACTAGAGATACAATCTGCGGTGGACCCATATGCCTTGCTCCTGTGGCCTGTCCTGACCCCTATGGCTGTGGCTGACCTCAGTGCACTGATACTGATGGACCTGCCCCCTGTGAAAATGCTGGATGCTGCCATGGGCCCTGCCCTCCAAAACTCTGCCCTGCCACTGCCTGTGCCTGGGCTGCCGCCAGCTGTCCCTATAACAGAATGACCTGTGCTGTCAGTGCTGCCACCTAACCTGTCATCTCCATCAGCTGCCCTGTAACCCCTGCCAGTTATCCCTACAAAACTGAGACTTGGGCCTGAGCCATGTCCCTCTCCTACCGTGCAGTGTCCCTCTCCTCGTAGGCTATATCCCACTCCCTCATAACAGCCTGTAGATCTAGTTGGGGACCCACCTGTACGCCTCTGTACTATCCTTCCCACCATGTTGTGTAGGCCTCTATACACCCTGGGTTGGCTATCTTAGGTCCTACCAGCAACTCCTCAAAATTGGGCTCCTCTGTCTCTTCTGATAGTGGGAGTGGCGCCTCTATGTCATCCCGCCTGTACTGTGGGAAGGCAGGAGGTACATCCTGTAGCAGCCCGTACTGGTGCCGCACTCTCTCTGCTGGAATCCTCTCGAGCTCGCCGACTCATCTGCCTCTAACCCATCGTCTGCTTTGAACACTAACCAGCTGCTCTCCCTGGTCTCTAAACGTTGGATAGACCAAGTATGGTCTCCAGATGATGTCTGCAGGAATCAAGGCCTCCAGTACGCCTCGGTAGTAGTCAATGTCTCTGACCACTCTGTCCACCTGCGTCTGCACCATAACCTCACGCCATCACTTGAACCTGACCCTAAAGCCAGCCTGGATCACCACTGGGAGGCCAAGAGGACAGGTAACCACTATATGCTCATAGGCCCAATAATGTAGCAAGTGGCCCACACATAGACTGTACCACTACCACCGGCTGATACCCCACAACTCTCTATATACCTGGGCCAAAAACATGGGTGCCTAGGAAAACACAGTCTACTGCTCCAACATCTCAAGCAAAACTCCCATCATAGCAACCAAAAACATGCCACCCTCTGCATCTGGCAACGCGTACACCGTGATGCCTATCATCATCAACACCGCTAGCTGATGTGCATCCTTGTCTGCAACGTACAAGGGCTCATACGCAAAACTCACTGAGTGGTAGCTCATCTCCATGATGTGCTCTCCAAATAACGTAACCATATGGATGTCATGTGCCTCTCTCGAGCACGCATACAGGTCTGCTCCGTGCACCGGCAGCCGCAAAATCTGATACACGTCCTCGATCGTGACTGTCATCTCGCTAGTAGGCAGGTGGAAGGTGTTGGTGGCATGGTCCCACCACTCGATCAAAGTCACCATAAGGCTCACGTCCCTCGCCACTCTGCAGTAGCATCTCAGCCTACCTAGCCTGACTGCGCTCATCTGCGCCCACTCCTCGACAAACACGCCTCTGCGCATACGCATCAGCAAGGTCGGGAGGCAATCCCACATCATCAGAGTCTGCCTCACCTGCATCCATACAGAGTCAATCTCGTGTTAAAATTGTTCCTCCTTTTCCTATTTTACCAACCATTCTGACTATCTATGCCTAACCCAACACCTAAGAAGCCCTTGGCGTAGCTTCGACCTCTCAGCTTGACCATTTTTTAGAACCATTTTTGACCAGGCAGCCACCAACATCAGTTAGCATGCCAGTGACGACACTCACCTAACCGACGTTAGTTAATTCATGACCGACGTCAATAGGTTAGTGACCGACGCCGGTTGCTGGTCGGTTGACGCCGGCGGGATCGCCGACTGGTTCGGCCCTAGGGCTGAATGGGGCGAGCCCTAATTTTTAGGGCTTCCTTATTTTATCTCCTAAACCCCCCAAAAAACCCTCTAAATCACTCCTAACCTATCCTAGACTCTTTACCCACCTTCCTAGCTACCCTCCCCCTCGATTTCTACCTCAAATAACAATAAGTTCAAAAACTAAATTCAAAACCAAAATGAATCAAATAGGGTTCAGAGACCCTCCTACCTTGTCCCAGCGACACCGGCGTGGTGGCACGATGGGTGCCGCTAGTGGTGGACCTCCCATGGGTCCTCTACTCCCCTCTGCCATCTCTTCTATCCCAATGGCTCTGCACGCTCCTGTTAGCTCAAACACGTCCCTGCGGTGTCCAATCAACTTCTTCTCTCCACCAATGTCTCTTTGCCACCTCGCATAGCGCCTCGATCAACTCTGAGTCACTTTCACTAACTGAAATTCAGAGCTCACTTTTTCACTTTGTCAAATGTCACAAATGACTTTTGGTGGGCCGCCAATCTAGTTTTGTCAGATTTGGCAGGCCGCCGACATCAGCTTCGGCGTGCCCTAATCCACCGACGTCGGCCGATTTTTGCCGACGTCGGTCTCTTTTTGACACCGACACCGGTTATATAACCGACGTCAGTGGCCTTAAAAACCTTCATCCCTCTTCACAATGACCACAATCATGTCCCTAATCAAGTCAAGTCCTTCAGACCATGTCATTTTGGCCCCTTGGGGCACATTTAGATCACTTTTTGCATCCATCCATCGACCACTAGACATTGGAGATCATGCCCATCTCCTAAAACCGTGACCACTTTCAAAGCGTTTGCCTTGGTTGATTTTGCCTGTATGTTACCTCATGATTGGTTAGCAAAATTGTGCGCACCCTTTTGCCCTTCACAAGTATAGGATCGCAAGCCAGTTGATCCGCACTACTTGTGACTTTTTCATGTTTTCAGGAGCACTTCTTAAGCCTGGGATACCTGGAACATGATGACCATTGGAGCTTCAGCTTAGATTGAACAACCCGATCAGCTACGACTAATGCTGGGGCCCAGTTCTTTTAATTTTGGCACTCCTTGACCTTTGACCTGCGACAATTTGACCTGACCATCCTTGTGAAGTGGTGTTCGCACAATCATAACTTTTGCAGCACTCTCACTCTCTTTTCCCCCTTTCTCATCCACTCTCTATCAAATCAGCACCCGATTCCAGGTTCCCTTCTCTCGACTCCTGCTTTGAGGGGGGATACCTCATCCATAATCAGGACAACCAACTCTCACCTATTTTCATCTTGTAGTTCACTTGATCAACCTTATCCCATACCTGGGGCAACCAACTCCTATTTTTGTCTTATAGTTCACTTAAAGCAACCAATAAGACAAAAAGGGGCAAATGTAGACACCTAAATAGTGTCTAACCCTTGGTCACTTTCCCCTTAGTCCATTCCTAACCCATTCCTAACAATTACTAATTTAAAATAATAAACTTATTTTGAATTAACCCCCCCTCCTTGGACACATCACCCATGACACCTCGCCTGGGACACCTCACCTTGGACTAATTCCCATCCTATGACTCACCCAAGATCTATTCCTAATTCTCTCTAACCGCCTAACAAACTCTCGTGCGTATTTAGCCCAAACCTCGACATTCTCCAATGGATAGTACACTTGGCAGATGAAAAATTGGCTTAGTGGCTCTTTTTACCCATTCTAACTCCACCGACGTCGGCCAAGTGTCGACCGACGCCGGCGGAATCGCCGACATCGGTTATACTTAACCATTTTTTGTAGACTCTTTAAGGATCCCAATCAGAATTGGCTAATCTCCGAAAGCAAATCCTTCAATCTTGAGTCTTCGACCATCCGTCAATCTGTGAAATCTCTCAGTCAAGCCTCTCACTCTCTCCCTCAGGTGTACAACAGCTTCAGGTTCTCCATCAGCAACAGGTTCTCCACACAGGCTACATCAATAGCAGGTACGGGTATCATCAGTAGCACTCCTTCCACAAGGCACAGGTAAGTATATTGTCTGTGTTTTTATTCCCTTTTCAGTTATTGCTTTCAAACAATATCTCCCTAGACCAGACTGTTAATCAACCCAAATCTAAATCTTGATTTATCCACCTCCCTGTTTCTTCCATCCTCTATCAGATCATACATTCTGCCCATTTAACCAGACTCTCAGACTCAGACCCTAGACCATTCAACCAAGCCCAAAACTTTGTCCACAGACCAAAACCCTGATCAGACTCTGTCCACAGACTACTCAAGTAAATCCAGACCCTGACCAAGCTCTGTCCAAACCACAGACTTAACCAGACTTCGTCCAAAGACCTTTGCCCCGATCGATGCCGGTCACTACCCCAATCGACATCGGCATATTAACCGACGTCGGCACCTTTACCAACCGACGCTGGCGGCTGTAACCAGTTCGACAACTTCTTTCAAGTAAGTCTTTGCTTCCCTTTTTCATTCCATTTCTTTATCATTTCAATTCTTTATCATTCTGTTATTTGTCAGACATTTCTTTTTATTGACTAGTGGGTTTATATTCCTTAAGGAAGTTTTCATACTTCTGGAATCAAGCTTTCGCTTGACAACCCACCATCTGTCCATTTAACGCCTTCTTTTGTCCAAGCTTCTTTTCTTTGCAGGTGTCATTCCTCCACAGCCAAAGAGGAGTACTCACAGTGTCTGGATTATAGTGCGCAGACAATATCTAGGTACACATCAAGCCTTGACCATTCTTTCTTTAGTTTCTTTCCTTCAAAATTTGAAAGCAAAATTTGAATAGAAACATGGTTGAAGCTTCCATGGATGGAGGCAGTGTTTGGGTTGGTGTCTTGAGAGAAATGAGAACATCATTTGGTCGATAGGTCATGTTACAAGTCTTGAAAGGGGATGGGTCAGCGGGAATGACATGGACTTGCCCGTCATGTTCAAATTTGACACAACGGTGCAGTGTAGAAGGAACGCAAGCCATGGCATGGATCCAAGGTCATCCTAGTAGCATGTTATATTGAAACTCTCCCTCGATGATGTAGAAGAGCTTCAGGACTGTGCGCAGGCTGACACAAATATGGAGGATGACGGTGCCAATGGTGGTAGCAGTGGTGTCATTAAAGGATCGAAGGATTGTGTCAGTTTTTGATACGCAATTCTTGGGGAGGGCCAATTGATCAAAGGCATAGGTAGAAATGATATTAATGCTGGCACCTCTATCAATCATGACTCGGTTAATGCGGGTGCAATCAACATAGGCTGTGATGAAAAGAGCAGCGTCCTCATCTTTCAAATTAGAGGTAGGAATTTTAGAATCACTGAAAGTGATAGAGGCGATGGGGGATAATGAGTGGACCAGGGAAGCTAGTGGTTGGGGGTCTTCAGGTTGGACCTCCACTGCCTGTAAGGCTCTGATTAGAGCTTGATGATGTTGGGGTGAGCTTTGGATGAGGTCATACAAGGTCATCTTCACGAGCGTTTGGTGAAGCTGTTTTAACATAGAGTCATGGATTGCCCTTGAAGAAGAGGGTTGGGATGAACCCAGGATGGAAATCTTGGGCTTTGGTGGTTGAGGTGGCTGGACAAAAGGGTAGGTCTAAGGAATAACAGCTTTTTCTTTTGCCTTATGCTTTTGTGACCTAGTGGTTACGTGGATGGCATTAATTTCAAAGAGAGGGGGCGAAAGAGGTGAAGGGACCATAGTCTGTTGATGAGATGTTGATGAGGGTGAAGAGGTTTGAGAGATATGAGAAGGTGTCAGAGGTGTGTCGATAGTATCCTCAAGGAGAAGGGTGTCTTTTTCTATGTATTGGTGAATGACAACCTTGAGGGCACAGCAATTCTCAGTATCATGTCCTGGCATGCGATGATATAGGCAAATTTTAGTATCATCAAACCAGGAAGGTTTTGACCTAAGAGGTTGGAATGGTTTGATAGGTGGAAGGGTTATGCTAGAGGTTTACAAAAGTCGGTGCAATATCAAAGCGTATGAACCTACTAAGGGGTCTGTGCTTGTTGATGCATGAGGCGTTGATGACTTCTGCTTGGGGAGTGTTGAAGGAGACTTCTGTACCACCTTTTGGGTTGGTGGTGCGGACAAGTGCATAGACAACACTTTCTTTATGAGAGGTGCCAAATTTTTTAGAGGTGGTAGGCTTGTGGTAGGTAAAGGAAGTAGTGGAGGTAATTTTTATGGTTAGGGGTTAGAGAAGGGAGCACTCCTATTATGGTAGAAGGATGAGGGCCCAAAATGGAGGGCAATGATGATGGTGATGGTGGAGGAGGAGTTAATTTCCATGGTTTAGTGGCCATATTTGGTTTTATTTTAGGACCACTATTGGGCGAGGCAAGGTTCAAGTCTACCTTCACTTGTAGGTGAGTGAGGTTAGTGACGGGGCGAACTCTAAGGGATTTGATCAGTTTTGATGTGGTGGATGAGGGTTTAGGTTCTGATATGGATGGTTGAGGTTTTGAAGGTTTAAAAGTAGAAGTTTGGTCTGTGTTTGAGACTTTGGGGGATTTTATCACAAGAGGGTCGACAGCACGAGATGAGATAGGTCAGGCAGGATGAGGAGCTTTGAGTCACTCCCATAATGCTTGATGCTCCAATTTCCTCAATTGGAGAAGTCCTAATTTCTCCACCAATCGAGAGAATGGTTGGGAAGATGTTGGATGAGGCTTTGGTCCTTTAGAAGATGTGGATGGTTGCGGGGCCGAAAATGTGTTAGGTGTAGCGATCTCGAACCCAAGATGTGAGGGAGTCATTATTGGATCAACTTTGGTCAAAGAAGGTGGAGAGACAGGTTCTTCTCTTGGTGGAGAAGGAACTAGAGAATGTGGCTCCTCAAGAGGATAGAGGGTAGGGATAATTGTGCCTTCTACTTGTGGTTGAGGAGTAGGAAGGGTAGGGTCCTCCATTGGTAGCAAGAAGGAGGAAGGTGAGGCTGGCGGTGCTGGTATAGTCAAGGCATCCTCCAATATAAGGGAAGTCAATGGAGAACTAATAGGGGAAGAGGGTTCATCCACGTGAGATGGACTGATGGGTTGACTAACCTCTTGAGACTGAGAGAGAGGTTGGTCAGGCATGAGAGGCGAGACCGTGTTGACTGTGCGTATATTATGTTCTTGAGAGTCATCAGTCATGGTCTGCACGTTGTTTTGGCTAGGAGGATGGTTGGGAAAAGTTTGTTTAAAGATGTCTATGCTTTGATTAGGTGGCGCGTTTGGGTTGTCCAAGATGAGATCACCTTTATCAAGCATGTCCTGAATGATGTTCTTGAGAGTCTTACAGTTGCCCATGTCATGGCCTTTGATGCGGTGATAATTGCAGAAGTCATTCTCCCTATACCACGTAGGGATAACACATGAAGGATCAAACTGAAGAGGTGGTCAAATTTGGGGGAGATTTAGGACTCCCTGTTTGATAAGTTTATCCAACACAGATGCGTATGATTTTCCTAGTGGAGTATATTGACGCTGCACATATCTTTGTTGGAATTGTCATGTGATACTTTGAGATGTAGACAGTTTGGGCTGGTTGGTTGTTGTCAAAGATGATGGTCTAACGACTACAACATTTGTTGATGCCTTATATTTGGAATTAGAAGAAGAAGGTTTAGAGGAAGAGTCATTGGACTTGGTGTTGGGGTTTTTACTCCACAACTTGACTTTGTTTTCCTCGACGACATGTAGCTCAAGCTTCCTAGCCATTGTGAAAGCTTCGTCAAAGGTGCAAAATGTTTGGACCCGCAAGGTAGAGGAAATATGTTTGGCACATGCCTGTGAAAAGAGTTCGATGAACTCGGGTTGAGGCAAAGAAAAGGAGAGCTGGTTGATTAAACCTCTCCAACGGGCAACAAAATCGGCTATGGATTCGTCATCAAACTGTCTGATAGAGTATAGGTCTATGATGGAGACCTTTTTGGTGATATTGATCAAGAAGTGGTCAAGGAAAAGTTGGGCCAGTTGGGTGAATGTGAAAAGAGAGTGTTTGGTGAGAGAGTTGTACCAATCGAGGGCAGCACCAGAAAGTGACATAGGGAATGTGCATAGTAGTAACGCATCATCATGTGCTATAAGATAACAAGCATGTCTGAATGCTCATAGGTGCTGCTGTGGGTCTTCCTTACTCTGAAAGCGAGTAAACTTAGGAAGTTCCCACTGATTGGGATACGGCTGGATTGGGACGGAGGGATGGATGGGTTTGTTACAAATTTGGTCATATGAAAGGACATTTCTTGAGCCTAAAACAGAGGTCTCAAGATTAGACATTTTGTCCATCAGTATTTTGATTAGATCAGCTGATGGATTTGCAGGTGGGGTGCCCCATAGGTTGTAAGGCATTTGGAAGGTGCTAGAAGGGGTGTATGACAGTCAGTTGTGCTTGTATAGGTGCAACATACTGATAACTAGCCATATGGACAGAAATGGAGGGCAAGGGTGGTTGTGTCATGAAGGTAGAAGGCACGACTAGGCTTGATGTTGCCAGAGGTGGTTGGGTGGTGGCAACATTAGCCAAAGGATGAGTAGCCACCCTGGTGTTGATGGGGGAAGAGTAGGCGGGATGGAGACAACTAGATTTTGGAAAGGGGTAGAGCTTTGTTGAATAGTCTGTGGTTGATGGGGGGTCAAAACCCCAATGGAAGTGGGCCCAGAGATAGAAAGAGAAGCCACACTTAGAATATTAGTCATGGTCTGGTTGTTGGTCGAGGCAACAGCCTGGGTGTCTATGGGCTGGATTATAGACGCTGTGGATATGATGGTCGTCTCAACTAAAGAGGTTGGCATCCCATAAATTGGGTTGCCTAAGGAGTCTCGCATTCGACTTCATGCGAGATAATGTTGAAGGGCCTTGACATTGAGGTCAAGGAACCTTTCGAAGTCTTGGTCCCCCTCAAGGACAATGGGAGGCTGAGTCGAGGTCAGTTGGGTAGGAGTTCATTCGGTCTCTGAATGATACTCCATTAGAGGATTGGTTATGGAAGGCGAAGGTGGGAGCGGTTGTTGCCTCACATGGTCAACAAGAGTCTTGGTTTGACTACGTGTCAAAACCATTCAAGGCAAGAAAGGGTCAGGTTCTAAAAACTGTGTTTTTCAGTCTCCAAAAACCAGAATGGGTGTTGGACAGCAAGAAAGTCAAGTTTTAAGCTTGCTATTTTGGAAGAAAGATTTTGGATAGTGACTGACGTCGGTAGAAAGACTGATGTTGGTGAAATAGGAAGCTGATGTCGGTTAGATAACCGATGTCAGTGAAGGTAGTTGCCGATGTCGGTAAAAAAAATTGATGTCGGTGACTATGTTATTCCAGAAACACAAAAAATTTAAAAGTTTTTGGAAAAAATAAGAAAACGTCCTTACTAGCTCAAAAAACTAGATAGAAACAGAAAAATAGATGAAGACAGGTAGACCCTAAGCATTAAATCCTAAGAATCAACTTTTAGAATCATGTTGGCTTATGCCTTAGAGTGTGTTTGGGAAGTTGGCTTTTAGAACGGGTCCTAAAAGAAGCAGTCTAAGGTTGGTTTCAGGTTAGTTTCGGTGCTCAATGTCTATGTTAGGTTCCATACGTGGCCTGGTGCTAGGAGCTTGCTCCCCTCACTTCACGAACCTCGAGCCGAGCTGGGCCGCTTAGCCAGTATATACTTCCCCTAGAGTTTATACTCTGCCAGAGAACAGAGTGGGCTCTCCCCTTGGTAGTGAAGTCCAAGTAGGATTGTCAGGAAGGGTAAGGTATCCGCTAGGTGATGAAATCCTAGTTAGACCTTGTCTCAAGTATGTTTTGATGTTTGATTTGTGAAAGTGGTCAGGTCGTGTAACATAAGTGTGCTACGATTTATTCATGATGCGGTTTTAATTACTAGATGTGTGGACTAAATATGCATTCAGGCAGAAATGAGATGCAATAGATTTTAAGCCCAAATTGAAATGTGTGTTCGGATGCAGACAAGTGAAGAAAAGGTTAAAGAGTATGAATTGACTAGTCTAAGATGCAGGAAAGAAAGAAAAAGAAGGATTATTTTTAACTTTGCTGATGGTGTCTTTTGGAAGAGATAGAGGAAAAGGATGCAAGAAGAGGCCTAATGCACCTATATGAAAAGTTTGCTTTTAGAAGAAAAATATGAACCCAAGGAAAACTCCTAGGGTCCCACCGAGCATGCCAGAATGTTTCTAACTATTTTTTCTTTTCCACATTTAAAAGAAATAAGAAACTAGAGTATTGGTCAAGGGTTAGATGTTACCCAGATGAGGTCTACACACTGTTATCCAGACATTGTAGGGACTCCTCTTTGGCTGTGGAGGATGACACTTGCAGATAAGAGGGACTTAAACAAGAAAACTGTTAGATAGATAGGTGGTGGACTGCCAAGCAATGCTTGATCCTAGAAGTGCAAAGACTTCTTAGAAGGATGACAGTCCATTGATTGATAAAGAACATAATGTTGTTAGAAAAGGAAATGATAAAATATTGAACAAAAGAAATAGAAATAAATGCGTACCTGTATGTGGCAATTTGTCTTCCATAGTCGCTGACATCGGTGGTTCTGCCAGCATCGGTTGGTTATAGTCTCCAGCATCGGTTAGTCTGTCAACGTTGGTAGGGGCAATAGGCCTGGTGGCTGGCGTCGATTGGGACAATAAGGCTTTGGGTGATTTTCAAGGCTGTTTGTGGTTAGCAAAGTGGTTTGGAGTGTCTGTGGGAGTTTTAGTGGCTGGTTCTAGGTCAACAGGACAGAGAGTGTGGCTAAAATGGGACTGAATGGATGACAGGGGCAAAAAGAGAGATAAGGGTGAGAGAAGGCTTTTTAGCCTCTCTGGGAAGAACAAGACTGGGTTGTGTCAAGAATGCTTGGAAATGTGTAGTAATCTGATTGCTAAAGAATTTAAAAAGATAGTAAAATAAGACCAATACAAATACTTAGCTGTGGGTGGAGAGGTAGAGGTGCAGGAGGCCTATTTCCATTATGGCTAATGCTGGAGGTGTCGTGTAACCTTCAATCTAGTGCAGAATGATTGAAGCAGAACCTTTGATCCTGGAGAGTGTTGTTGAAATGCTGATATCTACAAGAAGTTGAGGAGTGAGAAAGCTTGAAGTCTGGAGCAAGAGAATTCACATTCGCAGAGGGAAGCAACAAAAGCAAAAATGTAGTCTTAAAGGAATTGACGCCAGCAAGACCACCGATGTCGGCCGAATAATGACCGACGTCGATGGCTGAATAATGGGAAAAGAGGCTATTTTTAGCCTTTTTCCCCGTTCTTCCAACTGCCAGGTCTAACTATCATTGGAAAATGGTCCAAGGCAGATTAAATGAGCGTGAGAGGTTAGTGGGAGGGATGAAATGGGGTTTAAGTAATTAAGATTTGGCATGGGCTGAGGGAGGCATGGGTGATGTGTCAAGGGGGTTATTAATTTAAAATAGTTAATTTATTTTAAATTAATAAGTGTGTGGGTTAGGAATGTTTAGGGGGTGGACCAAAGAAACTAAGGGGGAGGATGACCAAGGGATAGACACGATTTCAGTGTCTACACATGGAGTTGCCAGATTGTAGGATAAAAATGGGAAGGGACTAATCTTGCTTCAGCTTGAAGCTTGAGGCTTCAAACTATGTGTCCTTCCCCAGCGGAGTTGCCAAAAATTGTTGGGTGAATAGTTTGTCAGTCAGCTATTTGATTGAGCAAAATAGGTCTTATCATCCATAGCAAAGGAGATTTGTCAGCCCAGTGTGCAAGTTTACTACATCAGAGGTGGGTGAATCTCTCCTCTCATCAAGGGAAGGTTCCCTATTTATATACTATATAAATAAGTAAAAAATAACACTCAGGGGTAGGATACACCATCCATCTCTCTTCTTTTAGAGATGATGTTCAGAAACAAAATAGAAAATCTTGGTGAAAAAACTAAAGACACTTCTCTTCTTTTAGAAGTCTTCTTGCAGGGAATAGCAAGATTTCTTTCAGGTAGTGACAAGTAACTGGTAACCAAAGGCGTAGTAACCAACAGACTGAGATGTAGTACAAAGTCTCCACCTCGACTGCCCAAGAGTGAAATATGAAGGATAATGAGGGAAAAAAGTCATCCCAAGATCCTTTATATAGGAACAAAATATGAAGGATAATGAGGGCACAAAGTCATCCCAAGATCCTTTACACAGGAACAGATAGAAAACACACTAAAGGCAATTATGGGGGCACAAAGTCTCTCCATAGTTGGCTTTAGGACACCTTCCTAATTACTTCCACTTGTTCTACTTGTTAGATCAAATAAACAAGAATGCTCCTAGGAAATAGACATAAGAACAATTTCCTAAAATATCACAAGCTATAACAGTACAAAGTCTACAAGTAACTTGATTTTTCATTCAGATAAAATAATATGAACAACAATCTGAGCTCAAAGTCTCAGTATTCTCCTTTCAATTTGGGTAGAGTTTCACTTCTATAAAAATGAAAAGTCTCCCCTACATAATGAGAGAAATTACAATGTATAGCCACCAAGCAAGGCTTGGCACTCTTTCCCATGAGACGGCCCATGCTACAGTCAATGCCTTCAATGCATCTTCAATTTTGTTTAGAGAGACCATGCTTGGAACAGTGCATTGCCTTAACTATGGCGTGTCCATTCATCTAATATGTCTCCTCTTGGGTTTTTATCATCTAGTCTATCCCCTCTAATGTTCACATAGCTGTCTAATTTGCCATTACTTCATGGAAGAAAAACAGGCCGCATCCTTGATTTGGTGTGCTCAAAAGTCTACTTGATCCACTATTTCACCTACTAGAAATAACTCTTTTGAAGATATTTTTGATCCTTTGGTCTTGTTCCTCTCTCCCCTGTATCAATTTGAGCCTTCAGGCTCTCTTTTTAGCTAGTCTCTTGGTTCTTCCTTTAAATTTCGTGATCTATTTTAATTTCAAAGGATAATCCCTTACTTTAAATTTGACGTATGTGGGGCTGTCAATGGTCGCTAGCTACTTGAACCATGTTGAACCTTGAACCTTTGAACCTTGAAAGTTCATTGGTTCATCAGTTTGTCAGTTCATTATATCTCTTTTGGTCCATCACTTCCCTGTTCTTTCTAAGTTCTTTGATCTTCATCACACTGGTTGAACCTTTAAACCTATGAAATCATTGAACCTTTTGGTTCAAGGTTCAAAGGTTCAATCTTTGTTCTTTGTAGCCCTTCTTGTCTAAGTCTTTGGGGCTCTTTTCTACATCTTTTTCCAACCTTTAGAACACCCCGAAGGGAAGGTATCCTTTGGGTCTCTGGAAAGGGTCCTTTCTTAGACGTCAAGTGGCCCCTACAAGGGTACCTACCCTTTGGGATCTTTCAGGTGGCCTTCAGGCTTCTATTTCCTTGATGGGTTTTTCCTGTTTTGGTAGACCTTTTCTTCAGACAAAAAGTCCAAAGGAATTCCTTCATTTTGTCTTTTTTCACTAGGCTTTGGCTTTCGGGTTTTTTCCATTGGGCTTTCCTTTAGACAAAATGTTCAAAGGAAAGGTTCCTTTCCTTAGCCGCTCATGCCCTTCAATTTATTCAAGCTCTCTTCCCAAGTGAATTCCTTTAGACAAAATGTTTGAAGGATTTTTGCATTAGTCATTTTTCCATGGAAAATACTTCCCAAAGAATTATTTCGGCCTCTTTCACTTAGTCATTTTCCTGAAGGATTTCCAACTTTGTCTGCTTTTGCTCACTACCCTTCGTAAGGGTACTTAGCCTTGATTCACTGCCCTCCACAAGGGTACTTGTTCCTTTGGCTTTGGGGCAGCCCCTTGAACCTACCGATTGAACCAACTTTGGTTCAATGGTTCAATGGTTCAATTGGTTCATTCTTTGTTATTTGGCTAAGTCTTTTTGATCTTTTGAACCAAGCGCTTTGAACCAATTGGTTGTTGAACCATTGAACCCATTGAACCTTTGAACCAAAATGGTTCAATAGTTCAACGATTCAATGGTTCAAGCCTTCTTCTCTTTGATAAGTGTTTTGAAGCCATGGAACCTTTGAAACTTTGAACTTTAAACCTTGACAAATGCACTAAACCCTTTCCAACGACGTTGAACCTTGAACCCATTGAACCCTTGAACCTTTTTGGTTCAATGGTTCAATCATTGCTTAGAAGCTTGCTGATGAACTCTTTTGGTTGAACCAAGGCATTGAACCAATCTTGGAAATGTCTAAGTGTTGGAAACTTGCTCTTTTGAAGGAATTTACCTATTTAAGCCATGGAACCCTTTGAACCTATTAATTTCAAGCATGTTGAGTTTGTAGAAACATATCTATAGAGTTCATAGTTTTAAGCCTGCAAAGTCTATAGATTTAAGCCTACAGAGTCTGTAGATTTCTGAAAAAGCTTTGAAAAATGAAGAAATTGAATGCTCAGAATAATTTTTGAAAAGGGGAGAGAGGATTTTGGTCTGTTGAACTAAAATAGTTCATAGGTTGTCCCAAAAATGAGTGACATTTTTGGGGACAACAGGATGCATCAATCAAATTGTGATGGTTATAATAATGGATTCAGAGCTCTATCTTCATGATAAATCCTTGTTAGTAGAACTCTTAGAATTGCATATCAAGAAAGAGGTGTATTGGAAACAAAAATAAAGGGAGGTCTGGATCAAAGAAGGGGCTAAGATTAGAAAAAAATTACATAATTCTATTAGGGTTTGTTAATAAAGAAACCATATTTCAAGCATCAAAATCAAGTTTCGGTTCAGTCGGATACTAATTTTAAGATTAAAAAAGATATGTTTTTTTCAAGATTTGATATGAATGACTAAGGCCTCCCCTCTGGGAACTCAAACTGATATCATTAAATTCATCCCTAAATTGGTGACAGCTCAGTAAAATGAAAAGTTTATATCCCTCTTTACTATGGAGAAAATTCATAAAGTAGTGTTCTCTATGGGGAAGGATAAATCACTAGGGCCTAACAGATTCCATGTTGCTTTCTTTCAATTTATTGGGATATCTTTGGAAAAGATGTTAATATGGTCAATAAATCTAAGATGAAGCATAAGGTAAGAGTGGACATCAACTACACCTTCATCTCCATGGTCCCTCAAGGAGATTTTTAGTCCTCCTTCAATAATTATAAACCCATCTCATTGTGCAATACTATATATAAAATCATTTTGATGGCCATTTCATTTTGCCTCAATCTAATCCTGGATTCTCTCATATCCAAAGAGCAAGGAGGGTTTGTCTTAGATAGACAAATCTAGGAAGGCATCATCATTACTCATGAAATTATGCACTCTCTCTTGAGAAACCATAAGGCTGGAATGATTATGAAACTCGATATCAACAAAGCAGATGATAGAGTCAACTAGAGATTCCTCATTAAAGTTCTCAAATTTGGGTTTGATCTATGTTAGTGCAACTAGGTCTTTAGTTATATATCATGTCCATGATTATATATGCTTGAAAATGGGGAACCTTCTAGTTTCTTTGAAGCCTCTCTGGGGATACACCAAGGGATCCCTTATCCCCATTCCTCTACATTATCTTGGTGGAAGCCTTGGGTCATTTGATCTCTAAGGCACTAAATGATGGAAAAATTATGGGTCTTAAAGATACAAAGGGGATGTATAGCTTCTCTCATCCATAGTTTGTTGATGACATAGTGTTTTTTGGAACACCTTTAGTACAAGAAGCTCATTCTTTTAGACAAATCTTGTCAAGTTACGAGGATGCTTCTAGATAATTGGTTAAGGACACAAAGTTTGAGCTATATTTTATGAATGTGGATAATTGCTCCCATAAATACATTGCCAACATCCTCAAGTTCAATATTGGCACTCTCCCTATAAAATATCTAGGCATTCCCTTGTTTGGAGGACTGGGTAAGGCTAGTATATGGGACCCCTTGATCAAAGATTTATGGGCTAGATTGGAGGAATGGAAAGGAAAGTGGCCATCTCTATCTAGTAGAATCACCCTCAGTAAATTAGTTCTTTATGCCTTTTTAATTTATATCTTGTCAGTTCTAACCCCTCCTACTTTAGTGATCAAGATAATCAATGACATTATGAAAGACTTATTATGGAAAGGTTCAACTAATAAAAATAAATTGTCTCTATTGAAATGGGATAGGGCCTGTCTTTCTCAACCTATGGCAGAGCTGAGATTAAAAAAATTTGGCTCAAAATTTGGCCCTTGGAGTAAAGTTGGTCTGGACCATGATCTCTAATCCTAAGGCTCTTTGGAATGAGTTGTTGTAATTCAAGTATTTTGGTGAATCTGACCCAACTATAATTTTTTGAGTTCATAATGATCCTAAGGGTTCTCACATATGTAACTTCATCCTCAAAATCCATAATATAATCAAAGATCATGTCTCTTGGATTGTGAATAATGGGCATAGGGTAGACTTTTGAGAAGACTCCTGGAATGGACATAATCCCCTTCAGGAGCTGCATGACTTAGAGGATATAAAGGTTGTCTTGTCTACATTATGGGGAAATAAGGTTTGTGATTATTTGGAACCTAGTCCTTGGGCTATAATGCTCAAATAGAAATGGTAAAGTTTGAAATATGTCCCAATCCTGAACTCACAAAAATTAGTTTTGGAAGAAATTTTGGCTAAAAAGAAAGTCTTTATCAATTCCAAGGAAGATGCCATTCAGTTGAATGAGGCTAAAATAGGGACATGTTCTATTAATTTGGGTTAAAAAATCACTGAGTGTGAGAATCCTATCTTTGCCTAAGCAAAATTAAGGTACTAGAATAGTGGTGGATCTTCCAAGGTAGGATATTTTTCATGGTTGGCCACCCAAAGTAGGATACTCAATTTGAATCTCCTAAAGCAAATGGGAATTGAAGGTCTTTCTAGATGTGTGTTGTGTTGCTTAGATAAAGAAACTAGAAATCACCTCCTTTTTTATTGCCCCTTTATAGTTCATTGTAGGAATTGGTTGTGTACAAAACTAGGATTACAATGGGCCTGATCGAAGTCTCATCTGGTGGCCTTATCATCTTGGCCACCTTGTCTTGAAAATGCCAGATTTTCTAATCTTTGGATGGAAATCCATGTTATTTTGATATGGACACTTTGGAAGGAAAGAAATATTCAAAATTTTGAAGACAAACCCAACCAATTAGAATAGGTGTTGAATAGAGATAAAGTATCCATGTCTAAAGTTGGCTCAGCATCGACTTGAAGATGCAATGGATTTCTCTCAAGATTGGATATGCAAATCCTTGCTAGGTGGAATATTCTCAAGTCTCCCCTTATTAATGGGTCTAGAGTATCAAGAAAAAGGATTGAGAGATTGACCAATTTTACTTGGCTTCCTCCACCTTTAAGGGTTTTTTAACTCAACTTTGATGGGGATACTATGGGGAATCTGAGAGCCTCTAGAGTAGGTTGTGTTATTAGAGACTATGTTGGTTCCCTCATTTGTGTTGCATCCCTAAAATTGATTGATGGTACTAAAAATGAAGCTAAGGCTCAATCTCTCACCTTGGGTGTAGAAATGGTTTCCATTTATGGTATTGATAGAATTATTCTTAAAGGGGACTCTATGGTTTTAATATAATATTTAAAAAATAGAAGGGTATATGCTTGACATATTTAGAACATATTAGGGAAGAGCTAGGACATTTTGAATTCTTTCTCCTCATGGAAGTGACTAAATATTTCTAAGAATTAAATGTTATGGCACACTTTTTGGCCAATCAAATCATAGTGCAGAAGGAGGAACCCATAATTAACAACTCATGAAATCTTGGCTAAAGGATCCCACTCCCTTTTCATAATCAATATTGATCTCACATTGATATGGCATGATTGTGTGAATTTTTAGATGAAGTGGGATTTTCATTGCCTCTTATGGATTGATCCTAATTTGGTTCATCACATGATATATTTGATTAGGTTTATTTTCATATGGATCCCCTAAGGTTTGCACCATGTCTCTTAGATTTATATCAAGGCGGTGTGTTGGCTTGTGTAAGGCTTGGATGGAGTGCTATATGAAACTGGATCTTAATGAGCCCATAATCAAGGTTAGTGCATAGAAATGAGATATGTCTTTTAAAGGAAGCATGAATGAGACTCGATTGAAAAAGGTTTTCATCATACAATATGGACCTATCATGGAGGTGATTAAGGGTATTATTGGCATAGTCTTCCTAGAGACACCATTTTAGGTCAAGGTGAAATCTAATTTGGAATCTATTTTCATATCCAATTTCCTTATGGTTGTGGATGACAAGTACTTGGATAAGAAAATTATGGTGTAGTTGATCAAACCCTAATAGAGAATCAATAGAGAGGAAGTTATTGATGGATTCCCATAAAAAATCTTGGCTTCTCTTCCCCCTTGTTGGTGTTGACAATTATGGCATAGTCCCCTTTTCTATCTACATGGAGCTTTAGGAGTGGTTGATGGTGGATCTATCCTATATGGAGAAAGTGCAAGGTATTCTTCAATCCCATACATCTAGTGGAAAGATGGCAGTGTGTTTATATGTGGATTTTCTATGGGCCCCTATTCTCACTCTCTCTATAATTTTAGGATTTCATTATTCACCCTATGTCTTAAGTGTTATTCAAATGCCTAAAAGGGTTAAAGGGGGTTGGACATTTATTACCACCCCTTGATTTTGGATTAGTTGATGGTTTGAGTAGGGAGATCACTCCTAGGTGGGCAGTCACAATAATAATGAGATCCCTTTTTGACTTAGTGCTCCATTCACTAGTCTCGAGAGGTTTTCGAGTGGTGAAAGAAGGAGATAAAACTGAGGTACTTATTGACTTTGATGTTTACTAGGAAATAGGTCATCTTTCATCTGTAGGATGGAGTTACTAATGATATTATTTATACCCTATGGTAATGGAAATTGAGTTTTTATTTGTATGTTCACATTGTAATCCTAATGGTCGATGTTCAGTTTTGTTTTTTATTTTTTTGGTATGTTTAGTCTCTAGTGGTTTTACACTTTAGCTGTTTTGGTTTGGTTCTGGGCTTGTTCATCTATTTTTTTGTATCATTACCTCATGGATTTTCTAAGGCTAACCTTTGGTTTATTATTTTTTATCTTTTTATGGGTGAGGGCCCATATCAACCCTAATATATATATATATATATATATATATATATATATATATATATATATATATATATATATATATATATATATATATATATATATATATATATAATAGGCTTAGGTTTATGAGTAGAATAAGGTTTTCACAAATATAAGACTTTTTTTATGATAATCTAGTTTTACAACCATAATAGGATAAAAACTTGAAATGTAATTTAGATTGATAAATATGATACTCATGCATACATCTGAATGTAACATATTGAAATTGGTTGCATTGATTTGACAAGTGACACTGTTAAATATAGTTAGTAAAACAAAGGAATGAATACTTAGATTTTTTAGTTAACTATCAGACTGTGACTATACTTTAGAACTAAAAATAAGATAAAATCAAGCATGTGATTCATTTGGTTTAGGAACTGTACTACTATTTGCACAAGGTCAGTGCTATCAATCTAGGATAGTCTCATTGGTCAAATTGATTTTTGCTAGTTGGTATTGACTTGTGTATAAATGAGGGATTGTGATTATATGGTAACATTCACTTGTATCTATATGCTTTGTATTTATGATCTTAAAACCTAATGATGCATGTAACTCCGTAAATCAACCTCCTGCACCTTGAAACCCTAGATGTGCTTGTGAGGGCTAAAAAATTATATTTGTTTTTTAAAAGTATAATACACTAATTTGACTATAATCACCCCAATTTTATTAATGACCATTACCTACATACCCTATACTCTAAGGAGGGAAATCAAGCCACACATATTTATCCCACCTAATGTGATTGTGTAGTTGTGTTCCTTCACTATATGTATATAGCCGATGATTTGGATTTGATACCTAACAATGATTGTGTTGACTTATATTTAGTGTGATTTAGAATTCTCTTATGTCTTATCCTAGTAATAGATTCATAATTTTAGATGAATAGGGAAGATTTGATCAATGTACAATAGTGTATATATGTGTCCCAATCAAGTGCCAAGTCCATTTGAATGAGGCTTGATTTACTTATATATGAGTCTAATTGGGTAATTTATCATGCCACTAACATTCTAGGAAAATGGTTTGACCCTAAAGAAAAGTTTGATTTTAAAAATTAAGTGATACTAGGAGAGGGTCAATTCCAACTAGATCAAGTTAGTATCAACTAACAATACTAACCAAAATTGATTAAATCGACTTGTTTACAAGCAGACTCAACTAAGGGTCTGGAGATGTCTATGTAGGATATATATCAAGTTTTAAAGATACAAAATTTATTATAGGTGTGTAATAGAATAATAAAAGATTCAAACTCATAAGATAAAATGTAAGTGTGAGATAATTCCAGATTAGGACCTTGTTTATGCACTCAAGTCACGTGTGGTAAATATGTGTTTAACTTTCCATCTTCAAGTACCTAATACAAGATTTTAATATCTACAAATGCACACATTTTATTTTGGTAATTTAATTTTTAGAGTAAAAGGATAAATTTACCTAAATGTGTACATCACACACTTTTTATTTTTTATGTATCTCTAATTATGCAAGTTACTCAATAACAAAACCAACAATCATGTGTAGTCAATATCCATAGAGTAAAGGAAAGGAGTACATCTATGTGTTGGTGAAAACCATGTTAGCCTTACAATTTATTGATGATGATGTTTATTTGTTGAAGAATTAGAGAAACTTGTGCTTCCTTTCTAAAACACATGGAAAATTGGAGTGATTATGCCCCAAATTTGTGTAACTATGCATGGTCTTAGGTTTGGAAGACAACATGTCCCAACATTCATGAATGTCGGTAGAAGTACATAATATTCATACCCATATAACTACATAGTTAAATAGATATAAACATGATGATTTCACTTAGAATCAACCATTGTAGATGGATTATAGATTCACTTGTATAGTTTTGACCAAGTTTCATCCATGTAAACAAAATTCATGATTGAAAGGGAATAAATAATGTTCATGTCCCCGTCATGATGCATTTTTAATTTTATAGTTTCGTTAAAGTTCGCTCAATGTATAATAAAATAATTGATCAAAATATAATTAAATATGTCCATTACCTCATCATGACCATATATCTAATGTGTGTGAAATGGAATGACAACCATTTTCCATTCAAATATAAAATGTGTAGTTGTGTATGTGCATGAACAATATAATTACCCCTGAATATGTACCAACTGATATAGAATGATATGCATTTATATGTTGAATCTGAGAACCTATATATCAAATTTATGTGTATGTATAATCTATAATTTCTATTCATTCAAACTCAATGCATATGCACCCAAGTGTGTATGAATATTTACTAAATTATTTATAAGGTGAGTGCATATGCATGGCATATGCCCCCATAATCTGTATTGATTTGCTAATATATATCACTTGAATGAACCATTTATTTTTAGAACCATTTTGAATCTCTAAAATTTGTACTATAATCTTATTTATGTTCATAGAAGTTTATGTCTCTATGACAATCCAAATATAATGCACCCTTTTAAAATGAGGGATGTGTTTTGTAAGTCACTAATTTCAAAATAAAAGTTGATTGTATCATGCATGTATAAAGATAAAACTATGTAAAATCATGTGAACATGTGGATAGTATGTCATCATAGTAATGTGTATGTCTATATAGGCATGCATGTAACATATGTAATGAATGACACATAAATGTCATGTCTAGATAGATGTATCAATGAAGAACATAATAGTAGAATCATTGAATAGGACTATCTAGTAAAATTGCATGGCATATATCATGGCACCACTCAATGTTAGTAAGCTCAATAAGTGAAACAAGCTCAAGTGTTAGTACCACACATAAGGCCAAGGGTCATATACAAGGGATATGAATATATCTAAAAATATAAGACCAAGGGCCACATGCAAGGGATAGAAAGATGTTGCAAATAAGGGACATCAACATATGTCACATCAAACAAGGAAAATGACCATGCTTAGGGGACATAAATATGTCACAAAAAAATTTTAAGGGTCACACATAATGTACAAACACAAAGTAACCAATCATGTAAGAGATAAACAACATCAATGAAAAATACATCAAGTAAACACTACTCTACACCAAGCATATGTATCAATGTCACATCATAGTAAAATAACATATACATCTAGCATTATATAAGATATGAGTAAATATAAATATGTGTAAGCAATCCAAGAAGATCAAAATGATATAAGGTCATATAAAGATATAACATGTAAGAGTGAAACATGTGGAATAAGATGCCTCTAGTATTGACATGACCACTAGGTAGAGGAAAGTCTAACATTCTTGTGTCCATGTGTAACTTATATGCCCTGCATTACACTTATATACCATGAAATTCATATGTGTATCAAACAATATGCAATCTACCAAACATGTAATAAATAACATACATAAATAGTGTGGTCCAGTAATCATGACATACTCAACTCATGATTTTCTTGAATATTTTTTATATTTTCTTGATTTTTTTATATTTTCAAAATATTTGAGGCTTAGAAATAATAACCAATGATTTCATCAATGGGAGGATCATGGGAAGTTCCTATATAAAATATAGTAAGGATATTATATCATGGATAAAAGGTACCAACTATGGGCATGTCAGCATTTCATAGGAAGTTAGTGTCATAGGTAAATGTCATGATTAGTGCTCATAGAACTTGGTGTATGATGGGTTGCTCTAGAAGGCCTAGGAATTTTTGGGGTTCTTTATATAGTAGGAGAATGTCTCACTACCTATGATCATTTAGAACATGTTGAACTATATGTGATTCTAATTGAGTACATGATATATGGGATGATGGCCTTTATGAGCCCTAATTAACTCTCTGATGTGATCAATGTTGATTAAGTGGTTGTCTAGTAGGCCCAACTATGTTCCTCTAAACTGGGTATATGTAAAGATCATGTAGATCTATAAAAATCATCTTTGTATAATGATCCTAAATAGGTGTACCAAATATCTTTATATAGTTATTCTAAATAGGTGTACCAACCATATTTGTATAATGACACTGAATAGGTGTAACAACCAATTATAGTGGTGGTATGGGTGGAGGAGGAGATAGCATTTACCATAGAGAGTATTCATATTATACACTTATAATTATGACTATGTTTTTGTAGTGTATGTATTTTATACATCAATGCATTGTATATGGCACTTCATGAATTTTTTGCATTTAAGGGCATCCTAACAACATGTTGGAGACCCTGTTACTTTATATAACAAATAATGTTGTGGCTAGTATGGGAGATCCAACCTCAAGAGATACTACTATGCATCAAAAGGAATTATTTTTTTTATCCCAAGGTATTCTTCTTTTTTCATTCTAATTCCTTAACTATTCTTGATATAGCTTGTAAATTTTATTGTGTGTACCCAAGGGAATGAATAAGTGTCATTGTTCAAATGTTATCACTTGAACCATTGTTGATCATGATGTTGTGTATGGGTTTCTAATTGTGGTGAAATATTGATAAGTTTACCAATAATAACATATATTGTGTGGTCATACATCGTAGGTGGAAGATGGATATCATATGCATAGTATAATTTTTAAGTATCTTTAATCTTTCTTATCTCATGTTTAGAAAATGAATCATTAAATATATTTAAATTTTTATCTCCTTTGTGATGTGGTTTATATTCCTCTATAGAGGTGCTGATGTCGATATGTTTTCATCAATAATATATTTTATCTTATGTCTTAATTTTAAAAGTTTGTGCATTGAATTTCCTACAATTTAATGATAATCATAATATTCATTTTTTTAATAGTTCCATAGTGTAGGAATTTTTGGATTGATTTATTTTGGAGGAATAGGTGTGATAAAGTTGCACTAAAGGAATGTCTTTAGAAGTACATGAGGAAGAGATAATAATGTTTAAAATTGCCTCTTCATTGGAGTTGTTAATTTTAGTTGTTTATGGGTTAAAATACAATAATGGCTATAATCATTGCCTCATTCTTATTATTAGTTAGTTTGACCTTTTAGTTTGGTTTTATTTAAAACTTTGTTGTTGAAGTAGTTATAGGAGTAGATGTATACTTGATTTTATTAAAATATATTAGCTTAACTTCTTTTTCTTTATTGTATGGCATAGTTAATCGAAGGATTTTATCTTTTGAATATAATTGACCCATGGAGTGATGCAAGCAAGCTTTGTTTAAATATGTCTTATAAGTCATTTTCAACCATAAGATTCATTATCTTCACTAGCATAGTCTTGTATTGAAGTTCATATTCAATGAATGGTTCATTGGATCCTTACTTGAGTTTGTAAATTAATACATAAGATAGATTATCAACAATGTTTATGAAAAATTATGTTTTAAATTGGTCTACTAAAGAGTTGAATGGTCTTATAGACTAGAGGGGGAGATCGTAGAACCATCATAATTAATATTCCTTAAGGCTTTGTTGAGGTCAACATACCCCCATTTTTTGAAAATTGGGACCCTTTAGATATTTTAAAACTTAGCCTTGAAAGCATGGCATGTTCTGAACATTATTAGAATTTGAAGATCATCCACTTCTGATAAGATTCACTTAATGAGTCATGCTTTACTTTAAACTTGCCTAACATTGCTAATATTGTGTCTTCATGTCTTTAAGTTACAGCTTTCATGGAATAATTGATGATAGATTCATGTTATAAAACCCTGGCATAAACCCTTAGTTAAAATTCAAATTTGGAGGGAGCATTTCATGGGAACATTTTAAATATGTTTTGGACTTAATCCTAATTTTTATGTTAAGGCTTGATCACATTTTTTTAACTTGACCAAACCTTAACTTAAAAATTATTCTTGGTCCACTTTTATTTTCTCGTTGTTCCTTTTTTATTTCTAACATGATCCTTTTATGTTTGGTATGGTCCCTTTTGTTTTAGCATGATTTTATTTGTTAAAAAATTAGCGTAAAACCTTAACATTAAGGCACCATTCATGTTTATTAACATGAAAATGACCTTAGTCTTAATTTTTTAGCCTAGGTTTTTATCTCCTAAGCCTAATATTCATGTCTATAGGATCTTGTTTATTTTATAACATTATCCCTTTATTAACATATTTAGCCTAAAGTTTTAATACTAAGGCCCCATTGTATTTATTAGCATGAAAAAAACCTTAGTATAAACACTTTAGCCTAAGTTTGCATTTATACCTGAGCTCTAACTTACTTTCCATGCATCTTTGCAAATCCAATGACTCGTGCTTCATCACAGGGCATGATCCAATAGAGTGAGGAAAGCCCAGGGTTTAACTAAAAAAACATACGACTCACAAGATCCAATGATCTACTCTTCCTCATGACCTTTCAATCAGACCACGTGAAGAAATCCTAATCAAGTTGAGCACTTAGTCCTTTAGACCAATCATGTTCAAGCTTTCAAATTGCAATCAATGATTCTCACTTTATCACAAACCTTATATCAGATAAAGTGAAGACATTGTTGAAAATTCAAAATCCCAAAAGCTCTATATATTTTCCATATAGCACTCCCACATTAAAATATTAAGAGCAAAGGGTCTCACATGTCAGAAGGGAACAATCCTGAGCAAGCTCCTAGATCACGATCGAACAACTCTCGCTTCATCATGATTCTTGATCTAATGGAGTAAATTGAGTCTAAGATCTTAGGAGGCCCCAAAGAGGCTCCAAGTGGTACTCTTGTATTAGGACACAATAATTTGATGATCTTAAATTTTACATTCACATGACCATCATTTGACACACATGAAGACATATTTGGCATTTGAATGACTATCAGCTTTAAGCCCATCAAAACTAAAAACTTCACGATCTTAAATTTGATGTTTATGAGATCATCAGTTGATGTTTTCAAGGATGTATTTGATGTCTGTGAGGCCATAAAATTTAAGACAATGAATCATTTTTATTAGGACTAAGATAGACTCCAAAGTGTTGCTAAAAGGTCTATAAATTACTTTGTAGATGACTAAAAACCTTCAAAAGATGTTCAAATGATTGAAGTATTTGAAATAAAAATATTGAAATGGTCTCATAAGTCTAAATCTTATAGAAATGGATTTAATCTAAGCCTATACCCTAAGGTCCCCATTGGATTTTATTTGAATGCCATGAACCTTACGCTAGAGACTTATACTAAGTATTATTTTAAAAGGATCTTTGTGACGTGAAACTTGCCCAAATACTTATAACCAAAGGTTTTATTATGTTTATTAATATAATTAATCTCTAGGTCAAATTTTGGAAATTAACCATTATAGAACTTAGATCCCCTTTGGACATATTCTAAAGCTCAACTAAGTATTTTAGCCCAAAATATATGTTGTGTTTATTAAACACAACGTAAACTTTGGCCTAAAATATTTAGCCATGGTCCCCTTTGTATAAGTCCATAAAACTTAGGTATAAAAACTTTATCCTAAAGTTCATTTCATGTTTAACAAACATAAAATGAACCTTAGCCTAAGTTATTTAAACCTAAGTCCCTGCTTAAGTTCTTTGATTTAAAACTTAGCATAAAATGCTTTAACTTAAGTTTGTTTGTGTTTATTAATATGAAATAAACTTAGGTAAAAGAATTTAAACCTAAGTCCTTTTATATATTTTCACTAAATCAAATCTCATGTATCTTTTTAGATCCTACAGCTTGTGCTTCATCATGAGAATATGATCCAATGACATGAAAACATGGATAAAATTTCAATGGAGATGTGAGAGCTCGTAGGTTTGATGAATAGTGAAAGTGCATTTAAAGTATGATTGATAAAGGTACTAAAACTTAGAAATCCCACAAATATTCCAAGTGATACAACCATGAGGCTTAAGACTAAAAAGGACCAATGACAAGTGAGGGCCCAGATCAAAATCAATGCCCTGCACTAATCCTTTGATCTTGACCCAATGGAGCAGAACTAAAGGCATTTTTTAAATTCCAATGACTAGTGCTTTAAAGGCAGTTGTGAAAAATATCATGAAATGTTCCAGATAAATGCCACATAAGTAGAAGATGAAAAAAGAGAAGATCTTGTGTGCCTAAGAATGAAAATGTATAAAGGCAAAGGTCCAGATCAAATCTGGAGCATGTATAAATTGAATTCTAAATGAATTACCACCATTAAAGCTTCAAAACCCTAAAACTTGAATAAAAGGCTCTAATTGAACCCAAATTAATTACAGTGAATTTAGAAAAGGTTTAATTATGTTTTGAGCATGAAATAGCTAACTAGAGACCATTTGCAATCCAGTTATGAATAATTTGTAAGTGTAGAAGCCATGCAGCTTGTAGATAATAATTGAGAGATGAGATGGAGTTATACCTATCTATGAATAATGAAGGAAAGGTTTTTAAAGATACTGAGTTGGATGTCATAGCCCTAAATAATGGTAATAATAATTGATCTGAGATCTTATGGACCATAGAGGATATGAATCCCATGACTAAAGAAGAAAAAAGGATTACCACTATGAATAGGAGATATTATGACTAGGTCATATTTTAAATGGCTAACCTCCACCATGTTGATGCCAAACTAGAGGTACTTCACTGCATTGACATCCTTTCTCCAATTTGTATTGATTGTAGAATTGATAATGATTGGATCATTCTTGAGGGTAGCTTTAGGAGAGTTGGTTATATTTCCCCACTAGCCTTTGAGAGGTATTATAAATTTGAAAAACCCCATGTGGACCTACCCATCGTTAAAGAATGGACTAGTAAGAATGACTTGGATACCATCCTTAGACCTTAGTTTCTCTAAGGAAACCATGTATTTTGGGACTTCGAGCAAAGAATCCCAATTGTCCAATTTAAGGAGGGAATTAGGGTGATCATGACCCTATTAAATAGAATATATGGAGCCCCTATAACTACATATGTCAGTATGATTTGGGTATCTTATGTCTACTTTATGGTAGAGAAAGAGATCATTCCTCCAATAGGAGATATGATTAGTGTCTTCCTAGGGAAATAATTTAATGCCATCAAAAGGAAGACAAGCAATCAATTTTTCATGATGTCTTATCTAATAGAGACCCTGATAGCTTCCACCAAGGTCCCAAACATAAAAAACTAATCTCCCAAGGGTAGAACCATAATTTCACACCACTACTAAAAGTTACACATCTTCAAGTATAGACATCACATGCAGTTCATATGTGACTGTGTCTATCCTGCATCGATGGAAGCCATCATAGGGATTCCCATGCCTAGGATTCCCCCTTTGATTAAGACATATGTGGACATAATGGGAGACATCTAGTTTTACCTAGATTGTAATATCATCAAAATTGAGGGGATTTTGACTCAACCATACAAGTTTCCCATCTATGTTCCTCCCAAGTTGGTAGGATAGGAATTTTCATCTCAAATCCTTCATGGTGTTGATGGGGTCTACAAGGAGAAAAGGAAGGGCCTCCTCCATCCCTTTCCTTTAACAATTAGAAGAATAGTTCTACATGATTAGAAGTAGGTAGACACCATGTCTAGGTATAGGGACTCTTTTATGTTTCAATTGGATGATCTCAGATAGTGGGACCCCAATAATATGGTCTATAATCATTTGAATATCAAGCAGCTTCCTAATCCAATTTATGAGCATCAATTGGGTCCTCATGACACCTTATACATAAAGACCAACAATTTTGAAGAAGTGTTGGTCAAATTCAAGAGAACCAACCTAAAGCTCATACACAGATTAAATAGTGATGAAAATATAGGGGACATATGGTAGATGCATCCCCTTCAATACCATTTGTTGTTTGGACCTTCCAAGCCACCTCAGGAGCAATAATAGATAGAAACACCATAGTCCCCAACACAAATTATACAAGGCATTGGTAAGGATAAATTAGGGGAGAGACTTGGTGAGGGACCTTCATCCTCAACTCTCCCTCAAAAGACACCATCCCCTATCAAACACTTGGTCATGATAGCCTTGGAACTAGATGAAATAGTAGAGGATGCCCTCAAGGTCCTCATTGAAGCATATGGATCTAGAGAAGAAGAAGAGAAAATTGAAGATCAAGCTCAAGTAGAGGGAGCTAAGAAAGAATATAAGGGAAAGGAAGTTTCCTTGGATTTGGTCCTAGTGGCATAACCAGGGAAGAGAAAAGTAGAACTGGTAATTATCCTTATTTGATAAAAGAGGCCAAAATTGACTCTCACCCATCCCATAAGTGAGATCAACTTATTTAGTGAGGATTTCCCCATTCATGGACTAATCATCCCTGCTTAGTGAAAACTATAAAATATCTTTTTATTATCCCATTCATGGGCTCTAACCCAATCCATTAATGTTGATGTGTATGAATAAATCAAGCCATGGATGTGGGCTTTAATGAAGGAGCAAGATGAAAGAATAATTATGACTACTATAGTGCCACAAATCAAATAAGTGGATTCTCAAGGAGCATCAAGAAACACAAGAGTAGATGTCCCAAAACCTCCAAAACACATAGAATCGTCCAATACTATGAATTTTAATCCAAAGAAAATTGGATTAGAAAGGTTCACAACCAAAAAAACCATGGTGGGAACTCAGGATTTCACATTCTAGAAGGTGGAACCCTTCATAGGGTTAACTCCAGTTAGAGGGAAACAACCTAGTGAACTACCCATGCATGAAGAGAATATTGAGATCCTATCAAAGGCTCATTCTACCCAATTTAGAGCTGGCATAAGGGGCATGAAAAAAAGGATCCATAATTTGGAGAAAGAAAAGGAGAACCTAGAGACCCAGGCCATTTTATCAATTCCTAAGGCTATTATAAACATGTTTGAAGCTTCCTTATTTGATATGTTTGATTCTTTAAAATCAATGAAACTAAGATAAGATGCTTTGAGCCAACAAAGTGAGGTGGCTAGAGAATTGATAACAAAATGGTAGGATGTAGAGGCCAAAATAAGGGAGCTTATTAGCATATTGATTAGGAATAAGATTCTTAAGTTCAAAAGTGTTAGCCTAGCTCACCTGAATGCCATACTAGGAATAATGGTGGATAAGATCTAGAGCCCAATCACTTGGTCATCATATTTGGATGGGCTTCTAAAAGATTATAAAGAGTTGATTTCTTGAATTAAGTAGCTCCTTGGTACCATGTTGGCAAACCTTGCAAATACTATAGCTTTGAGAATAATTGATGATGTGGAGTACAAACATAGAATTAATTTAGTGATAAAAGAAGTAAAAGGGAAAATATAGGGTAAATTAGGGAGTGACAACAATAGGATTTTAGGTATGATCTTCACAGCTGAGGAAAAGATTGTAAAAGCTAGGAGCATCAAAGAATCTATGGCCAGAGATGATAGGGACTTTGAGGATTTGGTAGACTAGGAAGATGTCTCCCTCTTGAATCTAGTTGTGGACTTGGAGCTTATCAAAGAACAACATCAAAAGACTATAGAGATTATGTAGGGACAATAGGGGAATCCTTCAGTAATGGGCCCACCCATTAGTTAATATTCCTTTTTTTAAAACATTGTAATATTTGAAATAAGAATATTTTTTTGTAAAGGCATATGCTAGTCTATTAGCATATTTGCCTCTAGGTGAATCTAATGTAGAAGAGAAAATGTATTTTAGAACTTTTTGAAAAAGGACATCTATCCTTATCTTTTATACATTTTTTATCTTGTAACTAACTGGTATAATTCTTGATCATTCTATAAAAGGCATGTATTACCATATTCTAAAGGGAGAGGTTTTTTAGAAAAATTTGTATACTTGTAGTAATTAATACAATCAAGTAATTCTGTAAAGATTGTCAAAATTCGATGTGTCAATTATTAACATAGATTTCTCTCAATTATTGGTTCTAAGTTTAAATTTGAGTAGTTTCTTTGAATTCTAAATTTGCATTTGTGACACATGGTTGCTAATTTGTGCTTATGCTAAATTGGTTGAAGGATCTTTAATTTGCTTCATTTCACATGTTCTATATTTAGATGTGCTTATGATATTTGAGTTTGGTAACAATTCTTTAAAGTAAAATCTAGTTCTTGTATAATTCCATATTATCCTTAGAAATTTTCTTGGTGTGTGGTGAGATCTAAGCTTTTACTATTTTGCATCATATATCAGTAAATGCATGTTTATTTGAAATTGAAAATTTCTCATGATATTTGAGTCAAGGATCAACAATCACTTATTTTCTTTCTGCCTTACCCTTCCGTTTTGCTTCTTTTTTAACTAGATCACTGTAGCTTAAATTTCATTATAAATATCTATTTAGATTAATCTATAGTTTAAGTTTTGATCAAAATTTAGTAACATTAACAAATATACTCATAATTTATAAATAATTAGACCATGATGGCTCCCAACCATCAATTATTATAAAATTTGTGGAACACTCATACATTACTTAGTTGTTATTTCACCACAGGTAAACATTAAGTTGCCACAACCTGCTACTCATGCTCTAAATTCCTAAAATTCTAAAATGAGAAGTGTTCTTGAATACTAAGAACCCCTATGATACATTTAGATGCATCAACATGAGAGCATGCTACTGGCACTAGATGAAGGGCCAATCTACATGAATTGGTTGGATTTTTTCTTATCTTAGTATTTTTGATTGAATATTGATGCTATCTTTGCACTTTTGAGTAATCCTTTTCTTAGAAGTCTAAATATCATTGATCTTTATGGTGTTTAACCTATATTTGTGCTTCCTTATACAAATATCAAAGTTATTCGAGGTTTGATGCTTATTTTTGGTAAATATAACTTGAGACTTGATAATCCATAGTATTTTAGGCTAGGATGACTTTGATTTGATCGAGGTTTTCATATATTTCATATATCTATGTTTATTTTACCTTAGACTTATAAAGATAGATCATATTTATGTAATTTAACACATGTTTGAGCTAGCTTAGTCAAAGGTTTATGCCCTTTAATATTCTTTACATAATCTTTACAAAATGAGCTTAATGCACATGTCTAATTCTTATTTTTATAAAGGTTAACTTGATACATCATATTTCAAATAGGATATTCAATCTTCATACTATAATTGTAAGGGATTCAAACAAGATCATACTCAAAAATAAGGGAGCCTTTGCTTGAGCTTGAGACTCATTGAAAATCTAGGCGTGACAAAGGTAGATGTAGGAGATCTACATATCCACCAATTTCACCTCTTCAAGGTACCTTTGCCTTCAACCTTCATCTAGGTATGGCTTGGTTGGGAGACTCTACAATCAATGTTCTAGGTGTGGTACATGATCTCTCATGTAACCCTGAAAATTATTTGCCTACATTTAGTCCAACTGGTATAGTGACTGCTTAAGAGCACATTAAGTCTTCTAAAGCTACCTTAAGGTTTCTAAATATTATGCATGAGGATGTAGCTTATAGGTTATTTCCTTTTACCTTATAGGATACTAATTGTGAATTTTTTTTGAACTTTATTGATAATTATGTTACTAGTTGCGATGGTTTCACTAATGTTTTCATAGTTCAATTTGGTAAGATTGTTAGTCTATGTGTCATTTATCATTAGTTCACCACCATTAGAAGATATGAAAGTGAGCCCATAAGGTCCTTTAATGCAAGATTCCAAACAATGTATATTAATGCTAGTGAAACTTATAAACTTGATGATGTTTTAGCCTTAGAAATATATAAGGATGTAGTGGATCCCATGACCTTTGTATTTTTGAAGAGATCTATTCTAGCTATAACTTCATTGGTTAGGGCCTATTCTGAGTTAGTGATCATCAATGATCAAATATATCCCCAAAGACAAATGACCTATTATGTTCCAAACATCAACCCACATATGCCCATTCTAAACATATTCCTTAACAACAACCAGGATATTCTAGCCTTGAACCAACTTTTAAATCTAAATCAATTTCCCTGCATTCATGTTGCTCCGAACTAGAACTTAGGATTATTGAATCATCCTAATAATGGCTTCAATGGAAATTATCAAAGAGATTTAGTACCAAATTTTATTACTAACAATAGCCACATGCACAAATCTAAAACCTCTAAGAATGAGAATGAGTCTATCTTGAAAATGATCCAAAAATTAAACAATGGTTTCCATCAATTACAAAAACAAGTAGGCAATACTAGAGAAAAATCTAGTAGAAACTTCTCATTTCAAAGGTTTAATAGACCAAACAATAAGTTTTAGAATGATATTTTTCATAATAACAAGGCTAATGAACCATCTTCTAGCAATAAGACTATGGACATTAATCTTATTGATATAACATTCCCTGATTATTATAGAATGCATTGTACAACCAAGCATGGGGAGATTGATTGTATAAAATTTTGAAAGGCTTTTGAGGCTTTTCAAGAAGAATTATACACATTTGAATTGGTCCCTAATAATTAAAGTTGTGTAGGTACCTCAAGATCCAAATCATCTAATCAAGCTTTCATGGTGGAGACCTTTGATTTCCCCTTTCAAGAAGAGAATGAACCTAATAAGATCCTTGAGGAGATATAGGCCTTCCAACAATTCTTGAAGAAGACTTATCCCTTGAGGAATAGAGAGAAAAACTAGCCCTTAAATACCTCATCACCTCCAAATAACTTTGGAACTCTTCCAAACACTTTTTTAAGCAATAATCTAGAGCCACCTAAAGGGAGTACATCTAAACCTAATGTTGATGTTTCTAGTTCTTCAAATAAAATTGGATATAACATTGTTGAGGATATGAAGAAGATAAAGGCTAACATCACTTTGCATGAATTGACACAAATTAAAAAACAAAGGGACCTCTTGCTGGAGTCACTATTAGAGAAATCCAACAAGCCACCCAAGGCTGACCATGTTAATATGACTATAGAAAAAGCTAAGGAATAATCTCCTCCTTTCCTACTCACTATCAAGATTTTTAGTAAGAACTTGCACAATTTTTTATTAGATTCTATTTAATCCAGCAATATCATGCCTTCAGGTATATGCAAGCAACTTGGATTAACACCAATTAAGTTTGATAGGGTTGTCACCCAATTAGACAAATCTATAGTTAAGGTTGTTGGAGAGTTATTAAATGTTCATATGTAGTTATCTTTTAAGCCTAGAGTGCAATAGTTTATTGATATTCAAGTTTTTGATATTCTTGATGTTCATGGGATCTTGTTAATTAGGGAATGGACCAAAGCTCTGAATGGATACATGTCCATAGATTTCTCGCATTTGTGGTTACCTTGGAAGGGAGTCCCTAATTAGATCAGAGTTGAGAGAGAGCCAAAGGATGAAACACATGATCACTAAGTACAATTTTGTGAATGAAAGGGTTAATATAATTAACTCAGACTTAGGGGTTTTCACCCTAGATACTACAAAAGTATGTGATCCCAAAAGTACTCATGTTATCCCTAGGCTATGAAAATTACATTTTGATGGTGTTAGGTGTAAGGTTGGATCTAGAGTAGGCATTATCCTTATTGAACCTGTTGGTAAGAAATACCATGATTCCTATAGAATCCAATTCCCTTACACTAACAATCTTACTAAATATGAGGCCTTTATCTTAGGTTTGCAATTTGTTGTAAAGAATAAAATCAAATAACTACTCATATATGGGGATTCATAACTAGTGGTCAACTAAGTAAGGAGCAAATATCAATGCAAGCTCTCATACCTTAAGAGGTATAAGTTTAGGGTATAGGATCTGATTGAGTATTTTGATGCTTTTAGCATTTCTCCATCCCAAGAGAAGAGAACCAAACTATTGAAGGGTTGATTCAAGGCCCTTTCCCTCAAAAATCTAAACCAGCTACTTATACTAATGACAAGCCATATGAAATTTTATAATAGTTATACAAGCAACAGTGTAGGTTTCTATCTTAGAGCTCTTGCATACATCAAACATCCACAAGAATATATTAAATGATATTTTAATCCAAACCAAAGTCTCAAATGACATTGCTCCTAAAAAATTATAAGTTCTTGTGAACCATCTATCCCTAGGTCAATAGATTACTTTTGACCAAAGTGATATGTCATCCCTTGGTCCTCTTCACATTAATCCATTTTACATATAATTCATCATTTACAAACATAAGATCAAGCATGTCCTCATAGATAATGATTTGGGTCTAGATATTTTGACTTTGAGGTTGGTTAAGCATTGGGGATAAACTGCATTATAACTTCAATCAAACACTATTAACATTAAATAATATGATAATGAGGAGATAGAACCATAGGGCAACATTTTTTTTCTTGTTGTTGTTAGACCTCTAACCCACGATACACTTTGCCATGTTCTCAATCTAAAATTATTGTACAACTTACTCCTTGGGTGGATTTGGATACATGAAGTACACATAGTTCCTTCCACTCTACATCAGTGCATTAAATTCCCCCATTTTATATTGGAGGTCACCATTCTTGGTGATTTTTCAACCATATCAATACTATAAAAATCTTGAGTCAAAATATGAGAGCTACAATTATCATCTTGGCCTAGAGCATGTCCCTAAAAAGGATAAATATGTAGAATTTCAACACCTTGAGTCAAATTATGTGGACCCAAGTACCATTGCATCTAATTCATCTACACCACTTCCTCAAATATCCTCCCATTTCACCATTATAAATAAAGGCCATGGTGAATACAAAATTGGCAATGATTTTTATATAGCCAAAATGCCTAAAACACTTAAATGATATGATAGGCCAAAGATGGGTAGTATTAGAATTGAATGGTGCAAAAAGGTTGATTCTAGCCAAACATGACCTAATACTTTTGTCAAAATTACTTCACAATACCAATACTAATTCAAAGGTGATGATGATTCATGGTTGTATAATGATGACTTCTCCACTTGTTACCAAAGTGAACAAAATATCATATTCTAAATAGAATGATGGATAATCATGTTAATGAAGGTAAAGGCCTGGGGGTGAACTAGTAAGGTCCTATTGAGCTTGTATCTGCTACCAAACATAAATTAACTCAAGGTATCAAATATAAACCACTTTTGGCTGACCCCTCACATATCAAGAGTGATACCAATTTAACATCTAATGATGAAGATGCCAAAAATGACTTAGATCTTATTATATCATCTACAATGAGTTAGATGATACTAAGAATTTTAATCATAAAACCATTTTTACCATTATTTTTTGTAGTTCTAATTTTCGTCTTTTTTTTTCATCACCCCCAGTTGATCGATTGTGACCAAAAAGATTCACATATACCATTAGATGATTTTTAAAATGATGAGGTAATTTATGAAGTCATGGGCCTCATAGATGGTCTTCTAATTTGTGATCATAAGTAAGGATTTTATATTACATTGGACCCTATTGCCTATTTTGGAGAGTAAGTAAACTTCCTTGGTCATAAATAAAAATAAAATGAAACATTGATGTCCTAAAGTGAAGACCTCTTTGAGGCACTTTTGGACCAGGAAAATAATAAAGAAAAAGATAAGTCCCATGGTGAAAACTTATTTCAAACACCATTAGATAGGGAAATTTCCCCTCTTGTTAATGAATCTAAGGGTACATCTAGTCTAAAAATCTCATGTGGGTCATGTTGTTGCATTTGGTTTGCACCCTATGAGGATATGTTTTTCGCCTCCTCACCCAATCGACACAATAAGAACACCCCAAGGTCATGGGTCACCTATACTTGGAGTGAACCTCTAGAGAAGGATGACTTCCTCTTGGTGAATCACCTAAGCTATTTCACTTGTAATGAAAATGGAGAGAGAATACATAAATTAAAGAAACTAAAATTAAGGGGGTTAATACACTAGAATACAATGGCATCCTCTACCTCATGAGTTTGCATAATGGAAACCTTAAGAACTGCAACATACATGATTCAATCATGAACTTCCTAGCATCAGTGTTTCACATAGAGGTGTCAAAATATATAATATCATTAGAAGGAGAAGCATTCATCACATAACTAACATTGCATAAACACAAGAACACATATACTATGACCTAAAAAAGAGAGTTCATTTACATGGAGGTGAGGTGAAATTGAACACAATCAAAGGGAAAAAACACTTCACCATAATGAGAGCATTAACAACTCATAGAGTACACAAAGAATTCAAGTCATTGAGAGGGAAAAAACAATTCTTCATTGTTTCAAATTCGTAAGAGCAAGATAGAGGGGTCAAGTATGGATCAATTTCTATATCATTTACATGCTAAAAAGAGGTTTTTCTTCTGATTAAAATTATACCTCTTTAAATATGAAAAAAATAGAGAGCACAAAGATCTTGACTCGATCTTACCCACTAACTTGGCCATTATAATGTTCAAATCATGACTAGGGAATGGGGTCAAAGAGTGGGAATATCTCCCTGGGACTGCCATGCCCATGTCAGCATAACTACCAGCCACATCCCTTTAAGTATGCATCTTGTCTTCTATCTTTTATGCTCTACTTGATCCTTATGTGCACACCATATTATGATTATTGGGGATAGATCATCACCCCTTACCCCCACTCTTCCATTTATATTTAAGTTACATCATGATTTGCACACTGATATTCTCCAAGATTGATTCTATAAATCAATGTAATTACACAACCTGCACAAAAAATTAACATCTAGAGAGGCAAAATGGGCCATCAAATTTTATTTAGTCAGTGATAATATGGATTCCAACAAGCTCTTAAGTGATGGGTTATAGATACATGTCAACATTGGGCTCATTCTAGGCCTTCTTTACTTCTATGAGTATATTCTCCCCTTGAGATCCATGTACACAACATTTTATAAACTCCTAGGCCTACTATAGGTTTGTCAATAGTCTTACTTAGATTGGGTTATAAATCTTCAAGCTTTATCAAGTCCATGTGGCTGATATTTCTTTGTTTATCCCTTTACTGGGATCTCTCAACTAGGCTCTATTGAGTACCAATTGGTGTTCTCCTATTCATTAGGCAATCCTATCATTATGTGATTAAGGCCTACCACCTCCACATGAATCCTTCTCACTTTCATTACTTGGCACACTATTGGGATTGAATGAACCACCCTAGGGAAGCAAAGTAGTGAGATCATGATAAGTGGTGTCATCTTGCTCACATGCTAACTTGAGGCTTTGACATACTATTTGGTCCATACGTAAATATCTATGAGAGTAGGTAGTGGGATTTTCCATGTGGCATCATCCCACAAACCTATTAATTCATAGATATTTTAACTTGTATAAATTATTCTAGGTCATCGAGTCCTCGAGATTGTAACATGTGAAATCATCTCACTTTTTCACTTTACTAAAGCTTTGCTGGCATGGAGACGCATAGGTAAAACTTTGAAGAAAAATACTAAGTCTTAAAAGACTTCTCAAATAGGCCCAGGGCTATTGAGAGAGTGACATGTGGCTTTGAGCAACTTTGTAAAATAAATGGATAAGTCCCACTAAGTATAAAAGTGATATGTAGCCCCATTAAAATATGAAAATCAACTAATTTTTTTCTACTTGTCTCCTTCTCCTTTCCTTCACTTCACTATTGGCTCTACTTCTTTAGGATTTAAGGCTTCCTAGAAGTTGCCACATGGAAGATTTTCAAGAACATAAAATTTTAGAAGGTTTAACCTTTAGCACAATATTTTGATGTTGTAGACACTAAAAAACTATACACTACAATTTTAGATGTTGCACTGACCCTTATACAACCCCTTGACCCCCTAGGGACCACTTCTTGACCATTACCCTACTAGTCATTAGAAGAAATGGCTAAACTTAGCCATTTTTTACTGTAACCTCAACCACCAATAGTCAGCTGCTAACCGCTGATAGTTATCCTTGACCATTAATGGTTGACCTTTAACCACCTCAAGGGTTAACTTCCATTCAACTACAACTTGATTTTTTATTTTTTGTTGTTTGATCCATATGCATAATCAATGCATGTTAATGTTGAACCTCTTATTTTACCACTCCCTTTTCATTATCTAAAGAGAAGAGGAGGAGGTGAAAGAGGAGGAAAAATCATCATATTTTTGTGCATCAGAGCTTCTTATGTAGGTATTGTTCTCACTCTTGATGAATCTAATAAGGCTTCCAGTGAACCAGAGACCAAAATAGAGATCAAAAGTGCTACTACTCATCAATCAATAGCCAAGGAATCGTCACTTTGCCAAAATTGCTCTAGGGCCCACAATAATTTTTTAGCCACTCACCTCAAATGTTCTTTAGACTAAAAAAAAAGTTAAATATCTATTTTTAATAATTAGTTATTTTTTTCTCTCCCAACCCACTCTCCAGAACTTATCTCCATCCTTCCTAACCAAACTCCTTTCCAAAAACACATCCCATAATAACCATCGATGGTCACCTAACCACTGATGGTCTTACCCAACTGTCGATGGTCACTATGTGTTAATTCTAATAACAAGCTTATTTGACCTACCAGACCCTAACTAAATCCCCATTTCTAAAGTTTTGCCTAATCATAGAACATCACTCTATTATCTGAACCATGTTTGATTTATTTAGCATTAATATCTAATCATTTATTACTATAATTAGTCAAATTCATCTCTTTTTAGGAACTTATTGAATTTGATTTCAGTAACTTCTATTATTTGTGAATGTAATTTATCTTTCATTTTTAGAACTTAATCATTTAAAAGTGTGGATTCACAACCTCCAAGGAAGATTGTACTTCTTTGATCTAGCTCACTAGGCAATCCACCCTACTATCTTACTAATCAACCATTTATTGATTGCTTTCTTATCTGCAAGTCATTCCTCCCTAAACAAAGAGAAGTATCTACAATCATGTAGATGAATGTGTGCATAACATATCGGGTTCTACTAACCTCACCTTCTTTCAAGTTTTACAACTTTCTTTCTAAAGAAAATAAAGTAAAATTTACATGAAATAGATGTCCTTAAATTTCCATTTTTTAATTCTTATGCACTTTCATGCTTCTGAGCACCTAATGCTTCTACACTCCATTTATTTTTGAGTGCCTAATCCATTAGGCTCTATTTTTTAAAATGAAAAAATGGTTGTGTGCTGAAAATCCTTTTTTGAACTTAAGAAGTTTAAAAGTCTTTTAAACATTTTGTTTTACTTAGCCATTTTTTGTTGAACTTGATTGAACTTGAAAATCTTGCATGTTTTTACTCGAAACCTTGAACTAAAATTTTTTCCTCCATGGTGATCAAAAATAGTCAACATTATTGGTGACCTATGTGGGTTGATTGTCTAATAAGTAAGAATCTTATATCCTTTTGAGTTAATTTATTAGGAATGGAGTTATATAAGCCTTCAAAACTCTTGATTTTGAGGGCATAACCCTATTACAACCTACTCATCCTGATGCTAAATAGCTAAATTGAGATACACCTCTCAATAAAAATCAAAGAATAAAAACAAACAAGCATGCCAAAGTAATTAGAGTAATGATAAAAACTAAAATAATGTACAACATCACTTATGGAAAACAAAATAACTAAAATACTTTATATAAACTAAAAATAGGGGCCTCAAACCACCTAGATCAAAACAAAAAATAGAAGTTTGTTGACTTCCTATGAGAAAAGTTGTACTTGATAAATGGATTCCTTTAGAATCTTACGTATGAGATGAGAAGTATATTTGACCCCTTGAGAGATTAGAATGTTCAAGACCTTCTTGATTGTAAATTAGGCCCATCTCCTTTAGTTATTCATGTGTTAGATGATCATGTAAAATAAGAACATTCTCATACCTTTCCCATGTATGATTATATGCCATCAACACTTCAAATTGTACTTCACCTGAAGGTTTATTTTGACAATCCATGGACACTTGACTATCCATGGACACTTAAAAATAACCTCTATAGTTTGATTAGTGTCTTCATTGTACCTTCTAGGATAAGTAGATCTACCAAGGGCCTCACATTCTAGAACAAGGTGATAGTAATGTTGTCACTATTTATTGGAGTTTTCTTCTTGTTCTTTTAGAGGGAGAACAAATTTAGTAGCACATTCATTCTTTTCCTCATGAGATTCAATATTTATAATATATTTAAATTCTTTGTATATGTATAAATAATACTACCACATGTCATCAAAACCTTGTTGATCCTCACTTGTAGCTTTTTGAGGTCTACTATGAGTCATTATACTTTCTTTTGAGTCTCCACTTACCTCATGTCCTACTAAAATGTTCACTTAAACTTATTTAAGATGGCCTTCATGAATTTTTGACTTTTCAAGAGTCTCACACTCTTTAATAACATATTCATTCTGCCTTTTAATGACCTCAGATATAACTTCAAGTTCCTCAATTAAATCATGGAAAAATTTCTTCCATGAATCATCAAGTCTCTCTTACTCATCAATAACTAATACAACCCCTTTCAATATTTCCCCATGTTGATTAGTTAAAATAACTATTTTAGATTTCTTCATGAAATCATGACATAACTCACTCAAAAGGTTATAATCTAGTTCATTTTATTTGAAAAACTAAATTGGCTCATCAGTATCAATGAATCAGGGAAATTCACTTAAGATGCTTACCTTCTCTTGGCCACTAGGAAACTCTTCATGATATACCTATTGAGGCACACTTGTAGCCATAATTTGATTTTCCCCTCATCTTCTCTCCAAACAATAGGTCATCCAATTCAAAGGAATGTAATGGGAGGAAAAAAAATCCACTAGGTGGAATATGAACATAGGGAATTATGGGTTGCTTTTGAATGGGTTTTAGGATTAAAGAAAAACTCCTTCAAATTTCAAACTTCCTTGGTTGAGATTATACCTCTTTCCCCCTCTCTTGATCTTAGATTGGCATGTGAGGAGTACATAAGAAGCTTGAAAACTTCCTTGGTTGAGGAGTTTGAGGGGCTTGAGTAAGAATGGATGGAATTTTCATAAACATAGACTCTTTCAAAGAATGGGATCCTCTAAAACCTGGAATAAAAAAGGCTAATTTAGGTTTGACCTTTTGCAATTATGCCAATAGTGATGCATTTACTCTTCTTTATACGTAATTATCCTTGCTAAGCACTCTTTATGATGTCTTTATTTCTCATTTTTCTACTTTTCTAGATAATCATACTCATCCTCTTCTTGTAGTAGGTTTGATTTTTATAGTTTATTGATAGAAAAGGGGGCTATTGATGGTAATTTCCTCATCATCTTCACTTTAAAGCCCTCCCTCTTGATCAAAATGGTCTTCATTTGCTTTATATACAATGGGTCCTCCTTTGAAAATGGATATGGTGGGAGGGAAAGAGGGTCTAGCTAATGAAGTAGGAATGTCCTTAACTATAGACACTCAATTTCATTTATTTTCATGCCAAGCTGGATTCAGATCAATTTATATCAAATGATGTAATTTAAGCCTATAAATCACTTAAATGATCAAATTCGACCATGTAAGAGATTTAATTTCTAAGAAACATGATGAGGCTTGATTATTTGAGGTATTACATTATATGCACCAATAACCTAGTTTGCTTTCAACCCTAGTCAAATTATGACCTAGTAATTTAACATTCTTGGCCTTTCCAGCTATCAATTCAAAAAAATAAAAATAATTACCAAAAACCAAAAATCACTAATAAAGATTAATTAAAAATCAAATCTTATGTAACTTGCTTAAGTAAAATTTCCAAGTTGAATTAGTGAATTTCATTTATCTAAAAAGGAATTTTTAGCCAAATATGAAGTCAAGGTTAAAGGAGCTAATAAAGTCAATTATTAATTATTAAATATTATAAAAAGGTGAATCATACCCTTATAAATATCTAAACTGAGTTATCATGGCTCATAAATATATGAAAATGAGTTTTCAAGACTTCATGAACACTTTGACATAACCTAGGGTTAACCTGACTCAACCTAGGTTATTTTAGACTCAACCAAGGACAAAACTAAACCTAACCTTCCTGAGGTTAGATTTAGTTTTGAGACCTATAAATATGAGTGCCCTCACTCTACCTAAATAATCTTTTATGTATAAGGTTATTCTATAGGAATGCCTTCAAGAAGCCATCAAAGTAAAGTTATAATGCTCATTTGATACCAAGTTTCACACCAACCCAAGCCAACCCTAGAAAAACCACAAGTGGCCATTAGAGAAATTATACCAACATGGAGAAGCAAATATATAAGTCTCTAATGCCATATACTGATCACAAACATCTACTATGCTAACAATTGGACATCAATTTTGACAAGGGTGGTAAACTTCTTGCATTTTTTTATCTTTATTTTGTAGTCTTGTTCATTATGTTATGTTCCCCCTAGTTCTTAGGCAATGGTGTTTAGTTTCATTATATTTTTATGCTTAGATTTCTAATATATTCATTAAAATGGAACTAATCAACATTTTTGTGCTCTTAGAACTCTTAAGATACATTATCAAGGTTGGACATCTTGAAATTAGGATGTTTGGTCCAAGATGGTTGCCATGGTTGAGAAGATTGAGGCTCTTCCAAAGGATGAGGAAGATTGGGATTTTGAGAGGGTTGTTCCTATGGGATAATAGGCTAATTTTATATAGGATTAGGCTCTTCTAAAGAGTGGTAAATTTTTAAGCTAGGAAATATGGTTGGTTTAGCTTTTTCACCCATTCTCTTTTCTTGTTTAGGAGTGAAATTACCAAGGCTTGGCATATTGAAGACAATATGTCTAGTTTATGAAGACTACCATGGTTGACAAGCTTGGGGCTCATAAGGATGTGTATTTTCAAGGATTATTCTATCTTGGTGGCATGTTATTGAAGGTTTAGATTTAAATTTGGATTTTTGTACCTTAGCATCCATTTTTCTCCTTGCATATGCACATGTTGACTGATCATGAGGTTACCACATCAATTTTGAAAGTATTTCAACAAGATAATATGGATTAGGAGCATGAGGAGGCTAATTTTGAGCACATGGGATGGAATAAGATTTATTTGGAGCATTAAATGGTTGATAAACAAGATGCAAAACTTGATAGAAATATTGATGATTAACAGGAGGGTGATATTCGTGATTGGGAGGTGGAAAGTAGTTTGAATATCCCCTAAACCTATCCATATTATAAGTATATCATGGAGTTCCAAACACTATAAATTTATTAAAATATAGAGTATACTAAAACCACTCAAATTTTGACTTGAAAAGGATGTTTGGGCTGCTGAAATAAACTGAAGTAACTTAGAGTCACCATTGATGTTTATATAAACTACCTCAAAAGGTTGATATATTTAAGGACACACCAATAATATTTTAATGGATGAATTACCTTGAGTACTCATCTATTGGAGATTAGAAATGATAAAAGTCACCAAGTGATTATTTAATGTCTTCAATATTGAATCTTGTTAAGAGTGAGACCAAATTATCAGTCAAAACCTTATAACTTAATGAAATTGAGCAGAGGTCCTACCATGTGTGCTATAAATTTTTATCTCATTTAAGTTAAACCTTTTGAGGATATGTTTCAAGCTCTTCACCCAATTGACATAATGGGAATTCCATAAGGCCATGGGTCACCTTAAATTAGAGTGAACCTCAGGAGAAGGCTAGTTTCCTCTTGGTGAAACACCTAAACTACTACACTCACAAGGAAAAGGGAGAGATAATACATAAAACAAAGAAATTGAAAGTAAAGGGGTAATACACCAGAATATAATGGCATGCTCTACCTACTTGAGTTTGCATAATGGAAACCTTAGGAACTACACCATACATGACTCAATCATGAACTTCATAGATTAGTATTTCATAGAGAGGTGTAGGAATATATAAAAACATTATAAGGAGAAGCATTCATCACATAACTAACATTGCATAAACACAATAACTTAGAGACTATGACCTACAAAAGAGAGTTCACTTTCATGGAGGTGAGGTGAAATTAGACACAATCAAAGGGGGAAACAATTCACCATAATGAGAGCATCAACAAATCAGAGTACACATAGAATTCAAGTCATTAAGAGGGAAAAGATAATTATTTATTGCTTCAAAGGAATTAGAGAAAGATACAGGGGTCAAGGATGGATCAAATTTTGTAGAATTTCTATGCTAAAAATATGTCATTCTTATAATTATAATTTAACCTATTTAAATAGGTTAAAATATTTAGATCTTTGGGTTATTGACTTGGTCTTACCCACTAATAGGGCAGTTATAAATTCAAATTATGACTGGGAAAGGGGGTCAAGGAAGTGGGAATATATCCTTGGGGCTTCCATAGCCACATCAACATAATTACCTACCACATTATTTTAAGCCTGCATCTTGTCTTCTATCTTTTATGTTCTTTTTGATCCTTATGTACATGCCATATTATTATGACTGGGGCTAAATCATCACCTCTTCCCCCAAATCGACTAGTTGGATTTAATCTCCATCATAATTCTCACATCAAGCTTCTCTAAGATTGATTCTATGAATCAATGTAGTTACACAACCTGCACACAAATTTTACATCAAGACAAGAAAATTAGGCCTTCAAATTTGTCTCAACCAATGCCAACATGGATGATATTAAGCTCCTTAATGGAAAGTTCCAACTACGTGTCAACATTAGGCTCATTCTAGGCCTTATTTACTTTTATGTTTATATTATCCCCTTAGGAACCATGTACTTGGCATTTTTTAGACTCTCAAGCCTACTCTAGGTTCTCCAACTATCTTCCTTCCATTAGGATATAAATCTTTGAGCTCTATTAGGTCCACATGGTAGTTTCTTATTTGTTTACCCCCTTTTGAGGCTCTCTCATCTAGACTCTGTTAAGTGCTAGCTGGTGTTCTCCTACTCATTGGGTACTCTTTTTACTATATACTTGGGGCTTACCACCTCCATGTGGATCTTTATCACTCTTTCATTACTTGGCACATTATTTAACTTACATGTACCACCCTAGAGACACAAAGTAGAAGGATCATGATATGTGGTTCTATCCCACTCACCCAGTAGCTCGATGCTCTAACATACTATTTGGGTTATACAAAAATCTTTGAGAAAGTGGGGCAGTGGGATTTCACTACATGGTGTTATCTTGCTAATTTGTTATCCCAAAGGGATTTGAAATTGTATGGATAATTTTGGGTTACTAGTTCACTAGGATTAAAACACATAGAAGCATCTTGCTTGCTTGAAGATTTGCTAACATAGATACATTTTAGGAAAACTTTGAATAAAAAATACTAAGTCTTAAAAAAATTCTTGAATAGGCTCGAGGCTATCAGAGTGACATGTGGCTTTTTGCAACTTTGTAAAATAAATGGTTAAGTCCCACTGAGTAAATATGTGACATGTGGATCCAGGTAAATATGAAAATTTGCCAAGTCTTTTACTACTAAAATACTTCTCCTTTCCTTCACTTCACTATTGGATTTGCTTATACATGATTTAGGGCTCCTTGGAAGTCACCATGTGGCATATTCTATAGAACCTAGGACCTCAAAAGGATTAACCTTCAACTCAATATTTTAATGTCCTTGAGCTTCCATTTTTACAACTCCTCTACACTTCCACACTTCTGAGTGCCTAATGCTTTTGTGCTCCATTTCTTTTGAGTGCCTAATCCATTAGGTTTTGTTTTGAAAATGAAAAAATAGCTAAGTGTTGGAAATCCTTCTTTAAACTTGAGAAGTTGATAAGTCTTTACAACATTTTCTTGACTTAGCCATATTTTATTGAACTTGATTAAACTTGAAAATCCTAGATGTCTACACCCAAAACTTGAACTGACAGTTGTTCCTCCATGGTGACCAAAAATGTTCAACAGGTTATGAATTAGTTTAGAAGATCAAAATATATTTGAATAATTGGTTTAATACTTTTTGTATACATTTGATAAGTGGCCTTTGTGAGCCTTTGGTGTTTCAGATTTTTATTCTATGGGTGAGCTTGATGATCTAATCAAGCCATAAACTAATGATTAAGATCAATGCATCTTATTTCTAATTATTCTAGAGGATGGTTCCACACTGCTCATAAAAGATACCACATAATTAAGCATTAAAACACTAGATGATCCCAACTGGATCAAACTTAGAGTGTTCATCAAAGAGGAATGTGATATCCTTATTTCCCTCTTTTGAGAGTTTATTGATATTTTTATAATCTTATTCAAATATTATTGGATTGGATACTCTTTGGTTTTACACCACCTTGTTATACACCTAGATGTAAAGCTAATCAAATAAAAGATGAGAAAAATACATCTTTAGATTGTCATACTATTCAAAAAGAGAAGTGGAAAAATTATTAGGGGTGGGATGTATTCATCCCATAAACTATTCAAAATGGATATCCAACATTATCAACATTAGAAATAAATGACAAGGAATTGACCTATGCACATATTTTAGAGATATAAATAAAGCATACCCAAAGGATGAATTTTTTTTCCAAACATTGATATGATAATAGATTCCATAGCAGGGCATGATATTTTCTCACTTATGAATGGATTTTCAAGATATAATTAGAGAAAAATAACACTTATAGATCAACACAAAATAGTTTTTTCCACTCCATGGAGGATGTTCTATTATTAAGTGATGTCATTTGGCCTCAATAATTCTAGTGCTACATACCAATATGTAATGACTATCATATTCCATGACATGATGCATGATATTGTATAATACTATGTGGATGACATTTTGGGAAAATTCAAGACCAGGGTAAGCCATCTATAAGTGTTATGAAAGACCTCTGAAAGGATTTGTGAGTATTGTTATTGTAGTTTTTCTATATTTATGGTTTACCTACACCTCTTTCAGCTATTTAGGTTAAATTTAGCTACGTCCATTTTAGGTTAGTTACTTTAATGTGTTTTACTGTTGAGTTAAGGTAATCATTTGAGTGTGCCCTGATCTCACCATATGTACCTATCTCTTTTCCATTTTTGTCCAATGATTCTATATGAGGATTATTTTCCCCAAACTCACTTCTTATAATTTTTTTATTAGTGTGAATTCATGGATTTCTCACATATACTAGGTTTTGTATGTTTTTTTTACTTGCTAAAGATCTTGGTGGACTTCTACAAAATTCTAAACATTATTAGAGCTTCTAAGAAATAACATACAGACCATTACAATGTTTGGTGAGTTCTTTCATAACCTCATATTTTCTTGTACTTTCATATCATTTTTGGCTTTGGATGCATCATTCACATTTCACATCAAAACTTGCATCATTAGGCCTTAGTTCACAAATCCAATTGTAGATATTTTGTGGTTTTTTATTTCCCCAAATGTGTTGTTCTTATATTTTGGTTACAGTGGGAAAAATTATGTAGATCTAAGATTTTTAAAGCTATTTTTGTGCCCTCATGGTTTTTTCTTGACCTTGGAAGTGTTTTTCATATTTTGCCTCAAAATGGTGTCAATAAGACTTAGTACAAAAAACTAATTGCTTAGATATTATGGGTTTTTAGAATTATAAAAATAGGTCTTCATTAGTTTTTGGAAAAGTTGCATGGATTTTTATAAAAATAGGGGTTTCTATTCAGCCTTCCTATGTATGCAATTATAGCATTACATTTGTAAGACTATCAAATTTAAGCTATTATAATTTTTTTGTATGCGTGATGTTCCTGAAACCATCAAATTTAATCTAGTGTATTTCCCACCAAATATTCTTTCATGGATAACTTTTAATCCATAGCTCCTTTTGAGGTGCCATTTTTTTGGAAGTGCTTATTTCTCGAGCTCTATGTATTGGTGGTGTTATTTTGGGTCTAATATATCATCCTTTTTTTCACATTTCTACTCACTTGGATGAATTATCAGCATAGTTTGACATCCCTTAAGTTTCTCTTACTTATGCACATACTGCTCAAGACATATTTTTAGTTGAGTCTAACATCTATATGAGCATGTTTTTACTTTAAATATTATGAGGGAGTCATTGTTATCTATTTGAGGGGTTATTATTTGGTGATATGTTTATTGTTGTATGTATTTTTATTTTGTGCAATGTGTCTCATGCATGGATTTCTCACACATGGATGCATTTTCAATTGTGCCCAACATCCTTATGCTAAGTGTGAACTATTTTTATTGATTCTTACACATGTTACTGACTTGGATACATTATCAAATGTGTATGACATTCCATCCATGATAATTCATTATTATAGCATCATTGTAAATTATCTTATCTAATTTTACACTTACTTGGTGTCTTCTCTTAGTCATAAAAACTTCATTTGAGATACTCCATAGGAGGAAGGTTGATTCTACACCAGTGGTCCTTCTAGGTAAGACCAATTATACTTCATGGAAGTTTTACATGGAATGCTCACTTGAGGAATGATAAATTATTCAATTTTTATGTGGATAAATTATTGCTTCTATAACCCAAGTTGATACAAAGATTGGGCAGACTCTTGTGACTGTGTCTGTGGTCACTTATTGATACACATTTCATGGAATTTACACCACTATGTGGAGCATATAGAGTGTCCTTCCACTATTTAGAGCACTCTTCAAAATATTTTTAGGGATCTTATTATGATTTATATCACTCATCCTCCTCTACTTCCTACAGTCTCTTCTAAGCCTTTTGTGTTCTCTCCTCCCATCCCTATTTAATATGATAACACATCCATGGTGGATAGTGTTATTCTTTCTATCAAGCCATAAATATAGGACAAGATTCTACCAGACCTTAGTTGTCCCATTATATACTCTATTTCTGACCCTATATAGATTTTTACTCCCCTAAAGCCATCATAGTTTGGTACTATGGAGGACTCTACTATTTCTAATGAGTATACACATTTGGTGCTTCAACCACTCTTATGCTCATGTTTATATTCATATTATGGATCTACAAGCTTCATTTTTAGTATATTCTTTAGTTTGAGGGTTGTTGATTCAATCTCTCTTATTCCTATGTACATTCTTCTAGTAAATGTTCCATGTCATTCCTCTGATAGGTTCACTATAGTGGCATTACATTTTTTTCATGTACACAATCTTACCATACCTATGCCACACTTCTATTTTGGACCATACTCATAAATCTTTATACTTATGCCACCTTCATATTTCATTATGGAATGGTAAGAGTTATAATACAACATTCATCTTTGGGAAAGGCAAAAAACATTATTTGATATGGATAGAGCTTCTTCAGTCTTCAGGCATAGGATCTTGTCAGCAACATTCATCATTCTATGAACTATATTATAGGTACCTTTAACATCTTCTATGGAGACTTCTTAGCTCTTATTTTTATGTGATATATTTTTCTCACTTTGCTCTTTTTTAGGAGAGTAGTTTTGTCCTACAAGTTTTCTCTTTTTATTCATTTTATGGGAATTGTATTGTGATTGGGTACCTCATCAGGCCTTATTTTTCGGACCCAATTCTTATACCCATTTAAGTTATGCTTTAGGGGGTGTTGTAGGGTTTTCCCATCTTTATGGTTTACCTACACCTTTTTTAGATAATTGGGTTAAAGTTAGCTAGGTCTATTTTAGTTTAGTCACTTTAGTGTGTTTTAATGTTGATTTAGGGTAATCACTTGAGTGTGACCTAATCTCACCATATGTACCTATATCTTTTCCATTTTTGGTCAATGATTTGAATGAGGATTATTTTCTCCACACTCACTTTTTACAATTTATATCTTGGTGTGTATTGGTTGAATATTTTGCTGATCAGCATACTAATAAACAAAATAAGTCTGATCAGCCAAAGTAGGAAGATTAGTCATCCAAATGTGTAGATTTACCACATCATAAGGGGACTGATCTCTCCTCTCATCAAGGGGAGGTTCCCTATATATATATATATATATATATATATATATATATATATATATATATAGAGAGAGAGAGAGAGAGAGAGAGAGAGAGAAAATAATACTCAAGGGTATAACAAACCATCCATCTCTTTTTCTTCAGAGATGATGTGTGCAAATCAAAGGAAAAACTAAAGGGAAATGATAGACAACACTCGTCTTCTTTCAAAAGTAATATTCAACAAACCACAAGAATACTCCTGGTAATAACAGCAAAATGTAACAAAGGATGTAATAACCAACAAATCGAGATGTAGCACAAAGTCTCCACCTAGATTGCTCAAGAGTAAGATACGAAGGACAATGAGGGCACAAAGTCGCCCCAAGGTCCTTTACACAAAAATGAAAAGAAAACACACTAAAGGCAATTATGGGGGCACAAAGTCTCTCCATAGTTAACTCTTCAGGACACCTTTCTGACTAATTTCACTAATCCTACTTGTTGAATTAAAAGAATAGAAAATACATCAAGGTAAGAACAATTTCCTCAACAACAAAGATATCACAGCATAAAGTTTGAAAAGTCACTTGATTTTTATTCCAATAACAAAATATGATCAACAAACTGAGCTCAAAGTCTCAAAAATGCCTTTCAATTTGGGCAGAGTTTCATTCTGATTGTCAAAAAAGAGATGCTTTTACAATAGAAGAGAGCCCTTATATAGCCACTTCAAGAAAGACTCAGGAATAGTAACACATCATGTTGCATTAGAATATGTTAAGAAGATAGGTTGGAACTTAGGGGCATTTTACCCATTTGATTTTATCAATGCAAGGAAACAAGTCATGCCTATTGAAAGTTTGCAACTTTCAATGTCCACCTGGCGATCTGATCTTACCTTCATCGCTCCTCCTTTTCTGGTTAATTGAATCAGGTCCTAGATTTAGTTTGCTATTCTATTCCTTCCTCACTTTATGCTAGTCTTGGCCTTGAAGTGTGTGAATGCATTCTAGTATGTAGGTTCAAAGGATCAATGGCTATTTTGTTGTCTTGAATTTGACATCTTCGGGCGCGTCACCCCTTGGTCCTCTTTCAAATTTTCTATTTGGCACTTTCCCAGATTGAACTTGCCCTTTTGGGCCTTAAGAAATGACCTACTTTGGGTCAAAAAGAGCCTCCCACAAGGGTATCTACCCTTCAGGTGTTCTTTGAATGACCTTCAGGCTTCTTCAGGCAACCCTTCAGCTTCAGGGAAGTATTCTTCAAATTGGCAGCCGAGAGTCCCCCGCAAGGGCACCTTCCCTTTGGGTTCCTTTGGTGGCCTTTTGCAAATTCCTGTGGCCAATTCCCGTAGGTATTTTCCCTGGGCTTTTCCCCAGGAAAATTCCCACGGACAAATTCTTGCAGACAAAAAGTCTGCAAAAATTGTTCCATTTGTCATATACATGAATTCCTTTAGGTTTTACTCCCACAACTTCTCAGAATTCTTTCAGACTTTTTGTCTGAAGGAATTCCTTTGGATAAAAAGTCTGAAGGAATTGTGCCTTAGACTTGCCTTAGTCTTTTTGAAAATGACCCTTTCGAAGGGTATTTTCATTGACCAAGTGCCCTCCACAAGGGCACTTGTCCTTTAAGAGGCTCTTTGAAATTTTACATTGGATCGCTCCTTTGAAACAAGTTGTTGAACCACTCTATTGAACCAAGGCATTGAACCTCTTCATTAAACCAAGGCTTTGAACCAAAATGGTTCAAGCTGATGATTCAAGCCGATGGTTCAATTGAATGAACCAAGTTGATGAACTGCTCCATTGAACTACAAGACATTGAACCTCTTTGTTGAACCAAGGCCTTGAACCTCTTTGTTGAACCAAGGCTTTGAACCTCTTCATTGAACCAAGGCTTTGAACCAAAATGGTTCAAGCCAATGGTTCATTTGATTGAACTGAAGTGATGAACTAACTATTGAACCAAAAGATATTGAACCAACCGTTTGAACCAAGTTTTGGTTTAACAGTTCAAACAAAACCTTGAACCGAATGACAAACCATTTGATTGAATCAAATGAGTGAAATAAAGCATTGAACTATTTGATTGAACCCACCTTTGAACCATTTGGCATTGAACCAAAGGATGAACCAAATGTTGAACCTACTGCTGATGCTTGTTGATGGTGATTTTTGTTTAAACCAAGGTACTGAAACAATTTTGAAAATGACCAAGTGTTAGAAACTGATTCTTTTGGTTAAACTCGCCTGTAGAAGCCTTTGAACCTGTGGAAATGAACCTACCTGTAGAGTCCATAGAACCCAAGTCCGTAGTTTTCTCTATCCTTGAAAGAGTCCATAAAAATCATCTTATGAAGCCCATTGAACTTGGCCTACAGAGTTTGTAGATTTCTCTTCTTGCTGAGTCTGTAGATTCAAGCCTGCAGAGTTTGTAGATTCAAGCCTACATAGTCTGTAGATTTAAGCCTGTAGAGTCTGTAGATTTAAGCTTGCAGAGTCTGTAGATTTTTGAGAAGCTTGAAAAATGAGGAATTTGAATGCCCAAGACAAATTTTGAAAAGGGAAGAGACAATTTTGGTTGCTATGTTGCTTGTACAATCCGTTGTCCCAAAGGACAAAATTGGCAGCTTTCAACTTGATAGTCCTCCTTTCTTTGTAATACAAATGAGTAGGACATTCACCATAAGGAAATGAGCGATACCTGAATACCACTCATTGGTAGTGGAGACAAAAAGGACAGTTAGAGTCTCTTCCACTTCAGTTTCTTCACACTGTGTGTCTTTTAGCTTATTGTTAGCAATTAATTGGCACAAGCCTTTACCCCTAAATAGCTTTGTCAGCTTGATGTCTAGATCAAACTCTTTGATTTTTGTAATCCAATTATCTCTTTTCGTGCCAAACTCCTGCTGAGTTAATATAGACTTGATTGTAGTGTCAGGCACTAGGGCAGTAGTATGTGAATTCATAATATAAAAGCAAAAATGTTTGACTGCTTTCACCAAGGCATAAGCATGCTTCTCTATATTTGAATATTTCATATCATGGGTTTTGAGAGGGCAACTCATGAAAGAGATAGGAGATTTCATACCTTCCTTATCATGTTGAACAAAGATTGTTGAAAGAGTGTGTTCAGATGCATAGCTATATATGATGAAATCTTTGTTGTAATCTGGGCAAACCAAGGTAGGGGCATGAACAATGGTAGTTTTGATATCCTGAAATGCTGATTTGCCTTATTTAGTCCATTTGAAGATGGTCTTCCCTTTCATCATGTTCACAATGTGTCTAGTTTTCTCTAAAACTTGGTGATGAATCTCAGTAATAAATTCACCTTTCTAAAGAAAGAATGAACAGCTTTCTTACTTGTAGGAAAATTAAGTTCTTGAATAGACTTGACTCTGTCTAAGTCAATCTTTATGCCTTCTTTGGAAATAATGTGTCCAAGGAGTTTCCCTTCTATTGCTCTAAAAATAAACTTTTTAGGATTTAAAGAAATACCATTCTGGCGGCAGCACTCCAACACTTGTTGTAAGTGGCATACATGATCAGATCAATGCTTTAAAAAGACAGTCAAGTCATCAAGATATACCACTATGAATTTACCAATCTCATCTTTGAAATTCAAATCCATTACTCTCTGAAAGGTATCACCAACATTTATTAAACCAAAAGGCACTCTTCTATATGCAAATATACCCCAAAGTGTGGTGAATGCAGTCTTGTGTTGGTCTATTTCACCAACTTCAACTTGATTATATCTTGAGAAGCCATCCAGCATTGATAACATCTTTAAACCTATCACTATTTGAAGCACTTGATCCATAATTGGCAAAGGATAATTATCCTTCAAAGATGCTTGACTCAGATTTTTGAAATCTACACAAATGTAAATTTTACCATTCTTCTTCTTTATTGGCACTATGTTTGCAATCCATGTAGAATGATGGATTGGAAAGATGATTCTAGAATTTAACATTTTTTGTATCTCAGATAGAATAGTACCTGATATTTTTAGATTATACTGTCTAGATTTTTGCTTGTATGGCATTGAGTCAACCTTGAGAGGAATCTCATGGCGAATTTCATCTAGTCTGAGAGACTTAAAGTCTTCATAAGAATATGCTAAGACATCTATGTATTGATAGAGTAAAGAGGTGAACTTGAATCTTTCTTCAGGGGTGCAACACTTACCAATATTGACCATCTTGAAATTTTTTTAGTAGTTAGATTCACTTGATCGAATCTCTGAGAGAAACTCGAGTCTATTTGTTATTGTTTAATGAATCTATCATGTTTGTCAAACAGCTTTTCAAGAGAAACCAGGCCTTTGAGAATTTTGTTTCCTTTTAGCTATAAGAATTCTTTATTTATATCTGAGCTAGATTTAGAGACAGATTCATTCTTTTGAGATTCACTGCCTTTAAAATGTAGTTGTTCAAAATTATCTTTTTATTTTAGGAAGGTAATGATTTGATGATCATCATTGAATACTTGTCAATGATTAGCTTTGTCAAGAACACTTGGTCTATAGACTAGCTCAATAGTATATATGTCTTCTTTGAAATCTGAATGAGGAACTAAGAGAGTTAATAAAACAATAAGTGTATCAGCTCTGTCATTAGACTCTCTGGGTATGGCAGAAATGTTGAAAGCATCAAAGCTTTCAATTTGGTCCCAAACCAAGTTACGGTAGTGGCATAATCTTTAATTCTTAGTTTGGTAAAGATTTCTTAGTTGACAAACCACTAATTCAACATCCCCTTTGGCATGAATAATTTTTATGCCTTTTTCTTGAGCAGCCTTCATGCCAAGCAACAAAGATTCATATTCAGTTGTATTATTAGTGTTGCTAAACTGTAATTTGTAAGATGAAGGGAACATATCTCTTTGAGAAGATATCAAAACAATCCTAGCTCTTGAATCGGTAGAGGAATAGCTACCATCAAATTCCAAATTCCATATCTCATCTGATACTGATTAAAAGACTTTCCTTCATCAAAGATGGAGGATCCTTCTTGGATTGTACTACAACCTACTAGTTTTTCTGTTGTTCTTGTTGAACTACTTTCTAAGTTGACACTTTCAAGAATTATATCTAGTGTTTCATGCACTTCATCTGTAGATAGAAAATAGTTACCCATACCCATAGATTCAAAAAGAATTTGAGCTTCAAGGGCTGATGTCTAGGTGACCACATACTTTGCTTCCTTTTCAGGGAGCAACCTCTTCATTACGCCTTAGACATGGATCCTTGCTTTAGATAGATCCATGCTTAGCAAAAATTTCATCTAAGCAAAATTATACAAGATGTTGGGACGTCAACCACCAAGATAGTCATCTTGATTCTCTTGTCTGGAAATACTGCAAATGCAAATTGGGCATCTTTGATTTGCCTCAGCAATGGTACTTGCTTGTTCTCCATAGAGAAACATCTTCCAAATGTCTTGGTCAGTGTGAGATCAAAAGACGCAGCTACTTTAGCTGGGATGACATTATCAGATGTGCATGAGTCTATAATACAGTTACTCAGCTTGTGGCAATTAATTAACAAGGAAACATAGAAAGGTTCTATTTTTCTAGGAGTAGCTAGGGGAGTAATGACTAGATTATTTGGAATAGGCGTGTTCTTTGGAAAATCAAGAATTATCTTTTTAGCTTTTTGTCATGTAGGGATGGTTTGGTTCTTGACATATTGGACCAGCTTATTCAATTGATTAGGATTAGACTATAAATATTCAAATTCAGACATTTGGAATTTTGTCTTTTTGACATGATCGATTATGTCAAATGGCTGAATTGAGCTAGGTATAGAGAAAGGTACTTCAACTTTTTGAGTTTTAGGAGGGATGGAAGATGGGCTGGTTTGTAAATTTGAAGTAGAAGGGGAAGGCAAAATTGATGTATTTACTTTTTGAGTGATTACCAGATCCTTTGATTGAAAAGGTAGAATGGTTCCACGTTTAGCAATCATGATTGTTGGCTGCAGTTGCTCTTCAATCTTCTCTTTATCAACTTGTTGGACTGATTGATTCTTGGATCTGGTAAACACTACATATGATCCATCAAAAGCTTCTCCTTTGCTTTCGAGTTCATCTTGATAATTTAGGAAATCAATGTGGGAGTCGCTAGCTAATTTTTCTTGATTTTCTTCAAGGAGATCAGTGTCATTTTCTTGATTCAATTCAGGCTAGAAACAGAATTCTAATTCTACTTCAAGATATCCCATTGTTGAATTGGTTAGAGGAGCTTTTAGGGCAAGTTTTCCTTGTGGGGGAGGAAGGCGATTCTGTTTCCCTTGATTCCTGGCAGCATTGCCCTGATATGTCTGATTTGAGAATGTCCTTCTATATGAAGGAGCAAAAGACATTCCTTGAGCCATTTGCTTTTTGAGAGTAAACAACTCATTTGCCAATTTTTGCACCATTAGATCTGTGGTGATTGTAGATGCATATTCAAAAGATGATGAAGCTCTATTTCTATTTGGATCTCTTCTTATCTTCCTTGCTAAGATGAGATCATCTTCTACCTCAGTAGCCAAAAGTTGAGTTGTAGCAAGATCTATTTGACTAACACGTCTCAAGAGAAAACTTACTTCAAGTAGTTGAGAATTAATGAAAAAGCATTTGAGCTTCTTAGCTGTAGGTCGAGCAATTACAGGGATTCTATTTCTCAATTTGTCAAATTTGGCTATGAAGTCTCGCATAGGCTCATGAGGCTCTTTATTCATCTGTGTAAGTTGAGCCAGAAGTGTATGTGCATATTCTAGAGGTTTGAATCTAGCTTCAAACTTAGCTTTGAGAGTATTCCAATCAGTTATAACTGAGCCTATAGATGATAAAACCAATCTAAAATAGCAGCACCTTGTAGTGTCTCTACAAAAAGCCTGACTATTACATCTTCAAATTATACTCCAATTAGTCCACAAGTTATGCTGAAAGCTGCAATGTGCTCATCAGGGTGAACTTTCCCATCACCATAGGATTTGGGGAAGTTCTTCCTTGAACTATGTGGAAGCTCATGTAGAGGTGGAGTAAGATTGAGAGGACCAAAAGCATTACCCTAGGGGCCTTGAACTACCATTTTAGGATTATGAAAAGGAGGGATAACAAATATCAGAGGGATAATTATAGGCAAAGCTTTATCAACAACAGAAGTAGATACTTCGTCTGGCAATGGAGATTTGACTTTAGTAGGAGGAAAGCTCTTGGTTCGTTGGAGATGAGATGGTGAAGGAAATAAATCAAAATCACTTTATTGTACCAACTCAAATATAGGGTCAATGATACCTTTAGCCCTTTAGCTTCATGTATACCTTGAATCTTCTAAATTGTGAAACAAAAATGGAAAAGAATTGACCTTGTTTCAGTTAAAGCTTGAGGCTTTAAACTATGCATTCTTTCCTAGTTAGTGTGGAGGTGAATGGATAGATTATAAATGGATAATGGATTTTCGATATATCCCCAGTGGAGTCACCAAAAACTGTTGGTTGAATATTTTGTCGATCAACGTACTGATAAACAAAATAGGTTTGATCAGCCAAAGTAGGAAGATTTGTCCTCCAAATGTGTAGATTTACCACATTAGAAGGGGACTGATCTCTCCTCTCATCAAGGGGAGGCTCCCTATAGATAGGCTATATATATATAAATATAAAATAATACTCAAGGGTAGAACAAACCATCTATCTCTCTTTCTTCAGAGATGATGTGTGCAAATCAAAGGAAAAACTCAAGGGAAATGACAGACAACACTCCTCTTATTTTAGAAGTATTGTTCAACAAACCACAAGAATACTCCTGGTAATAACAACAAAATGTAACAAAGAATGTAATAACCAACAAATCGAGATGCAGCACAAAGTCTCCACCTGGATTGCTCAAGAGTAAGATACGAAGGACAATGAGGGCACAAAGTCACCCCAAGGTCCTTTACATAGAAATGAAAAGAAAACACACTAAAGGCAATTATGGGGGCATAAAGTCTCTCCACAATTAACTCTTCAGGACACCTTTCTGACTAATTTCACTAATCCTGCTTGTTGAATTAAAGGAACAAAAAATGCATCAAAGAAAAAAGACATAAGAATAGCTTCCTCAATAATAAATATATCACAACATAAAGTCTGAAAAGTCACTTGCTTTCTTATTCTAGTAACAAAATATGATCAACAAACTGAGCTCAAAGTCTTAGAAATGCCTTTCAATTTGGGCAGAGTTTCATTTTGATTGTCAAAAAAGAGATGCTTTTACAATAGAAGAGAGTCCCTTATATAGCCACTTCAAGAAGGACTCAGGAATAGTAACACATCATGTTGCATTGGAATCTGTTAAGAAGATAGGCTGGAACTTAGGGGCATTTTACCCATTTGATTTTGTCAATGCAAGGAAACAAGTCATGCTTATTGAAAGTTTGCAACTTTCAATGTCCACCTGGTGATCTGATCTTACCTTCATCATTCCTCCTTTTTTGGTTAATTGAATTGGGTCCTTTATTTAGTTTGCTATTCTATTCCTTCCTCACTTTCTTCTGGTCTTGGCCTTGAAGTCTATGAATGTAGTCTAGTCTGTAGGTTCAAAGGATCAATGGCTATTTTGTTGTCTTGAATTTGATGTATTCTAGTCTGAAGGTTCAAATGACCTACAGTATTTGAATGACCTTCAGGGTTCTTCGAGCGACCCTTCAGCTTTAGGGAAGTATTCTTCAAATTGGCAGCCAAGAGTCCCCCGCAAGGGCACCTGCCCTTTGGGGTCCTTCGGTGGCCTTTCACAAATTCCCGTGGACAATTCTCATGGGTATTTTCCCTGGGATTTTCCCTAGGCAAATTCTTGTGGACAAATCCCTGTGAACAATTGTCTGTGGAAATTTCCTACAAATAAAAAGTCTGTGAAAATTGTTTCATTTGTCATATACGTGAATTCCTTCAGGATTTACTCCCGTGACTTCTCAGAATTCTTTCAGACTTTTTGTCTGAAGGAATTCCTTTGGACAAAAAGTCCAAAGAAATTATGCCTTAGACTTGCCTTAGTCTTTTTGAAAATGACCCATCCAAAGGGTATTTTCATTGACCAAGTGCCCTTTGCAAGGGCACTTGTCCTTTGAAAGGCTCTTTGAAATTTTACATTGGATCGCTCTTTTGAAACAAGTTGTTAAACCACTTTGTTGAACCAAGGCATTGAACCTCTTCATTGAACCAAGGCTTTGAACCAAAATGGTTCAAGCTGATGGTTCAATTGAATGAACCAAGTCGATGAACTGCTCCATTGAACTACAAGACGTTGAACCTCTTTTTTAAACCAAGGCTTTGAACCTCTTCATTGAACCAAGGCTTTGAACCTCTTCATTGAACCAAGTCTTTGAACCAAAATGGTTCAAGCCGATGGTTCATTTGATTGAACTGAAGCGATAAACTAACCATTGAACCAAATGATGTTGAACCAACTGTTTGAATCAAGTTTTTGTTCAACAGTTCAAATAAATCCTTGAACTGACTAAAGAACCATTTGATTGAACCAAATGAGTGAAATAAAGTGTTGAACCATTTGATTGAACCTACATTTGAACTATTTGACGTTGAACCAAAATATGAACCAACCATTGAACCTACTGTTGATGCTTGCCGATGGAGATTTTTGTTTAAACCAAGGTACTAAAACAATTCTAAAAATGACCAAGTGTTAGAAACTGATTCTTTTGGTTGAACCTGCTTGTAGAAGCCTTTGAACCTATGGAAATGAACTTTCCTGTAGAGTCCATAGAAACCAAGTCCGTAGTTTTCTCTATCCTTGAAAGAGTCCATAGAAATCATCTTATGAAGCTTGTTGAACTTGGCCTGCAAAGTTTGTAGATTTCTCTTCCTACTGATTCCATAGATTCAAGCCTGCAGAGTCCATAGATTTAAGCCTGCAGAATCTGTAGATTTAAGCCTGTAGAGTCTGTGGATTTTTGAGAAGCTTGAAAAATGAGGAATTTGAATGCCCAAGACAAATTTTGAAAAGGGAAGAGACAATTTTGGTCTGTAGGACCAAAATAGTTCAAATGTTGTCCCAAAAATGAGTGATATTTTTTGGGGGACAATAGTGTGCATTCATGCCTTCCTCACATCTACTAGGGTTTGTGCATTTCGTTACTTATTAAATATTTTGGTGGACTTCTACATAATTATATAATATAATGTGTGTCTTAATATTAAAAAGTGCATATTTAGTGTCACTTATATCATATTTATAGGTTTCATTATCTCTCATAGGGTAATTTAAGTTGATCCATCTAAATTTAAGGCCATTACAGAAATGCCTCCTCCTATATTTTATAAGGAAAAATTTAATCTATTCAAATTTTCATTTCATAATTAGTTGAAAAATGTCATCCTTTCACTCACCATTTAAAGAAAGTCACCACCTTTTCATGGAAAATTGATTTTCAATAGGCATTTGAGCATTTGAAGTATTATTTGGCAAACCCACTTTTCGTATCCCTACCAACACTAGGGAAGTTATCACTCTTCTAAATTTTAGTAATAAAACATGTCTTGGGGGCACTTCTTTCCTAACATGATGATTAGGGGAAAGAAAGAGCAGTGTATTATTTATGTATAACATTGGTTTTCTATTAACACAACCATAGACCAAATGAAAAAACCTATTTATAAATGGTATTTACATCCTATAAGTTATGACATTACATTCTCAATAACAAAACCATTGTTATAGTCAAAGTGGACCCACTCAAGTATTTACTCTTTAAGGAAGATTTGACTTGTCACATGGATAAATATGTCATGATATTGAGTGAGTTTGATACTAAATATGTACATTATAAACAAATTAATTTGTAAGTACTTGTAGATGAACTTTACAAATCACCTTTATAAGATACAAAACCACTCACTTTCAGTTTTCTTAATGAGTCAATCTTGACTCTGGACAAAATACCATCTGAATATTATTAGTGGACACTATATTTTGATAGTTCATACACATCTTATGGATCTAGAGATGGAATTATATTCATAACACTACAAGGATGTCTAATTACCAAGGCTTTCCATATTGTTTTCACTTATACTAACAATATGGTAGAATACAAATCAATCATTGAAGGGCTTCACCTAGTGGTACAATTGAATATTAAGAGATTACATGTTCATGGTGATTCCTATTTAATTACCAATTAGGTGACATATCAATACCAAACAAAGGGTAAGAAATTTATCCTTACAAAATCATGGTGGACATCCTTAAGCAGAGCTTTGAACATATCCAATTTGAGTAGATCCCAAGGGATAGCAATAAGCTAATAGATGCAATGTTAATAATTGGCTCATTTATAGAGATCATAGAGCATGTCCTAAACTACCAATTCCTTATTAAACATCTTTTGAAACTAGTGCATGAGCATTCAACAACTGAGATGGTATGTGATATTATTGGTCTCAACTCACCATGGTACCATGATTTATATTATTACCTCTACAACCACATTATTCCTTCCAATTTTTTTGTAACTGAGAAAAATACTTTATTCATAATTCCTCCCATGATACATTACTCAGTGCTACACTCTATCATAGATGTTATTATAGAACTCTATTTCATTTTTTAACTTAAGCAAAATTTGGATTAGCACTTAAGTGCATGAAAGGATTTATGGGGCCCATACGAATGGAATGGTACTTGAAAAGAAACTCATGTGACTTGGGTAATATTGGTCCATTATGAAAGAAGATGCATGAATTTATGTCAATAAGTGTGTGCCTTGTCAAAAACATGCTAACCTAATTTATGCTCTACCATGAGCACTTCATTCAATCATTACTCCTTGGCCATTTTTGACCTATGAACTCAATATCATAGTAATAATCAATCCTACTTTACCAGATGGACACAAACACATTCTCATTAGTACTAAGAATTTTACTAAGTGGTCCGAAACAAATCTCCTCATGCACATAATTGATAAGAAAATTTCCAAATTCATTCTAAATCATCTCATTTGTTGCTATGGAATTCCCTCTAATATCATTTTTGATAATGGCAAGTCCTTAAATAAAAAATATGTAAAATCCATATGTGCCCAATACCATTTAAAATAATAGTTTTCCACTCCTTATTTTCCCCAAGGCAATGGCCAAGCTGAGGAATCTAATAAGACCATTGTCAAAATCCTTAAAAATATTATTAATTTCATTAGTTGTGATTGGAAATTGTAATTATTTCCCACCCTCTATGCCTACCATACCAGTACCTAAACCCCAACAGGGGCCACACCATATTCCCTAGTCTATGTTACTAAATTTATTTTCCCTATTGAGATCAAGTTTCCTCCCATGTGGATTTCATTGTAAGATATCATTGATGATGATAAGAATAGAGTAGCTCGATTATAGTAATTAGAAATATTCAATGAAAAATAGGTAGCCACCTTGAATAATCTCCAAGTATTTCATAATAAGTTACACTATAGCTATAACAAGCACATCAATCCTAAAGATTTTAAACTTGGTGACCTTGTGCTAAAAGAGAATAAAAAATACCAATGTAGAGTGTAAAAATAATGGAAAAGTTCAACTTAATTGGCTAGGAACATTTATTATCATGGCTAACTATGGGTCTAAAGTATACATGTTGGCTACACCATATGGGCAAGAGCTAGATGATCCTATAAATATTATGCATCTCAAGAATTTTTATTCTTGATTTGCTTGAACATTATCTATGAGGAACCCTACTTGGTTAATGTCTTATCATATTCCCTTCATTCCTTTTTATAATTATTTCAATCCCTCTTTTTTTCCCACATCCTATTACCATCCTGATCTTGATTTCAGTCTACATGTACAAAAAATGGATTTAGATTCCAAATTCAGAGAAAGATTCAATAAATAATTCAAATTTGGTCATCATCAACACATCTTTGAAATATTTATCTTAGAGCACTTCAGCATGGTCTTTCTAGATAAAGGTCCCTAAATTTTCGTCTTTGTAAGGATCCTTCCTGAACAGGTTACTAGATAATTGAAAATACAAAAAATAAAATATGAAAAATCAATAATATATTAACTCAAATAAGTAGAATTAAATTACATTGGTTGAATCGTAGAACCATTGGCCTCTTCAAGGAGGCAAGTTTAATTCAATACAATTCATAGATACCTTCATTGGGACTTAACACTTACTTAAACACTAATTCTATTATAACAACTATTTCTTCCCATGCATGTGGGATAATACAAATGTGCTCCAGGGATGACTTATAAAGCATATGCATCTATATAAACTACAACACTAATAATACAAAGAGAAATGTAGGACACAGGTTCCTAACATCCCCTCCCTCTTTGAAAAATCTTTGACTTCAAAGCTTCAATTATGGGAAGCATTATTGAATTTGGAATAATAGTTTCCATGTGGCATCTTTAGGTTTCATGCCATGCCACTAGATTAATACTTATGTGATGGAGTGTGAGAGAAGTTTTTGGGTGTGTTGAGCCAAGATTTCTTCTAGTTTGATAAGAGGGAACCTTCATTATCAAGTTTTAGTAAAACTACTTGCACTCGAATGTTGGTTCCAAGAACTTTCTTCAAATAAGAGATATGAAAGACTGGGTGAACATGGGAGGAAAGTGGAAGATCCAAATTGTAATAAATAGACCCAATCTATTGGAGAACCTTATATGGCCCATAAAACTTAGGGTTAAGCTTGTGACACCCTTTTTATTTTAGGGATGAATGTTTGTATGGTTATAGATAAAGAAAACCCATATCATCAAGTTGAAAGGTGAACTCAATGTGGTGTTGTTCAACATGTGATTATGTGATAAATGGTAAGTATCTTGCATAATTTGATCTCCATGGTGGATAGTAGTGTCGATTTCCTAAACTGATTAACTATCAGGTATATATAGGAGGAGTGGTGGGGGATCTTGACCATAAACCACTTCATATGGAGTCATTTTAGTAGAGGTGTGGTATGAGGTATTGTACCACCATTCTATAAGAGGTAACCATTTGACCCACTGATGTTATTATTCTATGACAAAATAATGAAGATAGGTTTTTAAACATTTATTGATGATTTTAGTCTAGCCATCAGCCTTTGGATGATAACCCAAACTCATTTTCAAATGTGTACCTAGACACTTGAAGAGTTATTTACAAAAATGGATTATGAAGGTAGAATCATGATTTGAGACAATAGAGTCAGGAACACCATAGACTCATAATATATGATCATGAAATGTTTGAGCAATAGTGGAATTAGTGTAGGGATGGGCCAAAGTGCAAAAATGAGCATATTTAGAAAGGTGATCCACTATGATGAGAATCACTAATTTATATCCAAATTTAGGGAGGCTTTCAATAAAATCCATTTAAATTTTGGTTCAAATATGTGTGGGAATTAGAATTGGTTATATTAGACCAAGTGGGGCAACTGTTTCACCTTTACTACATTGGCAAGTATCACATTCAACAACAAATGTTTTGATATCCTATTTAAGGTCTGATCAAAAGAAATTTTGGAAAACCCACTCATATGTTTTCCAAAACCTTGAATGACCAGTGAAAGGCGAAGCATGCATCTCCTGTAAAACTAGGCGTTTGAACTTAGAGCCTATCAGTAATAAAAGGCAACCTTTATATCATAATGTATGGCCATCCAAGTATAGTGAGTTTTACTAGATGGATCAGAATATAGTTGAATAATGAGTTGTTGGGCTGGGATATCATTATGCCACTCATTTTTAAGATCATGAATCTAGGTAGAAATGGGAAGAGAAATTGCACAGGGGTGTATTGGGTCTTCAAATTGGTAAGAGAGAGCATCCAATACCAATTTTTCCATACCTTTTTTAATGTAATTTCATAATCATATCCCATGAGTTTATAAACCCATTTAAATTGATCTAGGGAAGATACCCATTATTCTAAAAAATATTTGAGGCTTTGATGGTTGGTTTTTATGCATAAGAGTCAGCTAATCAAATATGGATGCCATTTTTGAATTGCATAAAGGATAGTCATCATCTCTTTCTCATATGTAGAACATACCAAGTTGCATGAGGGCCTTGCTAATTAAGGTGATGGGTTAGTCTCCCTACATAAGTACATCACCAAGATCCATTTCATATGCATCATATTCAAGCATAAACTACTTGGAGAAATTAGGCATGGCTAAGATTGGTGTGGTGCACATGACATGTTTAAGGTGGGAAAATTCTTGGGTAGATATAAGAAACCATAAAAATGCATATTTATTTATCATAGCTATCAATGGAGTTGAAATTGTGATTTATCCTTGTAAAAAATTTGTTAGTACCCTATCAAACCAAAAACTCCATGTAAGATTTTGAGGGTCTTTAATTGTGACCAATTTGTCATAGCTATATTTTGGTGGGGTCAACATGAACACCATCAGATGCGATGATATGTCCTAGGTACGCAACCTCTATTTTCCTAAAAGAATAATTTTAAGTTTTAACACATAGGTGGTTGGCAACATAAACTCCCAAAGTAGTGTTGAGGTGGTGGAGGTGATCCTCCCATGTAGGACTGTAGATAATAATGTCCTCAAAGAAGACCAAGATAAACTTACATAATAAGGGGTAGAATACTTGGTTCATCAAACTTTGGAAGGTGGAGGGGGAATTAGTAAGCCCAAATGGAATGACAAGGAACTTATAGTGGCTATCATGTGTACAATAGGTTGTCTTAAGAATGTCAATGTCATGAAGACAAATTTGGTGATACCCAAATCATAGGTCTAATTTTGAGAAAAACTATGCATCATGGATTTCATCAAGTATCTCATCAATGATGGGAGTGGGAAAATTATCCTTGATGGTTAGTTTGTTTAGGTCCTGATAATCAATTCAGATGTATTAGGAGCCATCCTTCTTATGAACAAGTAAGACTGGTAAACAATATGAATTAGTGTTGGGCTGAATGACCCTAACCTGTAGGATATCATGGATGATCTTTTCAATCTCATTATTTTTATGAAATGGGTACCAATAGGGGAAAATATAGGGATGTGCACTACTAGGAAGTAATGGGATGTGATGGTCTTGAGGTTGATGAGGCATTAATCCTATGGGTTCCTAAAAAATTATGGCATATTTGACCAAAAGGTTGTGCAAGTTAGAAGGTGGGTGAGAGTCCAGTAGTGAATTACTATGAAGAGAAAAGAGTTGAGTAATTATGCCATGGGATCCCCATTTGAGAATTTTATCCATGCAGTGAGAGCTAAAAATGATAGTGGATCTAGGAAGAAGTCATTATAGGGTGTATTTTTATCCAATATTTAATAAATGTATCTAGAGCTCTCAAAAATCCTAAAGGATGGGTCTAAGGTTTCATAAACATTGGGCACCAAGAATAACATCACATCCACTTAAAGATAAATCAAATGTGTCATCCCAAAGGTTATAATCACCCACTAAAATATAGACATTATGACACTTTCCCTTGTAGGGTAATGTGCCTCCATTGGCAATCATGACCTCAAAACTAAAATAAGGGTGTATAAAATAATCTAATTGCTTAGCTACTCGAGGGTTGATGAAGTTATGAATGTTTACAGAGTCAATAAGGATGGTAAGGAGTGGATTCTTGAAAGAACCTTGGATACACATTATTTGAGGGGTAGTGATTCCCACCAAAGAATACATATAAATTTTAGGAGGGGAATCTGATTGCATAGAATCATCAACTTCTTATGTAATCTCCTCAGTGGTATCCTCATAATCTTTGATATACGATGCATAAATGTCATTTAGTAGGTAAAATGTTTTCTCTATACATTTATGCCTTAGAACCCTTTTATCATCATGAATAGAAAAAATCCATTTTTCATGACATACATGCATTTTATCTCATGTAAAATATTTGATGGGGGTTATCCTAGTATTGGGATACTAAAAAGAGGGTTTGGATGGTGCCCAATTAGATGTAAAATGTTGGGAGGTGATTTTGTCTTCAATGAGCTTTATGAGATCCAAGGCTACCATCATGGTGTGAGTTTGGAACATTTTGACTCAAAGAAGATGGGCTCTTTGAGGCCATTAATAAAACAACTCTTGAATAAGTCATTTGATAACCCTTCGGTGTGATTAGCCAGTTTATCAAATTTAATTTCATAGTCATGAATGATGATTGTCTAACAGAGTTTGGTGAGGGCTCCTGTAAAATACTTGAATGTTAAGGGACCAAACCTAGCCAAAAGTAGGGATTCAAAAGTGTTCCAATTAGGTTCATCATTTCATTTTAAATACCAATGGTACCATTGGAGTGCCTCTTTTTCCAAGTGGAAGAAAGAAATTGGGACTTGGTTGACAGGATAAGTATTATGAAGGTTGAAGTATTGTTCTGCACAATAAATCCATCCTATAGGATCTATACCATTGAACCTCAAAAACCCCAGTTTAGGCCCATGTAGTTTGTGGATGGGAGAGATACTAATCTCAAAAGAAGAATCCTTCTGTAATTTACTGAGTAAAAGGTCATTCAATTGATTTAGTCCACACATCATATCGATTAAGTCAATTATCTAAGCTTTCAAGGCTACAATTTCTTCTTTCATGATCTTGGTGCTTGCATGGGTGACTACCATAACCTATTAAATATAAATATTTTTTTTGCAATGGATAGGAAAACTAGAGTTAAGACACGATCAGTAAATGAATATATTTTGGATGAAATGGGAAGGGGTAAATGTACTTTTACTATTTTTTTTGCAAAGTCTGATTGATGAAGGTGAGGGAAATTCTAGAATTAGAATGGATAAACTAGAAAATTTATGAAAGAGAGATAAAGGAAAAAAAAGGGAGATGAACACTATGTAAATTATTTAAGTAAAATGGACAAAAATTGAAGGAGTTATGGCAAAACCCAATAAAAGGGAAAATTGAGTTTTGTGGAAATTAGAAGTGGAATCAAGATATGGGACCTAAAGGAAGAAAACATGAAAAGTAGAATTTCAGGTATCCTGGTAAATTTGGAAAAGCAACAGGTCTATAGATGGAGAGATATGGCAAACAAATGAAAATAAATTACTGGTTTTCTATTTATTTTTAACTGGTTTCTATAAAATATTTGGTGACAAGTCCTCTGATAATATTTTAATACTCTATTGATAGTCTTTTGAAATTGATAGTTGGAGATGGACCCCAAGTTTGAATGGTTGCCTAAATGTATTTAAAAATCACTATGGCCATCAATTTTATCTAAACAAGTATCACTCTCCAAAATAAATTTGGCCATGGATTTAGCCCTAAATGATAGCTCTTGGTTTTCCTCATGGGTGAGAACTAGTCAATCAAGATGGGGTTGTTACCCTTTTCACTAGTAGGTCCTCTTATGGGCCAGTTACTTTAGGGTTCTTGTGGTACTCCTCACAATGAGTTTTAGGGATTACACCCAAGCACTTCCCATAGTTATGCAGAGAGGTTTTTTACTTGATCTAAAATAGATGATAGGATATGGAGAAGAAAAAACCATAATGCAACTGAGCAAAAAAACTATTAATGCTTGTAGTGATAATAACCTATTGCCAAAACAAAATTGTAGATCTAGAATTTGGCACATAAGGGTTGAAAAAATATTTGATACCACTTTTTTATCACTAAGGTCTTATTACAGCAAGGTGAGAGCATACAACGGGTAGTAGAATAAAATTGGCCCTAAAACACACTCTGATACCAGATGTGAGGATCCTTCCTAAATAAGTTAGCAAATAATTGAAAATACACAAATAAACTAAAAGAAATCAGCAATATATTAACTCAAATAATCAAAATTGATTTACAATGGATGAATTGTAAAATCACTAGCCTCTTCGTGTAGGCAACTTCCTTTGAATAAGCTCAATTCAATACAATTTATGAATACCTTCATTGGATCTTAACACTTAAATTCTAATTCTATTCAAATGACTATTTCTTCCCATGCATGTGAGATAATACAAATGTCCTCTAGGGATGACTTATAAATCATATACATCCATAACAACTACTACACTAATAATGCAAATAGAAATGTAGGACATGGGTTTCGAACAATATTTTATCTTTTGCCACATCTTATCCTATTAATGCCACTCTATTATCTTCATATCCCAACTTCTTATTGATTAGTAGTATATTTCATTATATGTTTAACTATAATGGCTCGAGGTCTACTTGGACTATGTAGGTAGTTATTAATTTATAAGGTCAGCTCGGCCACCCCCCATTCCATGCTCTCACCATTTTGTGTGCATTTTAAGTTGTGCTCTTATCATTTTATTAGTTATTAATTTGAAGCCCTACCTAAGGTTGGTTTTTCCTTTACTATAAATTTCCACTATACATTTTTTTATATCCCCTTATGCATCCTAATTTCCAAACATTCCTTAAATATCTCATTCCAAAAATACTAAAAACTTAATATTCTCAAAACCCTAAAAATAAAAAAAGGGCTTACAACCTCCATGAGAAATATAAAACCACAAAATCTTAAACACTTAAAAATTGCAAAAAAAAATAAAAATAAATCTTGGGTGGGAACCTCATATCCAATCAACATTGTCATTTTTTCATTATACTCCCATTTCTAGGAGAATTACATCAACCTGAGGTCTACATGAACTATGTAGGTAGAACTTGGATGCATGTGGCATCTCAAGTCAACTCATCCACTCTTATCTTCAACATTAATTTCCCCATGTCATTAGGCCCATTTTGAATGTGTGTAAGATAGAGAAATGTGTGAGTATCCCATGATGGAAAACTCATTTTTTATTTCTTTGGTCCTTATTATTTTTATCCTCTTATCTTCATCAATTCAATGTACTTGTTATTTTGTGAATAAATCACTTAAATAATCTTCATTTTGTGATTCCCTCCCCTTTTCTTATATTATTTTCACCTTATCTCTTGTCATTACCCTTCTTCTTATCCCATTTTCTAGGAGAACTACATTTAGTCTGAAGTCCACAATGGACTATGTAGGCCATACTTTGATGTATGGGGCATCTCAGGTAAGCTCGACTATCCTTTCCTTATTTTTCTATTCCCCCTCATGCCTAAAAATGTCAAAATCTTTATTAAAAATTCATTTTTAATCTAGGGTAGCAACCAAGAATAATGCCTTATTTCCATACATGCATAAATGGTTAATTAACTATGTTCTCATTCTTTTTTAAAAAAATGTGTGCTTATGTGTGCTTATTTAATTCCTTGTGTGTATGTCTTGTTTTACTTTTCTTGATTACCTTTTGTTTTACACTATGTTTTATACATACATCTTGATTATTTATATCAAGTTCGTATGATTATGACATCTAATGTTATCATGATTCACTTATAATTATAGTGCATAATGCCATATCAAAAATCAAAAAGTAAGTATTAGAGGTCTAATCGACAATATCGTAATAATAAATCTACTTGTCTACTACTAAAAAATTAATCAATTAAACAACCTAACTAGTTTATATGTTACTTATCATACATGTCAATTAATGAGCATATACCAAAAATCCATAAACATTTTACAATTTGATCCAATATCAATATCTCATGCCAAGTCATATCACATTTGTAGTACACAAAATAACATTAATCACATTATTAATCATCTATATCTACAATGTTAAAATAATATAATCATGGAATATAAACATTTTACACAAACATCCATATCAACATGAACATCAAATAATAATAAAAATCTAATCACATTTTATATTATATCACATCTATTCTATCATCAAGAGACAATAACAATACTGAATCAAAAATACCATCATATATATCAGAGTCAATGTACATTAGTAAGACCAATTATGAGTGTCATATATATTAAAATAAAAATATAATATACGTAATGGATATATATAAGTCATAATAAAAAATACAAAGAGATATCATCACAAATCACTCAACTCTAACTCTGTGTATCCTCATGACTTGTGATATCTTATCCTCTTTGTCTATTATGGTCACCCTTGGACCATGGTGGTGGAGGAGGTGGTGGTTAATGCACTAAATTCCCTAATGTCTAAGTGTGATGTGTCTTCAACCTTGTGGATATAGAATCCAATCCGTGTGCCTTTTAGGCCTCTAATGATATGACCCCCTCATTTAGGCTAAGATAATATGTTGCCTCATCCTTAGCCTGAAGGCTCTCAAGGAAACTTTATGAAATACATAGTTGTGTAAGTTCATATCACACTATATCTCACTCCCTATAGATCCTCTATACATTTTCCCTATACCTATCTCTCTAGGCCTAAACTGATGTCCTGTGGGTCAACTCTACCTTCAGTGAGGCAATCTCTAAATGAAGGGTTGTGATCTGACTATATGTGGCTATCACCTACTATTATAATTAGGTAACCCTATCCTTTAAACCATCTATCTCATCCAACCTCACAATAACCTCCTCCTCTAGTATGTTTTCATTTCTACTTGCTCTAGTTATACATGAAGGATCCAACTGGCTTGGTTCCCTCATCCCTTCTATGTATCCTAGCACCCCTATATTATGTCCTTCTAATCTCAATATTTAGACGTAGGTATAGACTTTGTCTCCATCACTATCACTAATGCCACTAGCCTCACCCTCTGAATCCACATTCATTGGTGTGTATCCATGTCCTTGTCAAAATACATTTATTATTGGTATTGGCACCAACTATCTAAGGGCACCCTAGGGCACTATCAATCTCTCTAGATGAACCTAGTCCCACTATGATGTATATGTTATTGTCACTCCTAAATATATTTATCCTCCTTCATACACCCAACCAACCTTTGACACCCTTACATAGCTATATCTAGCTAAAAAATTATCTATATGATACCTCTCAGCATTGATCTCTCTAAATACATGCATAAAGAATCATAGACCATTTGGCACATCTCACTATATTCCAAATTATCACTAAACCTAATCTAGCCTATACTCATCCATAATTTTTATGTATTTAAAAATAATAAAGCATCTAATGGTCATGAACAATGTGTACCAACCATCACACCACCAATGAATCTATAACTATAAATACATTTGTTTGACAAAATCCCCATCTCCCATATCATCTATCACCCTAAAATATTGATAGATATCTCACATATGTCATTTGTGGTGAACCCCTATCTAAACCTATCTAAAGGCCATATGATCGTATGGACCTCAAACTCATCTTGAGACTATTGATCACTCAATGGCAATGTGCTTCTAGGCCCAATCCTAGATTAATGTAGAAGTGTCAATGCTTCAACCTCCACAATATTCAAATACGTTAAGGTCCCTATATATTTTGTCTAATACAACCATCCCCCAAGAAAAAGTAGTTGTCTGATCAATCATTTCTCTGATCATCCCACCTAGGGCCATATAGAATTAATGGCCACTCTTATTAGCAACAAGATATCACTAAAAATGGTTGTAAGTATAATAAACTCTCTATCAATCTAAGTTAGAGGTGAGGTCACCTCTCCTATAAAATCATTTGATTAAATATCTATTAGTGTCTCTAGTAAATTATTGTATATCATAACATAAACCATCAACATGTATGTGCAACCAATCAAGTCCTTGAACACACCTTATTACCCTATGGTGTCCATCCAATATAATGATCACCCTCTCATAGGAAATCTCAAGATATTATAAATATCCTCTAATGTTACTATGGACTCACTTGTGGGTAGTTATAACATGAATGTCTCTAAATGCCATCTCTCTATGAGTGCACTCAGTTAAACTCTATCTACTCTAATAGATGGCATTCAAGAAATTATAGTAAATCTCTAGTCTTAAAAAAATGCACATCTCCTCTTTCTATATCTATCCCACTCTCAAGTATTTTGATCATTATTTGTGCACAACTAATACCTTGAGCCACTCTTGCAGGTAAAGATAAGTCAGCATGAATCTCTATCTCCGTCAAAAATCAATCTAGCTAGTTGAGATCTCCACAGATCAAATCTAATCTATTTTTCATGAAAAACATCATTCTAACTACTCTTATAGATCCATTTTATGCCTTGACCAATTCAACCAAACCTAATCTTTTTCTTATTGGCCAATCTCCAACCTTCCTGACATTTTCACCATTTTGTAGATCATTTATTCCAATTTATAAGACATTTTTGTTGTGTCTACATTTCTTTGACATTTTCACCATTTAAGTACTTTCCACTTCAAAATGGTGAATCTAGTATTTTCTTATACATTTTTGCTATTTTTGGTGAAACTATCATTTTAACAGTCATTTACATCATTTCAACTAGTATTTTCACTATTTTAATTGGCATTTTCACCATTTTTTTAGGTGAAACTATTGATTCAAATTTACTACAAAATTGATAAATTCACTGATTCCTATTTATGCCTAGAAATAAATTCACTTGCATGATAAATTTTACCAATGATAAGGTTACCCACCAATTTTCTATGCTTCTATGGTTATTTGTGCTCTCAAACCCATTCACCAAGGTTCTTCTATCATGGATGTCAATCCATTATTCACTTCTACCTCTTGTGTAAAGTTAAAGCTCAAGTCTTCAATAAGGGTGGGTAACAATGAATAGTTTTTATCCCCAGGGGTGAATATATAACTTGTATTTGGAATTTTTACCCTTACCCTCTATCATTATATTCTTCCTTGGAGACATATTTGTGGTTTTGTTGACATTTTTATCTTGTTTCTTCCATATTCATTTGTTTTGTACCTTTTATCCTATGGATCATGTTATTTCTTCATTTCGAGGGCCCATCCATTTTAAATCTTTTTCCAACCATTCCCTTGAGGGGTTATCTAAGGATTGTCAAGCACCCTTTAGGGCATCACTCTGAACCTATTGGATCATAAATTTAATGATTATCAACACATCATTATTCAATCTTTAAAAAAAATCTTCTTAATTACTTTTTCATTATTTGAAAATGTGTTACTTTTCCTTGTGTCTCACAATGCCTTATTAAATAAGGGGAAATGTAGGCTCTTCATTTTCACCACTTTCATGTCTAAACTTCAATAAAAATGATTTTTTATAATCACATTTTTGAAATCATTAATTTATCCAATTTACCTACACAATTACCAATTTAATCCTAAATTTGTAATTTCACTATAACATCACAATAATTTTATCAAGTACACCCCAATGAACTTGACCCTTTGTAAGTGTTATTTTTGGGAAATTAATTTAACATTTAATTGTCAAAAATAACATTGTAAAAGGTCACCATTCCTTTAATGGTTAATTAATTACCTAATTGATTAACCTAAGAATTCTCTAATTCAAAATTCCATGGCATTTTTGAAACTTCTATTATCTAAAATCAAAATTCCTTTATTAACTCATCTTGGTGACATCATATGGGAAAGTCAATGGGAAAGGGGAGGAATACAAGCAATATCTTACAAACTCCTCCCTCTTGCACCCTCCTACACACTCCAAAAAGGGTCATGATTGCATTTTTCTTCCAAATCTTTTCCACACCCCAAATTTCCTTAATTAACCCTCTTATATTTTCAACCTCCATCATTGATGAGGGTGAGGACTCATTATTTTGTTTAACCCTAAAATGAAATTTATGTTGTTTTTTAGAGGTATATATTTTAATTTAGACTTAGGGTTAATAATGTAGAAATGAAATGGAACAAGGGTGATAATAAGATCTATAATAGGCCAATTAAGTATTAAACTCAACTATAATCATAGCTAAATTTATTATGTTGAGATAGTCTAAATATGGAAAGTATAACTATGTTAAATATAGAAATGATAAATAAGAGATTAATTAGTTTTTTTATGTTAATTTAGTTCTAGATATGTAACATGATAAAATTAGGTGAGAATAAAGTTATAGAATATTTGTTAGATTATGGATCTGGTGCCTCTAGCTATTTATACAATTATGGTATCCCTAGATGGTTACATCGATGCTACTATTTAGGTTTGATGATAGTGTCATGTAAGGAATATCTAGTGAAATAGGATTTGACCACATATAATATGATTCTAGGTTTGGATTCACCTTCATTATGGTGTATTCATATTTGGGTTATGGACTATGGTTACTTGTGTAATGGTAAAACCCTAGTTTTCCATCTTTAATGTGACATTGGCTAAAAATGGGTTAGTGTGCATGTAGTGTTGAGTTGAACCCGATGACCTTGATGTCAAATTATGTTGCCTAAATATAAAATAATCTAGAGAGGGAGTCAAACTCATGTAGTTATCCCCTATGTTTTATCTTGTGTGTGACTCTTGTAATATGTGTAAATCAAGTACAATAATGACCTATCTTGTAACTTGGAAAATCAAGCTCTTAAGATACTCCTTTATTACTTTAGACCTATAAATTTATTATACCTATAACTGGTATGTAAATATGAAACATTTTAATTGAATGATTGATATATTACTTTTGATAAGTTACCTTGGTCTCTTAGCTATTTTCTAGGTGAAGCATGAATGAGGGTTGATCTTGTATTTATATCAATCCCTTTGGAGCAATAACTCACATATTTTATAGGTGAAGAATAAATGAGAGTTGATCTTGTATTTATATCAATCCCTTTAGAGTGATAACTCACATTAAATCACTTAGTCTGACCATTGGAATACATTTCATTTGAAAATTAGATGACTCTAGGGTACTAGACACTTACATCAGGGTAGGACAGTAATGTCAATATTATTGTTTATATTGGATGTTAATATCCATGTAATAGTAAAATAGATAAATGATAAGAACTTTAAAAGGTGTAAGATAAGTAAATTTTTAGTATTTAGGTGAGATAGAATGTTTGTGTCATCAATTTCAAATTTCTCAGACTAAGAGATAGGCCAAGGGGCACTAGATGGAGCAGATGTGAGGCTTGCAAAAGTAAAGAGAGTGTATAAATAATAATAATAACTAAGGTTTGAGTTTACCAAGTGTACAAGACTAAGGTGATGCATAATCATAAATATCATCTAAATTCCCCCCCCTTATTCTAGTAATGAAATTGCTAGTTTTAAAGGAAAATAATAAGCTTCTTGGTGTGTATAAATACTTTGTCTTTGCTTGAGTTGAATTTGAGTGTTTTATTGGTGATGGATATATAACCAAGAACATCTTATAGTGTAAAATTAGTGCATATAATCTTGGTTAAAAGTAATTGAAATTGATTAAAATTAAAAGAGTAAGGTTGAGGAGTATATATGTGTGTCGGTGTAACCACCTTGCCTATTGGAAAATTGTTTTATAAAATATGTATCATTTTGAGGATCTAAAACTAAGATTAGGATAAATATAGATAACTTTTTAAAGTGTGTATATATATATATACATGTGTTTGTGTGTGTGTGTGTGTGTGTGTGTGTGTGTGAAGGCACATGCCCCCAACTTTAGAGAAAAAGTGAGTTTCAAAATATAAATTAATATTAGATCAACCATGAAACCCCATGATACTTACAACCTGATGATTTTGGATGTTTAAGTATAACCTAAAAACTTGGCAAGATTGAGTGACTTAATCACCTCAACCATACCAAAAGGTGAACCAACTACTAAAAAAATTTGGCTTAATATGGTACATAAAATCATGTGGGGTATCAATAAATGTAATGGTTTTTAAATATAAAATTGATTTGTATTTTTTAATATTAAACACATATTTCATAGTATATGCACCTTAGATATGTCTGGTACCAATGTATAGAATTCTACCACAATTGTGAATCTGAATCATATAATTATGTGCTTTGGCCAATTCAGATAACTATGTAAGTATGGAGGACAGGATTAAAAATCATGCCCCCACTATGTTTGTAGAAATATAAAACTAATATAAGCACCTATGTGGAGGACATGTTTCTAGAACATTCCCCCACTATAAACAAGAAAAGCTAAATACTAAATAGGTGTGGAGAACATGCTTCCAAAGTATGCCCCAAATGAATCTATGAATTGATACAAGTATCATATACTAAACAAGTGTGGAGAACATGCTTCCATATCATACCCCAACTAAATATAAAAACTATGAATGTGTGGAATCCATGCCCATATGACATGCCCCCACTAAATCTGAGAACTAATATAAGTATCATATATTGAATGAGTGTAGAGAACATGATTTCAAATCATATCACCACTAAAACTGAGAGCTATGCCAAGTATGGAGAACATGCTTCCCAAACATGCCCCCACTAATATGAACCCCCCTACCCGCCTTGATGTGATGTAAATATAGTAACTTAGAGTTACCTCTCCTCAAAAGGGAAAAATAACTTAAAAATCTATGAATGTAACTATTATCACTTTAAATTTCACCCCTAATAAGTTTAGTCAATCCTTATTACTTAGATAATAGTAACAAAGACACCTCTAGTTTATGGATGGACTAATAAATGAGGTGAATCTCTCTATATATGGGATAGTTACCTTGATTCTTCACTCAAATACTACTAAACCTATTGAATTTCAAAGAAGAGAGGTAAGAGAAGACTAAAAACCATAAAACTACATGGTGGTGATGAACCAAAAATAATTTCCTTGCTTGCCCATGATTGCACTATGCATTGACAAGGTTATAACTTGATTCTACTATTCCAAAATAGTTCTTCCCATGCAAGTTTTTCTATATGAAGGTTATGGCTAATGAAATAGCCAAAGAAAATGATCAAGGGGCCTAAGAGAAGACACTAATGATGTTTCTACACTTAAACTCATCAAAACCATTTGAAACACATCATATGACATGTATAAAGATGATTAAATCACATAAAGGAATGAATGAAAAGGAAAAATTGAAGGAAGTGAAACACTATTACTAACATTCATCAACAATCCATCTTAAATCACTAAATGCAAGATGAATAAAGCATAAATCATCTTAAATTCATTTCATAAGCAATAAACAAGTATTAAGTTTGGCAAGCTTCACCATACAAACTTGAAGGATACATATAATGCATTTCAAGGCTTCATTTATAAAATAAATAAGGAGAGAGAGAGAGAGAGAGAGAGAGAGAGAGAGAGAGAGAGAGAGAGAGAGAGAGAGAGAGAGAGAGAGAGAGAGAGAGAGAGAGAGAGAGAGAGAGAGAGAGAGAGAGGATGTAGAGAAGGTCAATCATGGCATTTTTTCATCATCAAATCAATTACAAAACATAGTTATTACATCACCAAGTCTATAAAGAGTATGTTGTTCTCTTGTTCTCAACACTCTAGGCCAAGTGTTTATGGATATGTAAATGAAGAATGGCATGGAAGATCATCTTGGAAAGTTTGATTCTTCTTGAATCTAACTACCTCTCTTTGGAGTTACACATCTACTTATTCCAAGGGTAGTTACAGGTTACTCTTTTGACACATGGCCTACTTAGAAACCTTTTATGACAACCCTGACTCTTGCAATGCTTATCCACATTTGTGAGAATGAGATTCAAGTATGAAACTTCTCTCATTCTATACTTTTTTTCATCAGGGTTTGCATTTCATGTCAAAGTTGCCCTATCCAAAGAAGGTGATCTAGACTAGCCTTTTACTTGAATGTTTTCATGATAATATTGTCAAAACGATGTAGACCTATGTATAACCTCATTAAATATGCTTGAAATCATTATAAATGAGCTTATAAATGGTTTTCATAGGGTCTCAATAATGTCATGATATGTTTGTAAGAATACCTTGAGGACTTTCACACCTCAAATGCTCTCAAGGTCTACACCTTAGTTTTTGATGCAAATAAGAACGCACAATCTTCATTAAGGCCTAATATAGTTACTTTAAACATGTATTATCATCATGGAGACTTATTAAATTACTTTTAATGGAAAATTATACCTTTTTCCATGATTAATATCCTCTAAAAATGGTTAAGAAAGCTCTAGTCATCCAAAACCCTACAAGTAGCCCTAAAAATACAATTTATAGGCTATTTTGCTTGGGGTTTGATTCCACATGTGAAAAAAGGTATAAAAATATTTTTATTAGGTGTGTATATATAATCATAATGGTTTTATATCCATTCCAATATGTTTTATTCACTTTGAAAACCAATTTTCTTCATTGATCTCCTTTTGGGGTTCTAACAAGTTTTTAAGGTATCAAACTTGTTAAGGATTGTTCATAAAGAATAGATCCTTAATATTATAACTAATGCCACAAAATTTGAGTAGGGTGACCCTATTAACATCTTTTAAAATCATGGGGACCCATGCAAATACTCATATAATTTCACACATAATGTAGGCTTGTAGGTACACTCGAGAGGGATATTTTTACAAAAAATGGTCATGAAGATGACTGATTTTGATTTTGACTACATGTTATAGGTATATGTTATTCCCCATGATATTTTCATGTTTTATACTCAACTATTTGACTCCTTAAACTCAGTCAAATATGTATTAACCCATTGTTAGGATTTGTAGACATTCTTGTGAGAATGACCCTAATATCCCCTTTTGATAGATTCTCAACTTTCCATAGTACCTTAAACACTTTATAATATTCTCTATGATCCCTCAAATCTTTCCCATCTCTGATTCTATGTAAAATAAGTGTACTTTCTTCACTAATCCATTCATAGGCCTAACACAGTCAAGTTGAGCCTATGTGTTCACATTTTTCACTTGATCATTTGATTGTAGATGGTTTTTTATAAATTATTAAACACATGTATATCAAGGAGAATAAGGTGATGTATTTTTATATACCCTATTTGATTTTTTATCATTCATTTTTTTTCTTTTCAAACCATCTTATAAACCCCTAGCTATAGGTGTAGAATTGCATGGTGATTATTTTCTTAATCATGAAAGGATTTAAGGTTTGATTTAAGTTAAAAGCAATTATATCACCTCAAGGATGTATTTAAAAATAACCATCAATCACAATATTTCATTTGTTCCTCCAAAACTTGAAGTTCTTGTTCATTCTTGTTTAAGAACATTAAATTCAATGACCTTGAATGGTGTCTCTTGAAACTATCACATAAGATTTATTTGGGAAACTTGTATACCTATTAAATTCTTCATGAATTTTATATACTCTTATAAATGTTTCAAACATTGTAAAATAATTCATTGGTCTCTAAACATCCCATTTTTCCATCTACAAGATTGCATTCTTCTCATTTGAGGGTTGTGTGTTCACATTAATGCAAGAGGGCCACTTGGAAAATGAAAACAAGTTTGTTGAGCATGCAATGGACCTTATTATTATTTTACCAATGCATATCAAGAGATTTGGATTATTTTACAAGTCAATAAAATCTTAAAACCATCAAGCTTACTAAACTTCATACCTTCTCAATTGTACAAGCCTATACAATGGCATTTCACTCTTTCTTCATGTGAAATTATTTGGAAAGGATAGAGGAAACATTTTGAACCTACATGATATTAAAAACACCATGGTAATTTATTATCAATATCGCAAAGTGAGAAATGTTAGATGGTGGAGCCTGATCTTATTTTAATGCCTAGTTCCTAACAATGGGGGTGTGGGGGGGGGGGGGGGGCGGGGGGGGGGGGGGGGGGGGGGGGGGGGGGGGGGTGTGTAGTGCCCCCCACTATAAAATATTGTAATTTCATAGTAAATTTGGGTAATTCACTATTAGATTACAGATCTAATGGTTTAAATTATGTTTTTGCATTTTTCCCCTAATATGTAACCCTCATTTGATATAAGGGAATTATGATTAATATTTTATGTTGTATGTGAGTGAGGAGGATATTGCAGTGGTTGTATTGTAGGTTTTTTCCTTCATTTGTTAGACTGAATAATAAGAAAAGATTGGTTGTTTCTATGTGGACGTAGCCCATATTGGGTGAACCATGTTAAATTTCTGTCTCTATTGTGTTATGTTTCCTACATTTTATTTCCATCTTTAATTCATTAATATTGCTTTGTGTTCCATATTCCTAACAAGAAAATATGTTATAATATTGCAAAGACCTAATTGTTATGTCTAGGATAACAGAACCATGAGGTTTCCTTTTTGGTACAATTATGAATAATTGAATCTTGAACTAAGTTTGATGTTGAAGAGGTTAATAGACTCTCTAGGGATACTCTCAACCCATTTTCATGAATTTAACAAGCTTGGACATCGCATTTTATGAGGAAAATTGTGGTAGTGGGATTTAACAAGGGTTTTAGAGAACTTATCTTCTTAGAGATTGTTCATATAACTTTGCCTCTTGAACACATAACTAATGCCATGATTTTTAAGGGAATAGGGGTATTCTACATACCCTAATGTAATTTGGTCTAAAACTTCACCTCCTCCATGAAATAATGTAAAAAAATTTACCCTCTTCTGGATGCCAAGAACCTAATGAAGAAATGGAATATGTTTTTATCCTTCTAGTGCCTATAACTCCTTCTTAAGCATGGATTTGAGTCTAAGGGAACTAGAGAGAGGCTTGGAGAGGCTTAGGATTTAATATTTATTAGAAACCCTTTGAAATTATACTTTCATAGGCCCTTTTCCTTCAATAAAACTTTTTATCTTTCCTTGTTACCATATTGGAGATGTAAACTAGGTGGATATGGAGTTTTTATTAGCTTATACGGTGGTAGATTAATGTACAAGAGAATTTTAAACTTTTATCTTACCTCAAATTTATTTATTATTCTCTTATTTTGATGTTAGAATGATGAGTTAATAGTTTTAAAAAGTGTTCCAATGTTAGAAGAGAAGTTTCATGATACCTTGAACAAGATGTATGGGTAAGGTACATGTATCATGGCATTCAACAAGTGCCAAATGACTCAAAAGACCCTTTTTAATCTTTCATCATAACATTATACTTTCATACTTGATGATATTTTAAGGAGTTTGTAGAGTAATTTTTACTCTACATCTTATTTAAATTTTGGGTTGAGCACTGCAATTTTGGTCCTCAGATGTAGCAGTAGAGTTTTGGTTCAATGTAGGAGGAAGGTTCATTTTTCGTCTAAGTGTTGAAGTTGAGTGGGAGTTGCCAAGCATCTTCATCTAAGGGGACCTTCTTTATGTTCTGTGAGTTGGCCGAAATGTGCCACGTGTCTCATATCAGCTCAACAGAACATGCCAAGTGGCAGCGTCCGTGGTTATGTATCAACACCTGGGTTTTATCTCTTTACGGTGGAAGGATTTCAAAAGTCTAAGTATCAAAGTTAGGTAGAGCACGCCAAGTGGTAGCAGTGGAAGATCTCAGTGTTGTTTTTCTAAAAGTGACGAAAGCTGCCACATATTTCAGTTGAGAGGAGGTGGATGTCACTACGTGGTGGCATCCAAATTATGTTCAGTTCAACACCTTGGTTCATTTTTAGTTCAATGAGAAACAGGTCCAATGTCAAGGCTAAATGATGATAGGCACGTAAATGTCAAAATTTGTAGCAAAGGAATCATCAAAGGGAAGGGATAAGTGGAAGAGGCCACGTGTCAACTTTTGCATGACCCTCAAAAGACCCTACAAGAAAGTGAATGTCACTGCGTGTCCTCACCCACCTCTCTCGAAGTGCAGCGAAAGCTGCCAAGTGCCAACATTCGTGGGTTTCCCCTATTGGCTCTAAAAAGGCTGTGGTGGGCTCGAATGGGTTGCTAAGAGCTATATAGAACATGCCAAGTATTAGCATCTATGAGCATCAGAAAAGGGCCTAAGAGTTTTCTAAGGCAGCTAAAGGTCCTATGGAAGCGGCCACGTGTCTCCTTCTGCAGGAACCTCAAAAATAATTCCAAAAGCCTCTAGGTTAAGTGAAAAGAGTAGGCAGAAGTGGCCATGTGTCATTTTCTACCTAGCTCTCAAAAGGCCCTCTAAAGTAAGTGGATGCATCCTCAGTAGCAAGAGCCAAAAGAGGCAAAGTAGCCAAATGTAGAAAGAGACAAAGCAATTTAAGTGGCACGAGAAAGTGTCGACTCAAGGAGTTATTCCAATTTTTGACACAGTACCTATCATGAGATCATCAAGAGACGTAAATAGTGAATGATGTGACCCATTTCCTTCATTATGCATTAATGAGTAGGCAAATGGGGTGGCTCATAATTCCAAATCCTGACAAGAGCTGACACAACATTATCTTCGGGTGGCTTCCTCATCCCAATGCTCGAAAATCACATGGGTTACTAGTAAGAAGGGCACCAAAGTGGCCTTTTTCTTCCTCTATAAATTGAAAGAATTGTAAAAGAAAAAGGGGGGAATTCTCATAGTTTTAGACTTTCAAAGTTTTTGACCAATAATATCATTTGCTTTTGTTACATTTTCTTGAGTTGAAAGGTTTATATGATTGTGTGTGTTTCTGCATCTTTTGTATGACTAGAAGATTCAATAAGAAGATTAAACACTATGCCCTTGTTGATATCTATGTCATTTGCAAAGTAGTCTATGCTGTAGATTTTCTAGTGTTGTGATTGGAAATGTTATTTGCTTCTGTCCCATTTTCTGGAGTCTGAAGTTCTACATAATTGTGCGTGACTTTTGTGCCTCTAATGTGATTGGAAGATTCTATTAAGAAGATTGAACACTATGCCTTTGTTGACAATTCTTGTATCTCAGCAAAAGACTCCCCTGTTATGAGCCTCTATTTCTATTATTCCAATCTTTTACATTGATCATGCACTTGTCTACTCTTAAATGTAATAGTATCATATAATAGTCTCACTGTGTTTAGGTTAGGATTAGGATTAAACTCAGGCACATCGCCATAGTTAGGTTTCAATTCCTGCATTTTGCATTTTTGTTTAGTCTCCTATCCCTTTTCCCCAACACCCAATATGAAAGAAGAGACCAGATTCTCTAAAATCTGGAGGTTGTTTCAAGCCGCATTGTCCCATAGCTTGAAACTTCCCATTGTTGATTGGCTAGAATCTAGCACAATTTTACACCATCAACAGAGTTATATCACAAATTTTCCACAATAAATATAATACAAAATAAAGGAAATCTTAAACTTTCTAAAAATACCATAATTTATTCAAACTGATTAAAATTGAAATGTTGCCAACTTACTAGCTCTACTCCTTGGTATACTTGTTCATCTTGGAACACATTGTCTTCTTGTATATTCATCATCTTCTTATCTTCACCATGGTCCAATCTCTACCTTGGATTTCAAAATAAACCTTAATATTTCCAAAGTTACCTTAATCTCTATTAAACACCTCAAAAATGACAAAGATATGCAGATTGGTTAATTAATTGAGAGTCATGACTTCATAGTTTAACTAGACATTACATAAGACCTTGAAATAAATTAAGACACCATTACAATGCACCACCATAATATAAAATATGGCATAAATATAAGACCCCCAAAATTCTATCAATAAAGTTAAACAAGGCCTAGTTAACAAGTTTTAAAATGTATTAACCTATGGTATCTGATTTGTCTAACATTTTTGGTGACCTTTAGGTGGTGTAAGCCTGATATGCACTTAGACTAGTAGCCTTATTTCATCCATTGGGTTGTGGAGTCACTTGAAAGATTTTCTGTAAGACCCAAACTAAAAATGATGATATTATCCTCTGAGACAAAGTGAAATTGAAATAACCTTCCAAAAACACTAACAAAAATAAAACAAACACAACAAGACAAGGAACAAACACAATAAGACAAACTTGTGCTAGAAGAAATTAGAGAAATCAAAGACCTATTTTAATATGTATAAGGATACAAACTAAATTTAGTATCATGGTTTCAAATGTATCCCATTGAATTGGATACTTAAATCTTCTCCATTTAGCTTTGAAAGCAAAAGGGCATTATGTTTCTTGTAACCAGTGATATGATAGGGCCCACTCCATAATGTGTCAAACTTTATATGCCTACCAGGATTGGCCCTCTCCTCATCCCACTTCAAAAAAAGGTCACCCTATTTAATGTATCTTGAAATAGATATCTAATCAAAGGTATTCTTAACTTGGGCTTGATGACACCCCATAGTATGCATGGCATGATCTTTTGTCTCCTTTAATGCCATCATCTTTGTCAACCTTATTGCCATGGGATCACTCTCCATCATCTCAAGATGATGTGATAACTCTAGGGATAGTAATTTAAGATATATAGGTAACTTGGCCTCTCTTCCATAGACAATAATATAGGGTGAGTTTTCCAATAACCCTTAGGAGTGTTCCTATCAGCCTATAAGGTTATATTCAACTTAGTATGCCAAGTTCTTTGATTTTCCTCCACTATCCTCTTAATTATTCTGATAATTTTTTTTTTTTTTAAATTTATATTACATTCCCTTGAGGATATTACTTCAATGAAGTGATTAGGTAGATGCCATGCTTGAGATTTGATTCACTTTTCCTTGCATCACTAAATGTCATTGCATTATTAGAGATTATTATAGAAGGGGTTCCAAATATGGTCAGTATGCCTTCATAGAATTCAAAGACTAAACTTTCATTGGCTTATATGATGGATAATAACTCCACCCATCTTGTGAAGTGGTTAGTAGATATAAGCATCCACTTATGACTTGTACTTTAAGGGGGATTGATCATACCCATGAAATCAAGACCCCATTGCATAAATGGCTACTCCACTTGAATGGGTTTGAGAGGGAGGGTTACAATATTTTGTTTCCCTATGAAAAAGGAACACTTTTGACACCTTTTTACCCATGAATTTGAGTCCTTGAACAAGTTAGGATAATAATACCCATGTCTCACTACTTTTATTATTGTGGTCTTGGGTGCAAATTGACCTCCTACATGTCCATCATGAAATTATTCCAAAATCTTATCAACATGATCAATTTCAACACATAATAATAGCATACCATTAAGATACCTTATAAATAGGACTCCATCCACAAGAACATAGGGTATGTACTACAATCTAAAGTACCTTATTTTTTATTTATCCAAACCTATAGGATATTCACATGTTTAGAGAAATCTTACCATATCTTGTGTCCAACTTGGAATGAATGAAGGTACAAATGTATGAGGATCATAATACAATTGAAAAATATCTTATTCATCCTCTTGAAGGTCTGATGCCAAATAATCACATAGTCCCCTTCCTCTTACCAACTTGGTAACCTTACTCTCCACATCATACTCAATGACTTTAGTTATCCAACCAATCCTTTTATAATTCAAATATCTATTGAGAAAAAATTATTTGATTCTTTTATGAATCACCATTATGTATATCTTGTTTATTTAAACAATGTGTATTAACTTCTTAAGGTTCCTTATGACTTCCAGCACTTATTTATCTACAAAGGTGTAACTCTCTTCATAATCATCTAGCCCTTAGCTAAATAAAGAAATAAGTTGCTCAAGACCTTTGCCATTATGTTGCATAAAAATGGATGAGACAGTGTCAATGTTAGAAAAATCATAGAATAAATATTTTGAAAAGTTAGGGTTGGTCAATGTAGGTGCTTGGGTTATAACTTGTTTAATAGCCTCAAAACATATTTTTCCTTCCTTAGTCTAATTAAAGGCCTAATTCTTCTTCAACATGGTTGTTAGAGGATTTAAAAGGTTAGTAACGCTAGGTATGGATCTTCTAACAAAATTAATTCTTCCAAGAAAACTTTGTAGACCTTTCTTGTGCTTGGATAAAGACACAGCCAATATAACACTCACCTTTTGAGGATTTATGGCAAACTCTTCCTTGGAGACAATGTGACCTAAGAGCTTATCTTCATGAACTATAAAAAACACTTCTTGGGATTTAGAGAGATATTATACTACCTACATATTTCAAAAATTAGTCTAAGATGGTCTAAATGATCACTAAAATTCTTTGAGAAAATAGTTATGTCATCAAGGTAAATCATCACCATTTCATTAATCAAACCTTGGAATTCCATGTCCATGGCTATTTTAAAATTATCCCAAGTGTTATGTATCAAAAATTACATCCTTTTATAGGTATATGTTCCCTATTTAGTAGTGAAGGCTATTTTGTATTGATTCTCCTCCTTAACCAAGACTTGATTATATCCAGAGTAGCCATCAAGGAGAGAGAAGTGTGCAAAACTTACAACCATTTGAATAACTTGATCCATGGAGGGTAAGGGGTAATGATATTTCAATGACACCCTATTCAAATATCTGAGATCTACACATAATCTGATATCTCCATTCTTTTTCCTCAGTGACTAGATTATCAACCCATAAAGAGTGATTAATAGGGAATATGATGTTTGATTATATCAACTTAGGTAATTATTTCTTCATTAGGAGTTCAATATTTGGATTTTTAGGTCTTTGTCTTTAATTTAATGGATATTTGGATCAAGCTAAAAGCTTCACTGTTTGCAAACATGGATGAGGTTGCTGAGTTCCAGGGATACCAGCGTCGGTAGCGCAACTGACGTCAGTCAGGGGTGAATAAAAGGGCAACCAACATTGGTAGGAGTTAGCCAATGTTGGTCACCTCCAGGCAGACAGGGACTGACGTCGGTCACTTGTGCGGTTCCAGAACTGCTCGTTGCACGAATAGTTAGTTTGTTAAATTGATTGTTTTCATGTAAAGGCTATTTTTGGTCTTGAGTTGTGAGTCTAATTATTGTAAATTAGAAATCTAAGTTATTTTTTAGTATGGGATCTATTTATAGACTCATTGTAATGTATTGTAATTAAGAATCAAAGAAGGCAAGGAAGAGATCCTTCCAATTGTAAGAACAGTTGATCTGCAGGTGGCAGTAAGATCAGGGAGAAGTTCTACATGGTAAGTAAGATCATTTGAGTTGCAAGTTGTTACAAGTTCATGGGTGATCTACTTGAAGTACTTTTGAGTGATTGGTATTGGCAGGGTTATTACTGACTAGTTGGAGGTGAACACCAACTCTGTGTTTGAGTTGTGTGTTGGGACCATTTTTGGTAGGAGAGTGAACTCTTGAGGGAAAGAGATCTGTACATTTGAGAGGTGTGGAAGATTGTGGCATCTTCATTGTATTTCCTTCAGGCATGAGTATTAATACAAGATTGTGTATTGTCTCTCATATTTTGTGTCATTTGTGAATTTTAGTTACTTGTTAATTCTGGTATAATTTCGTGATTAGTTGCTTATACAAGGTAATCATATGTGCTCTTATTGAGGAGCAAGATCCTGACAAGTTGGAATCAAAGCTAGGTTTATGGTTCTAGGTTTCCAGTCCCTAACAAGTGGTATCAGATTATATTTTTTGTTCTAGGTGCCTAACAACTGGTATCAGAGCCTTTTGGTTGGGTTACTAATAGGTGTTTCAGATCTGGTTAGTGTTTGTTGATTACAGGGCACTCACAGGGGTTTTTGTTTGAGTGGGAGTATAGCAATGGCAGTAGAAAGTAAGCTACAAATGGAGAAGTTTAATGGCAAGAACTATCAATTATGGAGGATGCAAATTGAAGATTATCTGTATCAAAAAGATTTGTACTTACTGTTGGGTGGGGTTGCATGCAAGCCCCTGGATATGAACGATGAAGAATGGGAGGTTCTTGATCAGAAGGCTCTGGGAACTATAAGGTTGAGTCTTGCATCGTCTATGATTTCTAACTTATCATAGGCTAAGACAATGGTAAAGTTGATGGAATCTTTGGCAAATTTATATAAAAAACCCTCAGCTTCGAATAAGGTATTTCTTATGAAGCAATTATTTAATTTGCAAATGTTGGAAGGTGGATCTATTCATAGTCATCTTAGTGATTTCCATGGTTTGGTAAACCAGTTAAATTCAGTCAATATTGTTTTTGATGATGAAATTAAGGCTCTCTTAATCTTGTGCTCATTACCTAAAAGTTAGGAGAGTTTGGTAATGGCAGTTAGTAATACTGTGTCTGCTTCTAAAATCTTAAAAGTGGATGATGTTGTGAGTGTAATCTTGAATGAAGAAATTCATAGGAAAAGCACAGGTGAATCATCAGGGAATGCTTTGAGTGTTGAAAGCAAGGGAAGGCAAAGAGAGAAGATCGAGCATGGGAGATCAAGGTCAAAGATAGGCAGGAGATCTAAGTCCAGGTATGGTAGAATAACAGCTAGAAATGTGGAAAGAAAGGGCATGTAAAGAGAGATTGTTGGTTGGTTGAAGATTAGCAAGAAGGAACTAAAGAAGCAGATGTTGCAGATGTTGTAGGTATTATTGTAGGTATTGTTGAATAGGATGCTCTGGTATGTTCTTTGGATAAATTAGAATCTTAGGTTTTAGATTATGGTGCCTCTTTCCATGCATCCCCAAATAGGGAATTTTTTCATGAATATGTCCAGGGAGACTTTGGAGAAATTTATTTAGGGGATGGTAAGCCTTGTCAAATGGTTGGCAAAAAGGAAATTGAAGCTAAAATTACAGATGGGCAACACATGGGTGTTAAAGGAGGTCATGCATATCCCAGTCCTGAAGCAAAAGTTGATTTCTATTGGAAATTTGGGTGATGAGGGTTGCATAGTAACTCTCACAGTAGACTCTTGGAAGGTTACCAAGGGTGCACTTGTTGTAGCAAGAGGTAAGAAAGTAGGTATGCTTTATCTATCTACTTGTATTACTGATTCTCCTTCTAGTTTATCTACTTCAGCTGTAGATTCGAAGATGTGGCTTAATAGGCTTGGTCACATGAATAAGAAGGGGATGCATGTTCTTGAGTCAAAGGGTATGCTTTCAGATTTGAAAAGCATGGATCGATATTTCTATAAGCAAAGGAAGAAAGTGACGTTTCTTGAGAAATTCGATGTTCGTGACAAGAATAGGAAAGTCTTGGTTTTCAAGGACAAGATGACGGACATAGATCAGCGTAAGGGGATAAATAATTTTGAGTAGAGCAAGGTTGATTTGGATAAGGGTTTGATCCAAAAGGAGCTCACGGGTAGAAGTCATCACTCACAAGTAAAACACAGAGACTGACGTCAGTTAGAAAATTGGAATCAGCATCCAGATAGGGACCGACGTCAGCTATGTGCAGCCCAATGTCAGTGACTCCTAACAAATAAACACTAGTGTCGGTCATGGAAAACTGACGTCGGTGATTAGGCAGTCACATGGAACTGATGTCAGTCAGGTGCAGACTGAGATGTGACTGACATCGGTCATTGAGATAGATTTTGGGTAGACAGCAAGCTATCAAGGAGTCTCAAGTGCCCATACGGAGGACTTAAAGGGTAAGTAAGCCTCAAATTCATCATTTCCCTTTTTTACACTACTTGTTGCTCATTGATGGTCAAGAACTAGGAAGTTATTAAAGAAGTAGAGTAGGTAGATCTAGGAAACAGTGGAAGCTTGGCATGGATGAAGGATGTGATTCCTTGGAGAAGAACCAAATGGGAGTTTTTGGGTGGAGTTTCCAGCTGGAAGAAAGCACTGAGAGACAAATGGATGTTTAGGATAAAGAAGAACAAGAATGGACACGTGAGACAGAAGGCCAAGGTATATGGTCTTGAGTAAGCTGCAGGACAATGGAGGTTTGACCATTGTGTTTCTCTTTACCAGGTTGGATAATATTAGCTACATTATCCTGTTACTATATTGTGTGCTTGTTGCAGGGTTACACATATAGGGAGTTGTTGAACTAAAGGTAAAGTTAGTTTAGAGGTGTGTCATGAGGAATCTAGGAGCAGTAAGATTCTTTGGCATGAGTGTGTTCTAGAGACATGGAAGGTCACAGTTTGACTTTGTCTTCAAATGATTGTATGAAACCAGTTAGCACACCAATGGTTGGATATTTCTATGGATAGTGTCCTGATTCACATAATGAGGTTAAGTGCATGGTATGTACTAGACCTAAGATTTCCCAAGTAGTGGGAGTTGTCAGCACGTTTGGGGTCAATCTAGGAAAGAAGCACTGGAGGGCAGTTCAGTGGATTCTCAGGTATTTGAGAGGGACTAGCAGCAGGTGCACATGCTATGCAGGGTCAATTTATTTTCTACATGGGTTTGTAGATGCGGATGTGGTAGGTGATTTGGATGACAGGAGGTGCACCATAGGATTTGTGGTGGTTGGTCTTCAAGAGTGGTCTTGAAGAGGGATACAAAGCCAAGAAACAAACTAGATGATGTATAGGTGCAGGTACAAGTGCAGCTGTTTATCTCCAAGTGGGAGATTGTTAGGTTGTGGAGCTAAAAGCTTCACTGTTTGCAAACATGGAGGAGGTTATTGAGTTTTAGGGATACCAGCGTCGACAGCACAACCAACGTCAGTCAGGGGTGAACAGAAGGGCAACCGACATTGGCAAGATTCGGCCAATGTCAGTCACCTCTAGGTAGATAGGGACTGATGTCGATCACCTGTGCGGTTCTAGAACTGCTTATTGCATGAATAGTTAGTTTGTTCAACCAATTGTTTGCATGTAAAGGCTATTTTTGGTCTTGAGTTGTGAGTCTAATTATTTTAAATTAGAAGTCTAAGTTATTGTTTAGTATGGGATCTATTTATAGACTCATTGGCATGTATTGTAATTAAGGATCAAGGAAGGCAAGGAAGAGATCCTTCCAATTGTAAGAACAGTTGATCTACAGGTGGCAGCAAGATTAGGGAGAAGTTCTACATGGTAAGGAAGATCATTTGAGTTGCAAGTTGTTGCAGGTTCATGGGAGATCTACTTGAAGTACTTTTGAGTGCTTGGTATTGGCAGGGTTATTACTGACTGGTTGGAGGTGAACACCAACTCTGTGTTTGAGTTGTGTGTTGGGATCATTTTTGGTAGGAGAGTGAACTCTTGAGGGAAAGAGATCTGTACATCTGAGAGGTGTGGAAGATTGTGGCATCTTCATTGTATTTCCTTTAGGCATGAGTATTAATACAATATTGTGTATTGTCTCTCATATTTTGTGTCATTTGTGAATTCTAGTTACTTGTTAATTCTGGTATAATTCCATGATTAGTTGCTTATACAAGGTAATCATATGTGCTCTTATTGAGGAGAAATATCCTGACAAGTTGGAATCAGAGCCAGGTTTGTGGTTCTAGGTTTCCAATCCCTGACAATGACATGTTGAAATAGCTTAGGATCAGATCCCTTAAGGTCATTATACTCCCAAGCAAAGATATCAAAAAATTCTTTACACAACTCAACAAATTCAACCTTTTCGGCCTTAGTACATACCTTCCCAGGCTTAATAATATTGTCCCTAAAGATGATAACTCTTTCATGATGTTCTTATTTGGTATACATACTCACATTCTCCCTCCTTATTTGATATTCCTCATTAAATATATTTTCAAGGGTTATCGACCCTTTAGGGAGCTTGTTGGATCTTAGTTTCACAATTTGATCTTCATATTGTTGCTGCAACTTACCCTAGTTTTTTGAAGAGAACTCAACTTATTATTAAAGGAAGCATGATATTTGTTTATCATTCTCAAAATATTTCTAGTTAACATCATTTGAGTTCTTCACATCATTAAGAATGTCAAATTGAGAACCTACTATAGCTAGCATGTTAGCATTTTGGTTCTCCTATTTTGGGATTGATTGTATGTTGAAGGATTCAAAATATTCTATATTATCCCATAACCTATGTTTTTAAGACTTAAAAAATGTATTCTTAGATTCATTTTTCCCCTTCACTTCATGGACTAATATTTCACTATAACCAAAGACTTTTAGTTATTTTACTCCCCTCTTTCTTGCCCATTTAAGTTCATGAATAATTGTTTCATATTTAGTTGCATTACAAGTGAAACTAATTTGAAATATAATGGCATAATAAAAAATTTATTTGGAAGGATAAAGTAACATCACACCTACCCTTGATCCATTATTACTTTGTGAACAATCAAAGAATAACTTCCATATCCCATCACTATCCTATTTTGACTTGGAAAGGGTTGGTATAACTGCACCTTCTTCATGCAAATAGTAAACCCCTAGGCCTACCTCTTAAATGTATCTATATGGATCATACTCATGATTTTTAGTTCCCCACTCTTTAAGGAAGAGGTCTGATATGCCTTCAAAAGCTACAATTGGTTCTTGATTATTAGGATGATATTTTTCATCTATGATAGTGCAATTCACATTTAAAATATTTGGCATGTAGGGTTCAAGATGAAATCTAGAGATAGGTTTAGATTTGATTGTGACTTTGAAACCATATCTATTTATAAACACCATTATTAAGACTATTTAGATGATAAATACCCCCAATTTTAGTAGTGAAGTCTCTAAACAAGTATAGAGAAAAGTAAGGTGTCAAATCTATGATAAAAACATCTTGGGATATTGAAAAATTGGGGCATGAAATAAGAGTGAGTCTTAAACTTATGATCACACCAAATGCCTTGGTATCTAAATAATCCAATTTTAAGACACCCTTGGTAATAGGCTCATACTTTAGGCCTGACTTATCAACTATCTATTTAGGCATCATAGAGTTACTTGCCCCATTATCTATCTTGAAATTATGAACCAATCAATCTCTAATAATCATATAAAGGTAAAAATGAGGAGGTTTATCTACTTTGATTGGTTTAACCTCATTAGGATTGGATGTATTGGTGGAGACTGTAATTTTTCTCCTTACTAATTTTTATGAAAGGTTGAGTTTAGAAAACTCCTCTTGAAGTATGTACCTTTTCCTAGGAATGAATAATGTATATCACATTGGGATAATCCAATGAGACTTCTTCATTTGATCTATAATATTGATGGGAGAGATACTAACCTTAGGTTGTCCTTTAGGAGCAACAACACCACCTTAAACTTTTGAGGCTTGAGGTATGAAATCACCTCTCTCATTATGATTTTTCTAAACCTACTAGGTTTATGAGGATGCATTAGGTTCATTATCCTTTTGAATCATTGGAGAATATTAAAAAGGTCCCTTCCCCATCTCTTGGCCACATTCCATTTCTCTTTTATTTGACCTTGTATTGTCTAATATTTAAGAATAAACCTTACTTGAGATTACCAACTGATTGACTATGCACTAATATTCCTTCTTCTAATTCACCAATGTAGCTTCTGATTGAGCTTGCTCTCTATTATCCCCTCCTTGATTAGGAACTTCATCTTGTGTCATAAGGGGCATTGATCCATTTTGTGCCATAAAAACTTGATTAAACACATCATTTTGATTAGTAGATTATTCATGAAGCTAAATCCATTAAAAAAGACAAAGCATACACCTATACAAGGTTGTTTTGAATAGATACCAAGGCTCTAAGAGTAGAGGCATCATTAAGATTAAGGATATTATATGGTTTAACATGGGTAATTTTCCCTTGTCCTTTGGAATTGGCTTGGAAAGGAGGCATATTGGAGTGATGGGTATGGCAAGAATATTGATAAGTTCTATGGGGTTTAACTTGTTGTCTTTCAAGGGATACTAACTTATTCCCTTGGGCTTTGACTAGGTTTATTAATTCTTGCATTTCATTTGATTGATTAGGGACAGCTTGCCCATGAATGGTTGGTGTATGAATAAGAGAAATAATTAGAATGTGGGGTTGTAGAATAGGGAACAAGGGAATGGGGGTCTTTGGGTAAGACTTAAAACTTTAATGAGGCTATTCTCATCTTTGATATAATCATCATTAGCATCAAGTAAGGTAGTCCCTCCCATGGATTGTGTCATAACAACTATGTCACTATTTAGATACTTGAGATAGTATAGGAAGTCATAACCTAAATTAGACCTTATAATATCTAAAATCCTATCCCATGTTTTCTAAAATATAGAGTTGAAATATTGCATGAAGTCTTGTGAGACTCTCTGAATGGTGGTTAATTGCTCAACCAAAGACAAGTGATCACTCTTATCCTTAAACCTCTTACGCAACTCCTCTCCTAATCGGTTCTATTGAATAATATAATTATGAGCCAAGGTCCTATACAAATCTAGAGCCTTGCCCTTAAATCAAATTTCAAACAATCTAATGGCCACATTATCTTGAGTAATGTTGTGCAAATTGTATAAATTAGTTATATCTCTGATGTGTTTAATAGGGTTAATGGTGTTTTCACCACTAAAGTAGGGGACACTTAAGGGCTACCATAGGTATATCATCATATTATGTTAGATATAGAAGGCTTTCACCATTTAAGGCAACCAAATATAAGTTTCTAGCCATACTAGATTTAGGAGAACTTGGACTATAATGGAAATGAAGTTGTCTTCAAGGGCCTTTGGTATAGGGGGTAGAATAGAGGAATTTATTTCTTTTGACTAAAAAATGGGAGTTATTAAACAAATTCAAAATGAATACCTTTGAAAAATAACCTTATAGTCACCTTTAGCATGAAATTTGCTTACTAGTCTGCAACTAAGAGCTAAAAACTTGTTGGAGTCACTAGATGCTACATGAAGGAGGCTATTACAACTAAAAATTTGTCAAGACCAACGTCAATCTCAGATGACCTTATTGAAACTTTTTCCCACTGGGAATGCTAGAATTGTTATCACTCTAAATTTTACCCCTAAGAAGGTTGTTCAATCCTTCTTACTTATATGATAGAAATGGAGACACCTCTAGGATGTGGGTGAACTAATCAATGAAGTGAGGGCTAGATCCCTTGATGATTCACCCAATTTCTACTAAACTTATTCAATTATAGAGAAGAGGGGTAAGAGAAGACTAAAAATTAGAAAAAAAAACATGGAGGTTGTTAAGCATGAGATATACTGAGAGGGGGGTGAATTAGTATATTATATATTTTTTTTACTTAACATGATTTCTTTTATTTAACCACTTAATCACACATTTAAGATATGCAATAAAATTTAAACAATAGCATGCACCACATGAGAGAGAGAGAGAGAGAGAGAGAGAGAGAGAGAGAGAGAGAGAGAGAGAGAGAGAGAGAGAGAGAGAGAGCAAAATTTTATGTGGAAACCCAAAGTGGGAAAAACCACAAAGAACAATCTCAAGTATATGAATGAGCACCAACTTGCAGGAGCACCAACCCCTTTACTAAGCACCAACACAGAAACTATTTATGAGCACCAACTCATAAGATCACCAACCCCTTATAAATATTTGTGAGCACCAACCCACAGGAGCACCAACCCCTCTTGTGTATAAAACACAACTATCTCTCAATATTTCTTACTCAACAAATGATAGAACTTTATAATATCTCCTATTTTCTCTCCTCTTTTCTAATATAAAATAATTAAAAAACCATGAACTCTCTTGAATATTACAAATGGATTCTCAAGCCTTTATTTATAGCTTTCCAAATGACCTTTAGCATTCACCCTTTGTGTCCCTTCTGTCCTCATGGAAAATGGTGCCAAAATTGCATGATCCTTCGTATCCTTTCATTTAAAAAGTCACATGGTGACCCTTCAGGAGAAAATTCATCCTTTCCCCTTTTGTCTTTGTCTTCATGACCTTTTAAATTCCTTAAGATGACTCTTCATGGAAAAATGTGCCATACCCTCTTTTGTCTTCACTTGGTGACTCTTGAAATTCTTCAAGATGACTCTTCATGGGAAAATGCATCACATTCCTCTTTTGTCTTTACCCCATGACTCTTTGACTTCTCCATGGGCCCTCTTTTGAATTTTATGCAACCAAAAACATATTCATTAATATTAAATAAATATCAACACATCTTAGCCAAGATATGAATATTGAAAACACTATTAAATGCTATGGGGCCTTTATCACTAATAATGCTAGACCTTTGAGATCAATGAAAATATTTCACTATGAATTGACAAGGTTACAACATGACTCCATAATTCCAAAATAGTTCTTCCTGCAAAAGTGTTTCTATGTGAAGGTTATGGCTAATGCAACAACCAAGGTAAATGGTCAAGAGGCCTAAAAGAAGACACTAATGATATTTCTACACTTAAACACATCAAAACCATTTGAAACACATCATATGACTTGAATAAAGATGATTAACTCATATAGAGGCATGAATGAAGAGGACAAATGCAAGAAAGTGAAACATTGTTACTAAAATTCATCAATAATCCATATTAAAGCACTAAATACAAGATAAAGAGAGCATAAATGAACTTGAATTCATTTCATAGGCAAAAAAAAAGTATCAATGATGTTATGGCTTTGCCATACAAACTTGGAGGATACATACAATGCCTTTCAAGGCTTCATTTATATAAGAAATAAGGAGAAAAAGAGGTAGGATGCAGAGGTCTATCATGGCATTATTTCATCATCAAATCAGTTACAAAACAGAGGTATTGTATCACCAAGTCTATAAAAAGTATGTTGTTGTCTTTTTCTCAAGACTCTAGGAAAAATTTTGATGGGGTTCTAATTTAATAATGTCATAGAAGATCATCTTGGTAGGATTGAATCTTCTTGAATCTAATTCCCTCTCCTTGGAGTTACACATCTACTTCTTTGAATAGCAGTTACAAGTTGCTCCTTTGACACCTAACCTACTTGAAAAAAATTTACGCCAACCCTAACTCTTTCAATGATTTTCGACCTTTATGAGAATTATATTCAATTTTTAAACCTCTCTCATTTTATACTCTCTATCATCAAGTTTTGTATTTCATGTCAAAGTTTCCTTATCCAAAGAAGGTGATATAGACTAGCCTTTTACTTGAAGTTTGTCATGATAATGTTGTCAAAACTATGAAGACTTGTGTATAACCTCTTCAATTATTATTGAAATAATTATAAATAAGCTTATATATGGTTTGAATAAGGTCTTAATAATGTCATGAGGTGTTCATAAGAATGCCTTGATGATTTTCACACCTCAAATGTTCTCAAGAATGTCTGTAACTCAGTTTTCTATGAAAACAAGAAGGCACAATATTCATTTAGTCCTAGTCTAGTTACTTGAAACCCATATTAGCATCATGGAGGCTTATTGAATGACTTTTAATGGAACATTATACATTTTTATATGCTTAGGATCCTTTATAAATGGATAAGAAATATCTACTTATCCAAAACCCTGCAAGTAACCCTAAAAATGTAATTTATAAGCTATTTTCCTTGGGGTTTTAGTCTATGCATACCAATAATAAGCTCCAAAAAATTATTAGGAGGTGTGTATAGATCATAAAAATGGTTTCATATCCATTTCATTTCGTTTTATTCACTTGTAAAACCAATTGACTTCATCGAGCTCCTTTCAGGGTTTTAGTAGGTTTTTAAGGTATCAAAGTTGTTAAGGATTATTCATAAAGAACAGATCCTTGATCTTATGACTAAGTCCAAAAAAATGGATTTTTATTAACCTATTAAAATATCCAATAATAATTTGGGCCTATTAAAATCTTCATCTAAATTCACACATAGTGAAAGCTACCTTCTCGAGTAATGTAGGCTTGTAGGTGCACTCAAGAGGATTAATTTGGTAAAAAGAGGTTACGGGGATGATTGATTTTGATTTGGAATACCTCCTTGATATTTTTTATATGTCCCATTATGTGTGTAGGTGGTCCTCTTAACTATTTGACTTATTAAACTCATTGAAACTTGAATTAACGCATTGTTAGGGTTTGTAGACATTCTTGTGGGAATGACCCTAATACCTTCTTTTTTATGGCTTCTCAACTTCCTAAAGTGCCTTAAACATTACAGAGCCTTCTCTAGGATCCCTCACACCTATTACAATATTTTTAATAGGTATTTAAAGATCTTATATGATATATTAAATCATGGATATTGTTTAATTTGAACACATAGGGTAATACTCAAATGCAATATATTCTTTTATTGCATATTACACTTGAACCATTACACAAATATATAAGAAATACATTTATTATAATAAATAAGATTATTCTACCCAAAATATATCCCCAATATCCTATTAATACTCATACCTATATACAATATTATTATTTTTACTCAAAATAATAATGTCTTAACCAACTATACATTATTTTTATATAAAAATAATATTACTGAGTAATTTACTGTAGTATAAATCACTAACTATTTACCATGGTAAAATCACTCATGTAAATACATTACTCCAACATTCTCCCCTTATTTTTCATATGTTAAAACATATCCCATTATTTTATTATAGTGTGCCACCTCTATGTTTTCATGATCTTCTCTTCAACTTTGCAGCATTGATCTTGCACAAAACTTTAACATATTGTATTCTTACAAGTGGATTTCATGGATGGATACAACCACCACCAAGGCATGAACAAATAACTATGATTATATTCATCCTCCACACTTTTCCTCTGATGGTTTCACCCATTTTTGACCAATAATATTACCCAGTTGGTTTTTTAGGTGTAATAATAACCTTTCACAATTGGTTTTCTAGGTTCACCAAAACCTTACATAATTTGTTTTCCAAGTTCACCAAAAACTTTACGCAGTTGGCTTTTTAGATTTTATAAAAACCTTACACAACTGATTTTTCTATTTTACCAAAAACCTTGACATCATGATTGTTACAATACATTTTCATCAAAATTCTACAATGTTTATACAAAAAGGGGATACATGGGGAATACTCACAAATGAATAGAAATCCTCATTTGTTCTTATTTTCACACCACACTAAAAAAGCTAAAAAACTAAAATACACACAACACAAAAAAATAACATGCCACTAAAATAAAAGTGGTCCCATCACAAGTGGCTAATGATGGGAAGTTTGAATGGCCTCCTCCCTCCATTACCTCTGACCTCTAACATGTTGCTTACTCAGAAAGATAGGTTAACATGTGTTCTGATGATTCTAGTAGGTTATATATTGGTTGTTTCCATATAAATTAGAACCCCCCATAATCCAGACATCGTGTACAAGCGATAAGGTGTCTTTGAGGCAATTATTTTTTACAATTTTGATAATGACTCTATATGATATAAAATGACCTAAAAAAGTGGACTCTTGACAACATGACTTAGTATACTTTATTGACAAAAAAATGACTTTTAATTTTTGACTCATTTTTAAAAAAATGAATCTTTTGACATTTTTAAATCTTTTGATGACCAAATATTGACTTATTGACTCAATATAATAGACTACCAAAATACTAATAATATGGACCCTATGATAATAAACTTTGAATACCGATATACATATTTGGACTCAATGTCATATTTGATATACAAACTTAAAATGTTATGAATTTAACAAAACACCTAAAAGACTTTTAAGGAACTAAAACCTAAAGAAATATAAAAAAAACTACATTATGCATTTATGAACTCATTAAATGTGTTGAGATATTATAAACTCTAATATGAGACACACTATTACTTATAAATATTAAAGGATATGAAATAACTAAATTAAATGATAGAATGGGTTATAAGGGAACTCAAAATTAGTATAAGTTGCTAAGTTTACATTCTAAATGGAGAGCAAAGGAAAGCATATATCAATAGTGGATGCATATATGATCCATCAATATCCTTGGCCTTGATCATATAAGAATAATTATCCAATATAATATGTAGAGAAACCAAGATGTATGTAGACTTTAATGTGAATCTAGTATTATGTTAACAGGTATGACTATTAGATACACTCGAGTTCTATAACATATATCTTATTGTGCATCCATTTATAGGGAATTTGGTATGCCACTACCGATCTAAGGTGGACTGAATCCAATGTTAGATTTATCGATCTAAGATTTAAAATGAAACCATGTTAATATGTTAGTAAAGGTTTTTGAAGCATTAGAACATGCTAAGGATTAGGATATCTAGGATATAATTCAATGCATAGAATAGTGTATCATATTCATACAAGAGGTTGGATAATAGAAACATAGCAAGGGTGAATTATCATGCATTATGTATTAAGTGATAACAAATTCATAAACATAAACATAGTATTTAGATTAAATTAAATATAAAGTAATCAAACACTATACATGAGAATGCACACAAGGAACAAAGTAAGAAATCACATAGGTAACCATAACCAGATAAGTCTATATTGATCTCTTCAAAAGTGGAACTCCATTATTATTATAAACACAAGTATATATATGCATTTATAGTCTATGATTATTCATCTTCTTCTCATACTTGGTGCCAAAAGTGCAATCTATTCATATTATAACCAATTAAAAGTCATGGAGATATGATAAAATAGACTTATACATGACAAAAGGACTAATATATAACTCATGAATATTAGACAAATATCCTATGTAAGTTTACAATCTTAATTATTCTCCTAACACTTTCTCAGACTTAAAATGTTTCTAGACTAGTAAGAGTCATAATAGTTGTTAGACTTGAGATAACATCGCAGGATTTTTGAAATTGCAAAAGTGAGCAGAGGTTGAAGAAGTGGTTAGACTAGTGAGAGTCATAGTAATCTCTCAAGGTGTCATTTCTAGATTTCACCTCTTACACACTACTTATCTACCCTTTCAAGTTTTCAACTAAGTAACATACCAACCTATCACCCTTTTAGTTTTTAAATAGGCTAGCATGATTAGGTGGCTACCCTTTATGATTTTTAAACCAACCTAGCCTTGCTTGTCTTACTAAATCATCCCTAATACAAAATTTATCCTCTATAAATACTTAATTTGAAAGAGGTGATATATATGTGAATGATGACTGACCAAAAGTGTCCTTGGACTTAGACTATGTAGCCTTAGACCAAGTTATAATATATTAGAGCTCTGAAGGTGGTCGATATATAGGTGTGTGGACAATGTAGGTGACTTCACTAGAAAAGGGAGTCAAATTGGTCTTGTAGGCATTCTAACCTAACATGACTTCTTAGATCAGCCATAGTAGGGTGCATAATGGATCATGGTAACTAATGATTTGCTTGAGATCTATGTCATCAGTTATGCTCATGACTACCTTGGTGTTGGTGACCCTTGTCTAAATCTCACCACTCAACTTCTCTATCTTGTCTATGTGATGTTGAGCTTGGAGACTCGTGAAGGAACTACACATAGGCTAACTCTACCAATTGAGTAGGTTATCATGCACATTATCCCTAGCATTAAGGGACTCCTAGATTTATCCATACTTATCTCCCCCATTAGTAGTATGGCTGCCCATGGTTTCTTTGGTGGTGGTGGCCATTTCAAAGTCTATGTTGTTGTTTCTAGTCTAGCAAGCTATGCATGACTTATTGTGCTTGTAATGTAATAGTGCCCATCACATCTTGGTACTCTTCCAACAAAGTGATAAGATTCACAAACTTAATTTTGACTTTTTGTCGCAATGTACCAACTACATGGAGTTTCTAGGCTATGCACTAGTCTTTCTTTAACTTAGAGACCAAAGTCTTGATTCTACAGTGGTCAAACATGACTTGGTCCCTGATTACTCAAGTGACTAACTCAAGACATGCATCTTTGATAAGCTTGGAAGCTTCATGGAGGCAATACCTCAACTCAACATTCTCAACCTTTGATTGATCCATTTCTTTTTCTAAAGAGGCAACCTTCTATGCAATGGAATCTTGGAATCCTATTATTCCCTTGAGTTATTTCTTTAATGGGAATATCTAGACATCCAATGATGTTTCTTAATGGAGTGGGAGTGCTACCAATGTGCTTGTAGTCACTAAAGTGTTTGGTCATGGCATAGTCATAAGTGAGAGAGAGAAGGTGGTGCATCAATAACCCATAGTCAAGACATCCTATATCCACACACTTCTTAAAAGCAATTCTAGGAGTTGTGGACCTATTTGAGATATAGTGGGTACTTCTTATTTTGGCTACTCTACTGCAACTTTTTTTTCTTAGGTACTTATTGTAACTACGTCATGGCCTCTACTACAATCTGGAGTTGTTTCACAATGTCTTCAACCTATTTCAATTTGACCTCCTCCACTTTCCTATTTAGCTCTTCTTGTGTATATTTTTGTTTCACTTGTTCTTCTTCTACCTAAAGTTTTTATGCACATTATTCTTCTTTATTTTATTTTACTAGGGTAGTAGCATTATCTTGTTCAGTCATATCCTATGTCTATGCTTATGCTTATGCTTGTGCGTGTGCTTATGCATGTCCCTTACTGTACTTTATTATTGTGCCTAAACTTGGGCTTGTTTTTATTGTAGGGATTCATCTTTTTCTTCCTTTTTATTATTTTCATCTCCCTTAGATTGATGTTATGTGCACATGGCATCCTTCCTAACCTAATTTTCCTATGCTACTATATCTTATTTCTAATTTCATTATTACGCCTTAGCCTTGGTAGTGAGTTCAAATTCTTTATATTTTTTAGCTTGTACCTCTTGTGCTTGTTTGGATGTGTCAGTAACTTCTTGTACCTTTCTATCCAATTCAATGGATTTATATTACTCAACCTCTACATCTTGGGCCTTTTGTGTAGCCTCATCTTCATTGGCTTGCTAACCTTCTTATTTTTTTTATTTGTTAGCCTACTCCTTGTGACATTTCTTCTCATCCTTACTAACTCATTATTTTTTTGCACGAGATGTTTCTTCCCTTGAATCCTATTATTATTCTATTATGGGTTTCTTGGGTGTGATTTATTCAATCTATTAGGCTTATGGTGAAGGTAACAAATCACTTGGATGGACCAAAAATATATAAACTTATGCTTTCTTGTACCCCAAGGTGACCAACCTAAATTTGGGTAATGGTGAAGTGGAAGAT